>JAYEPQ010000011.1:19413347-19900847 GCA_036321105.1 Dracaena cambodiana | reverse complement strand
TGAAAAAGAAAGGATTATAATTCTAAGAAAATTCATTATTCAAATATCCATACTATATAATACAAAACATATGTTTTAATATATAACATCAGTAGATGAGAGTTAAAAGTTTATGAACATTTGATTATTTTCAGCCTATGGAGTCAGACCCTCTTTGTCCAAACCCATACAGTTAATAGTTGGATATAAGTAATATTAATATAGGTAGTACGAAGCTGGACTCTAAGCATGGTGATTTGAATCGAATTTTAACTAGGCTTAGCTTAATTTCCAATGTTAATAACAACCATGTCAACTTGGGAAATGTTTTGGTACCTAACATTTTGTGGCAGGAAAACTTTTCTCATCAGTTTGTTAATTTTTCAATGAGCGATATTTTCAAGTGTGGGTATGAAAAACTCTATTTCTTAGTACACGTTCTAGCGAAAATAATAATAATAATAATAGTAATAATAATAATAATAATAACAACAACAACAACAACAACTTGGAAAATGTAGAAAGAAGTTTTATGAGGGCTCGACTGAAAAACACCCATTACTATTTTTCTTTCCATTTTCGATTTTGTATAGGCGAAATATTAGAAATCTGCTAAAATAATTTATAATTATATTTAAATGGGTGCTTACTAGAAAAGAAAATTTATAAATGGTTTATTAAAAATACAATGTATAATAACCATAATTATGAGGTTTAGGGAATTAGGTATTTTCAATATTTGTATATAAGGAGAACCTTTTATCTCTGTTTTCAAAAGTTAAAAGACCTTTTCTTCTCCAGGAAATAAAAGATAGTTTGTTTCTTTCAGTGCCATCTGCATGTAAAATTCTCCCTTTTTTCTATTTTTTTGCATTTTTTTCTGCTTATTACTTGAGTAAAAATGCGAGATAATTTCTTTTTTATATGAGATGTTTTTACTGGTAAATGGTTGCATGATACAATCTGAAAAAACTATTTCTTCTTTTTATTTTCTATGTAAGTTTACATTTTTAATTTCTATTGTAGATGGGGTTTTTTTGTCCATTAAAATGTATTCTTTTGTTGGAATTGATTAATTGTAGTATCAGTATGGAGCCAAGAAGAACAATTGAACAAGAGTATATATGTTGAGTTTGAGATTCTTCTTGGAGATATTCCAACTACTAATTCAAGAACAATGGGGGAGAGAATAATGTCTTCCTTGTTGAGAAATCTACCAGATGAATCCTCTCTATCATCGTCTTTTAATGGGTTGGATCTAAGAGAGAACAAATGCTAAGGATTTCACAGGCGAAATGCTCCATTTTCATTGATCGAGAAGTATACATGATCAACTTGGCGATAAGTTTCACAACTGGATATGGAAATTATTATGGCCAACTAGATAATAGAAATATTTATGGTCAATATGGTAACTCCCCACACCCCATTATATAAGTAGTGTTTGACGGTGCAATGTAGCAGAATATACCAAGTCTTAAAATGCATAAAATAAGTATTTACTACTATGACATAGTTATATACATATACAAAAAGAATAACATTAAAATAAATGAATGATTTATTACAATAATAGAATAATTAAGTCAAGGAACATGAAAGGATCCAAAAAATTAATACTCTTAATATAATCTAAAATTTAGAGTATGAAAAATAAGAAATAAAAATAAATAACATTGTCTGTTTAATTGAAAGAATAGAAAATGGATAAAAAAAGGATCTTATATAAAATCTCTCAGCGTAAGCACCTATTGAGTTTTTGCTAGCTCCTCGAGACTTGGTTCTAGGCTGATTGGGTCTTCTCCTTCGGTAACCTACAAATCACTAGTTTCTAGGTGTGTCAATCCAGGGCCATTAGAATGATCTAACAAGTATTGCAAGAACTGAGGTAATAACTTAAAGGTATGCTATATGTGATCTGTAATATATAATGAAAAAAAATTAGTGAAGTAGAAAACATACGAGAAAATCATGAAAACTATATCATGTAAATTATGAATCATGAATTTAATTATCTGGTCCTTAATATAATGATGATCAACAGATAATAAATGCATGCTATTAATAACATTAAGCAAATACAGTAAAATAGAAATAAACATGTAATAAAGCATATTATACTGCATTAATGTCTATTGTGAATTAATTCAGAAATGTTAAGAGGAAAAAAAACACATATTTTAAGATCGTTTCATACGTATCTAGGACAATGGTCCCATAACTCTTGGTAATGCTCTAGGACCGTACCACTAGGTACTCAAGAAAAATACAGTGGACGAGCTTACGTTCCTGGTCCTCAAGCCCTATAATATGACATGACACTGATCCAAAACTAACCTAATGACCTCCTAGGTTAGGTCCTTAAAATTCGGCTCAATGATATATTTCCTCCCCTTACAGATGATAGCTAGATACTAGAGATGAAAGTGTAGGATCTAGATTTGTCAAAAATCTTGACTTTGCTTATGCAAGTTGTCATGTACCAAAACCAAAGAATATTGTCGATGGGATGCAAAAAAAGAGAATCGTCACTTCGCTCATGCACCATCTTTTAACTCTGCTACCACTGGTAAAGCAGGAAGCCTAAAAGAACAAGAAAAGAAAAATATCCACTATGCAATCATAAAATGTATATTTCACAAAATATGTGTTCAAATTTATTTGTCCAGTTCTCCCCTAATCCCATTATTTTGTTTTATGTGCTAAGAATATAATTGAATCAGGCTAACATGTAAAAAAAACGATATAAAGTGCCCATATATATTGGTTTTAATCATTATAGGTCAACGGAATATATTTTAATTAATTGGATAATTAGGATAGATAAAAATAGTAATTATGTCAAAGAAAATATATTTTTGAAACAAAATAATCAGTTATATAAGGAAGTAATTAAATACTTTTAATTTATTTATTTTAAGGCAATAAAGTAACTTCCAGTTTATGAGAAATGCGTGATAAGTAGATGAGACATGGACTATACATATAATACAATAAGTAGAAGATTCTAAAGAGACCAAAAAGTCAAAACTTATTAGAGTTTAATTAATATAGACACAACAAGACACTGCAATCCCGAATTATAGGCATATACCTTATCATAAATGATTTTATCTTTGTTACATGTAGTCCTCCCCTCTCAAAATTAAGTGTATTTAGGTGAGTACTTCATCTTTATATTCTACATTCTTACTCTTTGTATTAAGTGCTTTGACTGAAATTTTTCTAAATAGTAGTTATGTAATCTAGTAATAGTCTTAGTGGTGCTAAATTATAGTAATGATTTATGTCTTTCAATGGCCCATCCTTGAGATTTTACACTCAAAAAGGACCTTTGGATTACTAAGGAAAATGATACCATAATCTGGGGAAAAATAGATATCAACGATTGCTTATTATTTTTTTATGGATGCTAAAATTAATAGGCCTTAGAGGTTAAATAGAGAAGGTCAAGAGAGATTTACAATGAAAATAAATTATATGCAACTTGTGACAACCGTAATCCTTAAGTCATTGTATCGATTTATTTTGTATCATCCGTATCAGCTCTGTTGTCCTAATACTGATACTGGTAGATGCTAAGTAAATTAAATTATATATTTTAATCTAGTCTTTAATTTTAAATTCCGCATAAATGAGACCTCTTATCTAATGATTTTGAATTTTTTTCATATTTTTCTTAAATTATTTCAGATTAGCCAATTTTTGGACAAATACCCAATTAAAATAATCAAATTAAATAATAAATTCAAATTTAAAGCTCCAACCAACTCCAAATTTATCCTAGATGCCCAATAGCCATGAACAAATTTGAATAGGAATTGACCCAATAGTAAACTTGTAATTAAGATGATGTTTAAGGATTTTTAATATTGCAGCATACTCACACTTCACAAACTATTTGACCCTGAATTAAATTCAGAAAAATATGAGAAAAATCTATTTTCTTTGTCTCGCTCTCTTCTTCATTTTCTATTTATACCTTCAACCCTAATTCCCTTTCTATTTTTCTCAAATAAATTTCCATGTATTCAACCTGAGAGCGGGTTGAAAAATCTACAATACAGTCACATGAGCTTGTTCTTAAGTTTTCTTTCAAATCACCTTTAAACTTATCTATCAGCATGGAAAAACCTCTCTAAATCCTGTCCTTATGCCATAGGATAATTCTTGGAAAATTTCTCTACTTTTAAGGTGTAATTGCATCAATATCGCTTCATTTCCGATTCGTGTTCAACTACAAGTAAGAATACACTCTCAAATCCTTTAAACATGTGATTTCTTAATGTGATTTCCTCTCATGTGATATCGGATATATTATTAGCCCAATTTTACAATTATAAATGCTCAATCTTGCATATATCTTATGTTTTATTGCACATATCACACCGTACATGTTATATGTGTTCAAACCAGTGCAGACCTATACACCAGTCCATTTTAAAACTGTCATAAGTTTTACATCTTAACTCCGATTGATATTATTCCAGTATTATTAGAAAGATAATTCATAAAGTTACAATTTATCTAACTACTTTTTCCCTAATTTATCCATTTTTTAATCCATAAATAGCCTACAAGTTGTATCATTACTGTTGTCTCAGATTAGCAACTCAACAATAGCAAGCCATGACAAAATAGCTATAACTTTTGCTTTAGAACACCAATTGAGCCCATTCAAGTTGCATTAGGAAGTTAATTGAATTATCTAGGACTATATTTTAGACTCTAGATTTAATTCTGTTTCGGTCAAAAATAATCTACAAGTCTAAGTTGTACCAGGTTCATAGCAGCGGTATGTTTATAGTAAAACTGCCATAACTTTTGTTTTAGAATTCTAATTATACTCATTTAAGATTCATTAGAAAGATAATTAAAGTTTCTATAATTATAGGAAATCTTAGTCCCTAATCCCTTTTTGTGCTAGTCAAACTAAACTTGGAAATTTAATTGTTCGTCAAACTGCAGCAACATAAGCACATGTGTCATGACTGTACATACGCCGCTTGATGTATGATATGATACACACACGCACAGGTCCAATGACTCTTGTTATTACCGGTATATGATGACTTTAGACCTGTCATAACTCATATTTGGGCATACATGATATATTTATGCATATACCACTTGATATAAAATATGATATGCATGCCACATATTTATTTATGTTATTCTTTCTTAGAAATGATAATTCAAGCATATGATCATTTTCTATAACTCTTGTACCAGCTAATATCACTCTTGTACTTGCCAGTATTACCGTGCATATTATTTCATATTCACATGGCTATTGATAAATGTACAATTATTGCATATGATACATTGATACTTAATATATATTACATTGTGGAGTTTAAAATCATATCCAATTCGCTTAACGACATACCATTCAGTTCGTATGAAAACCGATACCATATGATTCTTATTAAATTTGCCTAATGGCATGCCATCAGGTTCATGTGGAAATATGTGACGCCCCAAATCATATAGGTGGGCCCGAATGTGTGTCCTAATATGGGTAGGGTGTCACCGATGGGAATTCTAAACACCGGAGGCACGATGCCATTTTTTTCTTTCATACAATCGAAGGTAAGAGATATGAAAGTGTGAATACAGGATATAAAGCATAGGTCTAATTCTTTCTGTCACAATATCACATGCATAAATATAGCAATATCCAAATATATATATATATATATATATATATATATATATATATATATATATATATATATATAATAAGTAATGTGTACATTAAAGTTTCTCATGTAGAGTCAAGTACAATATCAAAATAAAACAACTTATGTACTGAATATATATAAGAGTGTCCAGATACCACAAACAAAGCTAGGAAATAAGATATATGTACACATAAACCAAAATAAAATATATAAAAAAAAATATGAGGATCCTATAAGAAATTGGATACTGGCGCTCAGCTTACTCCTGAAAATATGGACCCTCAATAAGTGGGTCCTCCTCAGCTACCGCTGTATGAGCTAGCAGACCTGGAGTGTAATAATCTTAGGGGTTACAACTGAAATAAGAATACAAATCCAATCTCGTGCAATTCTATGAGAACTATATAAGGATGTGTATGAGGTATGCTACTAAGAAACAATATAAAAGAGTTATGCTTATGAATATTAAAATATGCTAAATAAAATATGAATCATGATGTACATTGTATATATAGTATAACATGATCAAATAACAAGATATGCCAAATATAATAAGAATCATGTGGTACATGTATGCATAAGAAAACTTGAATCATAAAATAATTGGTGTATATAGCATAATATTAATACACAAATTCTATCCTATCAGTTTGGATCTTAATGGTGAGGATTTCACATATTATAGGAGTGTATCGTACATGTCCGGTATCACGGTTCAAACCCGACATCACGTATAGGATTGCTGATAGGCGAACTGGATATCATGTATGTACTAAGAATCACAATCCAAACACTGATCTCCAAACGAGTTGGTAGTACCGCTAGGCACAATTAAGAAAATAGATAGTACTAGTATATAAACTGGCAGATGCATTCCAAATAATACAAGAGACTCCAACAACACATGTTTTATTCTACCATTTGTTTTTTTCATACCCACAATACAATAAATGCTTTGTATTATTAATGCGATGTATGCAATAAAGCTACATGAATCAATAACCAAGTGAATATGAGATGAGATGTACATCAACACTGGCAAGTATAAGAGCAATACTAGCAGGTATAAGAGTTACAGGATAAAAGTAATACTAGCAGGTATAAAAATTACAGGATATGTTGACTTTTGTGAGGTATCATTTCCAAGAAATAATAACATGTAGTATAGTAACTTGCATAATTAAACATATGTACATGTAAACTGCGTAAAAATAAAATGATACGCATGTCAATACTGATAAGTATAAGAGTAATACTAGTAAATACAAGAGTTATAAGATACGTTCATGTGCGTAAGATACCATTTCCAAGAAAGAATAACATGTATAAGTAATAATATCTATAAATAACATGTGTGCATGTAATTCATATCTTGTATTAAGTCGTATATGCACAAATATGGTATGTAAGTCTAAATATAAGCTATGACAGGTCTGAAATTATTATGTATAGATAATAACAAAAGTAATTGAATATGTATATATGGATATCATATCATAAAACAAGTGGAATATGCACAGATATAGAACATATGCTTGTGTTGTTGCAACTCAGCAGATATGTCAGATTTTCAAGTATTGTTTGACTAGTGCAAAATAGAATTAAAGACTAAGATTCTATATAGCTCTAAAGAATTCAATCATCATTCTAATGAATCTTAAATGAGTTTAATTAGAGATTTACTATGGACATGCTACTGTTGCTTGTAGACATCCAAAATAATAATAATAATATAAAATTAAATAAATAAATAAATAAAATGGGAGTGACTCGCGGACCCCATCCACGGGTGCACCCGCGGGTCGCGGGAGCACACCTACGGGTGCGCCCGCACGAGCGCACCCGCAGGTGCACCCGCGGTAATGCTCCCTCAAGAGCGCACCCTCGGGTGCGCCCGCGAGAGCGCCCTGCGGGTCCCACCCGTGGGATCGCTCCCGCAGGAGCGCCCCGCAGGTCCCACCCGCGTGAGCACTCTATCCGCGGGTTGCTTTTTGCTTCTGTTCCGCTTCTGTTCCGTTTTGCATGGTGATCCGGATTTTTGGGGATTTAATCGGACTCGAGGGAAGAATTTGAGCCGGATTAGAAGCGCTCCTCAATTTATAAAATTGGGAACGGAGTTCAGAACAAGAGAGGAGAAAGGAGAGGAGATTCTTTTTGGAGGAGGATTTTTCCAAAGAGTTCAGAAGTTCCAGAGAGATCAATCTTCATCCCGATCCAGATCGGATCGTCAACGGAGTACAGAATTAAGACTCTACCACTACCAGAACCCACAAAAATAAAGGGGAATCGAAATCAATCGATCCCCATTCTTGTAATCTCGATTTTCTATTTGTAACTTTTCTTTTATTGCTATAATTCCAAAGTAAATTTTGCAATATAAAGAAAGATTCAATTTTTCGGGCATACAAGAATTAGCGACCACAGTGGGAGTTTGGGCGGCGCAATCCGATTTTTAAATTTTTTTTCGGAGCCTAGGCTCATCGCCGGGTTACGATAAAAAATTATGTGGCGTCATCGCCAATAAAATAAAGACAAGACGTCATCGTCTGTCAAAAAAAAAATTATGAGGCGTCATCGCCCATAAAAATAAAAAAAAAGACAAGATGTCATCGTCTGTCAAAAAAAAAAAGTGAGGCGTCATCGCCCACTAAAATTAACAAGGCGTATCGCCTGTTAAAGAAAAATTATTATGAGGCGTCATCGCCCATAATAATAATAAAAAAATATCATCGTCTGTAAAAAAAAAAAAAGGTGAGGCGTTATCGCCTATAAAAACAAAGGCCCACAAAAAATTGACAAAACTGTAAAAATTATAATAAATAAATAAAATCTTTAAAAAAAGAAAAAAAATGCGGTGTGAGGGTGCTACCCACGGGTTGCATCCTGCGGGATGCCAAGCAAAAAAAATAATAAAAATAATAAAAATAGAAAAATAAATAAATAAATAAATAAATTTACTAGTTCTCATCGCCTATCAAAATAAATAAATAAAAATAAAAAATAATAACAAAAAGCTAGGCGTGATCACCTAAAAAAAATAAGAATAAAAATAAAAAAAGAATTCAAAGGCGTCATCGTTTATTAAAAAAAAAAAGTCAGATGTCATTGAACTAAAATATATATATATAAAAATAAATAAATAAATAAAAAATCCTACGTCTCTATGACTAAGGATAGAGGGAAGTTTGACATGTAAGTCCAAACAAATTTCTCGCCAATCCCACCATGCTGGGGGTAAAAAGCATGAATTACCCAACGCTATCAAGATAACGGGAAGAGAATAAAATTATCACCAACCCCACCATGCTAGGGGTAAAAAAGCATGAACTGTCCAATACCGTCAAGGCAAAGGGAAGAGAACATGTTTCTCGCCAACCCCATTATGCTGGGGGTAAAAAGTATGAGCTACCCAACGCCGACTAGGTAATGGAAAGAGAACCAGTTTCTCGCCAACCCCATCATGCAGGGGGTAAAAGGTATAAACTGCCCAACGCCGACTAGGCAATGGAAAGAGAACCAGTTTCTCGCCAACCCCATCATTCTGGGGGTAAAAAGTATGAACTGCCCAACACCGTCAAGGCAACGGAAAGAGAATAAATTTCTCGTCAACCCATCATGCTGGGGTAAAAGCATGAGTTGCTCAAAGCTACTAAAGCAAAGGGAAGAGAAAATATTTGGCATTTAAGCCCAAACGAAACTCTCGACAACTCACCATGCTGAGGGGGATAGCATGGCTAGTCCAACTCAAACGGTTGTTGGTAAAGGCAAATTAAACCCGTTGATAGCTGGGGGTTTGCTAAAAACCCTAATCAGATCGTTCCCCTGTCAAGTTAAGATTTCACCTCTGACAGAAAAACTTTCCTCATTAATTTTCTCTGGTAGAACCAGTAAGTCTCCAAAATATTTGTCAAGTTAAAATTATACCTCTGACATCAGGATTCAAAATCAAATGAGATAAAATCAGATTAAATCTCCTGTCATGTTAAGCTTTCACCTCTGACAGAAAAGAAAACTCGTTAGAAGCAATCTTTGATATATCGAAGAGGTTCAATAGTATATCTCAAGCAACAAAACAGTTAGAAGATAGTGATTTCAGAATATGGTTCACAGTATACCATAAAAATCACGAAGAAGACTACAGAGCTAAAATCAAAGTGTCCAAAGTGTTTCGAAATCAAAGTGTCCAAAGTGTTAATATGGAAATCGGTAACATATAATTCTTGTTAAATTCATCTAGTGGTGTGTCATCCCATTCGTATGGAAACTGGTACCATAAACTTCCAATTAAATTCGCCTAGCGACATGTCATCCAGTTCGTGTGGAAACCAATATCATATGATCCCAGTTAAATTCATCTAGCGGCATGCCATTCGATTCGTGTTGAAACCAATACTATATGATTTCTGTTAAAATCACCTAGCCATCTAATTCATGTGGAAACCGGTACCATATACAACAACAACAACTAAGCCTTTTATCCCAAGTATTTGGGGTAGGCTACATGAACCAAAAAAAATCACGCCGGATCAATCACTTTGATATTTCTTCTCCATTCATTTCTATCAAATAATATCTCCTTATTTAAACCTCTAGACTCCATATCTTTGCATATCACCTCCACCCATATTTTCTTCGGTCTTCTCTTCATTCTTCTAACTTGTCCTACATTGATAAACTCTTCTCTTCGAACTGGCGCACTTGTAGGCTTACGTTGCACATGACCAAACCATCGTAAGCGATTTTCTCGCATCTTCTCATCAATGGGAGCTACACTACCTAAGCACGAATATCATCATTTCTCACTTTATCTCACCTAGTGTTGTCGCTCATCCAACGGAGCATGCGCATCTCTGCTACACTTATCTTCTATGAATGATGTTTTTTTATAGCCCAACATTCCGTGCCATATAATAAAACTGGCCTAATAGCAGTCTTATAAAGTTTTTCTTTCAATCTTAACGGAATATTACGATCGTATAAAACTCATGTTGCCCTCCTCCATTTCAACCAGCCAGCTTATATCATATGGTTAATATCATTATCGATCTCTCCATTATTTTGAATAATAGAACTCAAATATCTAAACTGACTGCTCATTTGTATCTCTTACCTATCCAGTCTTTCAGCATTATAATTTATGGTCCGTCGTTTACTTAATTTACACTCTATATACTCTATTTTAGACCTACTCAATTTAAAAGCTCTAGATTCTAATGTATGCCTCCATAACTCTAACTTGGCATTTAACCCTGCTCTTCTCTCATCAATTAAGACAATATCATCAGCAAATATCATACACCAAGATATCTCATCCTGAATGGTTTTAGTAAGCTCATCCATCACTATAGCAAATAAGAATGGGCTCAATGCATATCCATGATGCAATCCAATTGTGATAAAAAATTACTAGTTAAACCACCACATTTTCTGACATTGGCCACTACTCCATCATACATGTCCTTAATTATGTCGATATACTTGAGGAAAACTCTTTTCTTCATCAGTGTCCACCAAAATATCTCTCGTGGAGCCTTATCATAGACTTTCTCTAAGTCAATAAATACCATATGCAAATCTTTATTTCTCTCACGGAATCGCTCTATAAATTGACAAAATAAATGAATAGTTTCTGTCGGCGATCGTCCCGGCATAAATCCAAACTGACTCTCTGATATTTTAACAGTTTGTCACAATCAATATTCAATTACCCTTTCCCAAATCTTCATAGTGTGACACATGAGATTTATTCCCCGATAGTTAGAACAACTCTGAATGTCGCTCTTATTCTTATACAGAGGTATTAGGATACTCTTCCTCCATTCATTTGGCATTTTCTTAGTTTGCCAAATCTTTTTAAAAAGATCTGTTAGCCACCTCACACCAATCTCTCCTAAATATCTCCATACCTTTATAAGAATCTTATCTGGACCAACAGTTTTTTTTATTTCATTCTCTTCAAAGTCTCTTTTACTTCAGACTATTTAATTCTGCGCATAAAACTACGATTCATATCCTCACATTGAATAGTAAGATCCCCCAAATCATGAGTAAACTAGCATTATATAATATATCAAAATAATTTTTCTATCTTTCTTTAATCTCTTCGTCTCGAACTATAATTGTCTGATCATCATTTTTAATACACTTTACAGTACATAAGTTTTTAGACTTTCTCTTCTTATTCGAGCAATTCTATATATATCATTTTCTGCCTCTTTATTCCAACTTCTCATACACTTGTTTATATAATTTAGTTTTTGCATCCCGAGCAGCTTTTTTAGTCTCCTTCTTTACTAGTTTATACTTCACAAAACTTATTTCATTATTATTATTATTATTTTTCAAATCTCTATATAGATCTCGCTTAATCTTAATAGTATTTTTTTACCTCTTTATTTTACCATGATATATCCTTACATGGTGGAGCACCGCCCCTCGACTCACCGAATGTATCTTTAGTTATCCTTTTAATGCAGCTAGCCATTTTGTTTCATATTACATTAGGATCATCATGGTCCCTCCAATCTGCTTCTTGTACTACTCTATCTACAAAAACTTTTTGATTACTTTCTAATCGCCACCACTTAATTTTAGTATCTAACTTACACTTAATCTTTCTAAGTTTTTGTCTAATCTGAATATCAAAAACTAAGAGTTTATGTTGGGTAATTACACTCTCACTTGGCACTACCTTACAATCGATACAACTAGCTCTATATATCTACCTAGTTAAAAAGAAATGTATTTGGCTTGTGATGAATATCATATATTGTATTTTTCCTCCCATACTTTTTATATTTTTGTTTATAAAAAAATGTTACTTGGGTATTTTTAGTATCTTTTTCAGGTAATCCGATTCATACAGGGAGATAGCATGAAGTCAGAGCTGGATTAAGAAATCAAGTCCAGAAAAGAGTTCAAAGAGAGTAAAGCTACAAGATTAAAATACTTCAGAGAACCAAAGTCAATTACAGTCAGGAAAATCAAACGTACAAGACAAGGGACTCATGTAGAAGAAATTTTAACCGATTTTCTCAAATTATAGCTGCCAAATGGCGGTATTTGCAGCCAAATAGTGGCTTAATGGTGGGCCCATGCGCTGTGTTTTTGTCTGTGGTTTCGTTGTAATTTTGTAGTTTTTCAGTTCTGTTAGAATTAGTGTTTGATTTTCGAAGCCTATATATTTGCCATATCCTTGTATTCTAATGAGAATCCTATAATTTTTGTACTCATTTTTCATTAATAAAATTAGGGTTTTGCTGAAGGAGTGACGGCTACAATACCAAGCTCTAGAGGTATGCCATTGTTTTCTAATCTTTATTTATTTTTTTAGATAGAGTTAATTGCTTTTAAGCATATATTTACTCACTTTCTAGATTAGATTTTATTGTGTTTATGAATAAAAATTCGATTTTGCTTATTAGGAATATGAGTAGCTAATTTTCTTTAGCTCTAAGATGTAGATGAAGTTACTTTGATAGATCTAACATGGATTTATCTCATCTTCTTTCTAAAAAGAAATAAAATTATGATTTTTCTATAAATAAATAAAAAATACAGTTCACAAATCATAATTCTTTGATAGATTATACTTAATTAATATTTTGATAATCTATGCTTAGATGAAGTTTGGAATTCTTATTCTTTGATTATTTTTAGAATTATCAATAAAGATTTTCCTATAAATAAATTGAATTGGATAAACTTGTAAATCTAATTTTTTTGATAGGTTATACTTAAGTTCGGTCTTTTGATAGCTTATGCTTAGATTAGGGTTTGAAGTTTATTTCTTTTCTTTTGTTTAAGAGATTTTCTACTTAATATGATTTGTTTTTAAGAAAGGTGTTATTTTTAATGGTCTATACTTGCACATCACTTGATAGGTCATACTTAGCAGCACTTGATTAAAATCAAATTAAAAAGATCACCTTTTTAATATGTTACTTAACCGTGCATAATTAAAAAAATAGGAAGTAAGAGATAATTTATTGTTAGGCTATTATACTAATGGATTCAAAATCCTAGGCTAATATCTAGAATTTAAAACTTATCTTCTCTCAATTTAGAAACGCATAGTTAGTCCGTTAGACTAAGAAAAGAGTAAGAAACGCAAAAACACCTTAGATCCCTATAGGACGACCTATATAGCGCTACAACCGATACTGTGCACTTGTAGTTTATCACATCATATTTTTGGCGTCGTTGCTGGGGATCGACGGCATTTTTCTTGTTTTTTCTAAAATTTTACGTGTTAACAGTGTGTGTTAAGTGTGCAAGGACCAAATATTGCAGATACAGGAAGAGAAAAAAATTAGGAAAGCTCTAGAACTGCGTAGCAGAAACAAGAGAGTCAAACTCTCTAGTTTGACCGCCATTTAGCGGCCAGAGCCGCAATTTAGCGGCCATAGAGGTATCTTCGGAACCAAACTTTTCTTCAGTTCTGTAGTTTTGGTCCTTGGTTCTGTAAAAAAATATAAAAAAATTTAGGAACAGTAGGAATCACATTTTTATTTGATCATATCCATTCCACCATTTTTCTCTCCACCACACTCCACTTCTTGCATTAGTTTAGGAAATTCACGCATACACTCATGGTTGTTGGTTCATACCACATTGGACTCGTGATCAATTTGGTCGATTTGTGATCAAATTTGTTCATGGGAGACAAAATGGACCAGCAGATCCCGATCCTTCAGAATCGATGTTACCCGTTGAGCATATCACTTCCATCATGCAAAAAACTTCCACACGCAGTGGGTAATCACTTTAAGTTGAAGCCGCAGTACATCAGTATGCTTCCTAAATTCACTGGTTCTGTTCAGAGAATGCATATCTCTTTATCAGTGAATTTCAGGAAGTATGCGTGATGATAAAACTGCAGCACTTATCATGGAACGCAATTAAGCTCCGCTTCATTTCCTTTACACTTAAGGATAATACCAAGAAGTGGTTGTACAGTATGCCTACTGATTCAATCACTACTTTGGATGAATTCGTTACGGTGTTTCTTAAAAAGTATTATCCCACGCAAAAAATGGTAAGAATACGAAATCAAATCAATCAATTCCGTCAAGTGCCGGGAGAATCCTTCTGAAAATACTTGGAACGGTTCAATGACTTATTAGCTCAGTGCCCCCACTATGCAATAGAAAAGTGGCGGTTGTCTCAAATCATGTACGAAGGACTTGATTATACATCCAAAACTCTTCTTAAGTCCATATGTCAGGGAGAGCTTATGAGAAAGAACGAGGATGAAGCGTGGGACATTGTTAAGGACCTATCGTGGAAGACTATGCAGTGGGAGAGTCCCACTGAGAAGCCCTGCGTATCAACTTCTGCGCATAAGGGTGGGATCCATAGCGTCGACAGCTCTATAGCTGCCGAAACTAAAATTGCAGCCCTTATGAGGAGAATTAAGGCATTGAAAACTGCTCGAGCTCCATAGGTAGGTCAAGTAAATCAAATCAAAAGTCCCACATGCTTTAATTGGGAAACTCCAAATCATGTTATGGAGGAGTGTCCATATTAACGAATCTCATGGGTCCCACACTTGAACAGGCTAACGCCTTGTATCAACAATCCATGAACAATCCTTACGCTCCTATATACAATCCTGGCTGGAGGAACCATCCAAATTTATCATGGGGTCAGGGGCAATATCAGGGGCCCCTAACCCTAACATGCAACCTCTAGCCAACGGTCAGTTCCCAAGATCAAATGTGAGTGTTTATCAACACCCAAATGTATCAATTATGGGAACAGCCGAAATAGATCACCTGCACAAAACTACTCACATCTACAACAGGGGTCTAATAATGAATAAGAAAAGCGACTTTAGTCACTTGAGAAGTACTTTGAAAATATTCTCAAGTCTAATTCCAAGTTTAACACGCATATGTCCAACCTTGACACACACATGCAAAATCTTATGAAAGTGTCAACTGATTTTATTCAAAGTACAGATCAGCAACTGCTCATGAACTCTCAATCTATTAAGAATACAGAGCAGCAGGTTCGACAATTAGCGAGTCAAATGAGTGAACGTGGCCAGGGTACCTTTCCAAGTCAACCCATAACGAATCCTAATGCCAGTTCCTCAAACTCCAATCAGTCGCATGTTTACTAATGCAATGCCATTCACACGCTCAGATCTAGCAAGTAAGTGGACAATAATGTAGTCATGTCCCCTGATTCCACTCCTACTATCTCGCAGGCTACATCATCTCTTCCACCCCTTTCTCCACAACCATCTCCATCACCTCCATCACCGTCACATACTCATTTTGAAGAACCTGTTCCTGAACCAAAAGCACCATATCCAAATCAGTTTAGGAACTCTTCACCGCAAGTAGAGAAAATTCTTGAAACATTTCAGCAGGTGAAGGTTAATATTCCACTCCTTTACATTATACAACAGGTTCCTACTTATGCTAAGTTCCTCAAAGATTTGTGTACTAAGAAACGAGAAAGAAACGTTCCTGAGAAAGTTTTTCTTGCTGCAAATATATCACATATCCTCTCTAACTCCTTACCTATCAAATACAAGGATCCAGGTTCCCTTACAATCTCATGCACCATTGGGAAACTATATTTGATAGGGCGTTGCTTAATTTAGGGGCAAGTGTCAACTTACATTATACTGTTTATCATCAACTGGGGTTAGGAAAACTTTAATATATCAAGGTCACATTACAGCTAGCTGATCGTTCTATCAAGAGACCACTTAGTATGGTTGAAGATGTGCTCATTAATATTGGCGAGTTTATCTTTCCTATAAACTTCATTGTCTTAGAAACTGAGCCGATCTCCAATCAACGGAATCAAATTTTTGTTATTTTGGGTATACCATTCCTTACAACATCAAATGCATTAATTGATTGCATGAGTAGCCTCATGAAATTATCGTTTGGGAATATGACTGTGATATTGAATATATTCAATATGGATGAGTACACAATGAGCTCCCTCAGTGAGGTCAATACGATTCATAGTTTGCACTCTCATTTGACCTCTTGCACTGATGATGAACCCTCATTTGAGCAAATATTCAAAGATGAGCTCATATTATTAGATGAATTAGCACATATTGATTCTATATATGATTATACTTGTGCAAGTGTGCCATTGATTTATAAGCAAACTTTTGAGGATTTGTTTGCAGAGGAGCTCGCATTACTTCGTGAGTTAGAAGAGCCACCACCACATTTACTTGATCCTATAGTACTCTTCTCACCTCACGATATTTCTACATGTATACTTGTTACTAACGATGATTGGCAGGTTTATAATAATGAATTATTTAACCCAATTGTTAATGCTTACAAGTGGACAAAAAAAAGCGAGGGCGTCATAAGCTACAGACAGATAATTTCGTGACTTGTAGAAGGTT
This sequence comes from Dracaena cambodiana, assembly GCA_036321105.1. Taxonomy (NCBI): domain Eukaryota; kingdom Viridiplantae; phylum Streptophyta; class Magnoliopsida; order Asparagales; family Asparagaceae; genus Dracaena; species Dracaena cambodiana. The sequence continues at coordinate 19,883,795 of JAYEPQ010000011.1, read as the reverse complement.
GATGAGATATAATAATGCACCCACTTCATGTTTAAAATGCACACACTATGAAAGTAGGAAGCGATCGAGAAGTTATAAGCGCTTTCCATGCGTTAATAGGGTGATGATATTGAGATCGTAACTTTTACGACTCTTATTATTTGTATAGTATTTATATAATAGTTTTCATATTTATTTTATCACATTTGGTTTGTGTATGAGGACATACACGAGTTTAGGTGTTGGGGAGTGGGTTAGGATATTTTTTTGTCTTTTTTAAGATTTTAGTTTTTTTTAGAGTTTTTATTTTATTTTTAGATAATGTTAGGTTTTTTTATTTTACATTTTGGATAGTTTCTAGGGTAACTAACTAAAAATAATAAAAAAAAACTGAAATTTTTTTTATATGTTTTCATCAATAGATCAACCTAATTACAGATAAAGGAACAAATTTAGATTTGAAATTGGATATGAGAGTAGATTGGACGATACACTTTGAATTTTATGAAAATGATTAAAATCTAAAAAATAAATACCGCTAACAGTAGTTTTCAGGCAAGTATACATATATTTTTCATTTCATAATTGTTTATTAGGTTAAGAACAAAAATGATAACGATTGAGTAAGTCTTCTCTCTCTAAACAAAAAAAAATGAGAATAAAATAATGGGGTGAATCTGATATTAAGACAATAGTCTCGAGAGTGATAAAATAATAGGGTGAGCCTGGTATTAAGGCAATAGTCTCAAGAGTGAAAAAAAGAGTATGATCCAAGTAATTGGGTACTTTGCGCCTAAGCAAGCGTGAATATTAGAATGAAAAGTGAAATTTTATAAATAAAAAGAAAAAGAAAAAGAAAAGAGTATGAAGTGAGTAATCGGGTATTTTGTGCCTAAGCAAACGAGATAAAATATTCTTACAAGAAAAAAAAAAGAGAAAAAATTGTTATGAGAGAGGAGACTAATCATGAGTTAGAATTTGAGTTCAAAACCGAAGTAGAGTATCACACGTGCATGTAGATGTATAGGAGCCAATGAATTATCTGTTAGTGGGTATTGAAAAATAGGATTTAAATTCTTGATTAAAATGATAAGTGTATCTGATATGACGCTCGATTTGAAAATTGATAATCTAAATGCATTCTTGAGTTGTATATTAGCGAGATTAAGTGATGAAAATATTATAAAAAAATATTTTTCTTTCTTTTGTATAAAATTTTTATTTTTTTTGATTTTCGGTTATCCTTAATTTTCTTTTTTTTTTTCCTTAATCTATTTTCTTCATGAATTTTGTGGGTATATTCATTGCAAACCCTCACGAGACACAACTCGTCCACTAGGGTAACCTTGGGGTTTAAAGACTTATTGCACGGGCTAAGTGCAATCACGATTCTTGCGAAAGTGAGTTAGGATTTTTTATTTTTCTTTTTAGGGTTAGGTTTTGCTCGGGGACTAGCAAAAAATAGGTGTGGGAGTGTGATGAGTATCATATATTGTATTTTTCCTCCATGCTTTATCTATTTTTTGTATATAAATAAATGCTACTCGGAAATTTTTAGTGTCTTTTTCAGGTAATCCGATTCATACAAGTAGATAACATGAAATCAGAGTCGGATTAGGAAATCAAGTCCAGAAAAGAGTTCAAAGAGAGTAAAGTTACAAGATTAAAATACTGCAGAGACTCAAAGTCAAATACAGTCAGGACGATCAAATTTGTAAGACAAGAGACTCAAGTGGAAGAAATTTCAACCGAGTTTCTCAAATTCTAGCCGCCAAATAGCGGTATTTACAGCGAAATAGCGGCCAAATGGTGGGCCCTTGCACTGAGTTTTTGTCGGTGGTTTCATTGTAATTTTACACTTTTTTAGTTCTATTAGAATTAGAGTTTGATTTTCGAAACCTATATATTAACCGTATCCTTATATTCTAAGGAGAATCCTATAATTTTTGTACTTGTTTTTCATTAATAAAATTAGAATTTTGCTGAAGATGTGACGACCACAATACCGTGCTCCAGAGGTTTGCTATTGCTTTCTAATCTTTATTTTTTTTTAAATAGAGTTAATTACTTTCTAGTATAGATTTATTCACTTTCTAGATTAGATTTTATTATGTTTATGAATAAAAATTTAATTTTGCTTATTAGAAATATGAGTAGCTAATTTTCTTTAGCCTGAGGATGTAGATGAAGTTAGTTTAATAGATCTAACATGGATTTATCTCATTTTCTTTCTAAAAAATAAAATTATGATTTTTCTATAAATAAATAAAAAATAAAGTTCACAAATCATAATTCTTTGATTGATTATGCTTAATTAATATTTTGATAATCTATGCTTAGATGAAGGTTGGAATTCTTATTCTTTGTTTATTTTTAGAATTATCAATAAAGATTTTCCTATAAATAAATTGAATTGGATAAACTTGTAAATCTAATTTCTTTGATAGGTTATACTTAAGTACAGTCTTTTGATAGCCTATACTTAGACTAGGGTTTGAAGTTTATTTCTTTTATTTTATTTATGAGATTTTCTGCTTCATATGATTTGTTTTTAAGAAATGTGTTATTTTTTTATGTCTATACTTACACAACACTTGATAGGTCATACTTAGGGGCACTTGATTAAAATCAAATTAAAAAGATCACCTTTTAAATATGTTACTTAACCATGCATAATTAAAAAGATAGGACGAAAAAGATAATTTATTGTTAGGCTATTATACTAATAGATTCGAAATCCTAGGCTAATCTCTAGAATTTAAAACTTATTTTCTCTCAATCTAGAAACGTATAGTTAGTCCATTAGACTAAGGAAAAAGTAAGAAACACTTAGATCCCTGTGGGACGACCTATATAGTCCTACAACCGACACTATGCGCTTGTAGTTTATTACATCAGCTTGCATCCGATCCACTTTTAAAAGTAACTAAGTGAGAAACTCTCTTTTTAAACTACGTATTCGCTAAAATTAAATCATAAGACAAAGTAAAATCTAGAATTGAGTTATCTGCTTCATTTTTTTCCAAAATCAAATCCTCCATGTACACTATCAAACCAATTACGACTAGTTTCTACATGCCCATTGAGATCACCACCAATAAATAGTTTTTCTCTAACGGGTATTGCTTATACTATCTCATCTAGATCCTCCCAAAATTGATATTTACTGGATTCATCATCCTACTGGTGGTGTATAGGTGCTAATGATATTAAAAATCTCTCCATTTAAAATAAGTTTAACTAATAAAATTCTATCACCCTTTATCCTAATCTCCACAACATCCCCAAGTAATTTCTTATATATGATCACACCTACCCCATTACGATTTCTATCTCTACCCGTATACTAAAGTTTATAACTCCAAGGCTCTATAATTTTAGCTTTCTCACCTACCCACTTAGTCTCCTGCATGCACAAAATATTAACCCTCTTTCTAATCATAACATCAATTAACTCTGCTAATTTACCTGTAAGGGAACCTATATTTCATGATGCCAACCGAAATTTATGTTTATAAGCTAACTTTTTTATCCTCATCCGCTCACTAAGATGTGGGAACCCTCTTATATTTGACACCACATCCGGGCGCCGACGTGGCGCATCGCTTCTGGGCAATGACCTAGCAACCCTCACAAATTTTTTACTACACCCGGGCTCCGATATAGCGTATCGCTCAGTAGGGAATGCCCCAACGAAATTCATATTTTGACACGTCACAATATGTGATAATATTTTATGTTGGCTGTCACTAGCCTATCATAACCCTCCTCCTTTATCCTGGCTTAGGACAGACAGTGTATAGCACTGTTGGAGTTTGGAAACCAGTACCATATAATTCTTATTAAATTCATCAAGCAATGTGCCTTCTAGTTCATTTAGAAAGCAGTCCCATATGATTCTTATTAAATTTTCCTAGCAACGTGCCATCTAATTCACGTAGAAACCAGTACCATATAATTCTTATTAAATTTGCCTAATGGCTTGCCATCCGATTCATGCGAAAACTGGTGCCATATAATTCTTGTTAAATTCATCTAGCAGCATGTCATCTAGTTCTTATGGAAACCGGTACCATATCATTCCTGTTAAATCGCCCAGTGGCATGCCATTCAGTTTGTATGAAAACCGATACCATGTGATTCTTATTAAATTTGCCTAGCAATATGCTATCCTGTTCGTGTAGAAATAGGTACTATATAATTCTGTTATATTTGGCATATCTTATTACTTGATCATGTTATATCGTGCACACCATGTACCATATAATTCTTGTTATGTTTATTATAGCTTGTTACTTGATCACGTTATATCATGCATATCATATACCGTATGATTCTTATTATAATTGGCATACCTTACTTCTTGATTACATTATACTATATATACCATATACATCTTGATTCATATTGCATTTAGCATACTCTAACATTCATACACATATTTTTATATTTTTTTCTTACTATCATGCCCCATATATATTCTTTTATGTTTCCTATAGAACTGCACAAGGTGGCTTTATATTCTTATTTGGCTTTTGACCCTTAGAATTATTACACTCTAGGTCTACCAGCCTGACAGCGACAACACAGGTGCAGGACCCACCTCTCCAGAATTCACATTTCCAGGAATAGGCTAAGCACAAATAGCTAGTTTCTTATAGGATATTCATCTTTTTGTGTACTTATTATTTTGTCTTATATGTGCATATGTATCCTACTCCTTATTTTTGTTTGTAATATCCAGACAATCTTTTATATATTTAGTACTTATATTGTTCTATTCAGATATTGTACTGTCTGATGTACATATTGCTTATTACTTTCATATAACTATTTTTGGATATTTCTATAATTATGCCTGTAATGTTGTGGCAGATAGATTCATATCTGTGGGATATATCTCATATTGTTGCACTTTCATATCTTTTGTCTATGTTTATTTAAAAAAAAGGTCTCGGACACTCCCGGTATTGAGAGTGATCGCCGGTGACATCCTGCACATTATTCGGATTCACACTCGAACCCACCAGTGTGATTTAGAGCGTTACAGAGTAATATCATAGCAGCCATTATTTTTATTATTTGACCCGTGATCATAAGATCTGTCAATATACATGCAAATAATATCCATTAATATTTTTTGTTTCCTGTTCGCCGCAAAAGTTTCTTTGCTTCCTTCCATCGAATTAACTTAAATTACAATAGAAGTGAACAAGATATATAAAGAAGAACAAACTAGAGGATTTTATAGTTCAATCTCTCTCTTTTACAATGTGTTGTGTGGGATCAGTGGCGATGGGATCTATAGTAGTTCCTGTTGATGATCAGTACATTGAAATCTTCTCTTTTGAAGATATCGGCCGACTGTGGACGATCTTCTTGGCCTTTGCTCTTCACGAATCCAAGGCTCTATGCGTAACTTGAATTCTCTAAGAGGAAGATAATCACAAAAAGGGTTCAAGGCTCTTTCGCGTACTTGAATTGCCAAAGGGATCAGGAAGAAGATTTGCCGAAGGAAGAAGAAGACCTCTGATCTCCGGTTTTGATCTGTTCAAGGCTCTCACGCGTAACTCGAACTTTACCAAAACTTCCAAAAGATCCCAAAAGAGATCCCCTAGGGTTTCACCAAGAATGTATTTATAGCCCCAGGAAGATTTGAGAGAGTTTCTATCTGAATAGCATTTGCTCTCATCAAGGATTCCAATTAAATATTTAATATTGACTTAAATCTCTTAATTTAGGATTCTGATTGGATTTGATTTGGTATTTGGATAAGTCCAAATCATAATCTTAATTAATTTTAGATTCTGATTATCTGCTCACGAGGAGCTAACGCGGAGCTAAAACCAGTGCGCGGAGCTAACGCGGAGCTATTGATCATCTCCGCATTTTTTCAAACGCAAGGCTAAAAGTACCCAGACGTGGAGCTATGGATTAGCTCATCGTTCTGTTGTGGAAAATCCCTTTTACTTAGAAATTTTCACTGCCAACAGAACCCCCTCCAAAGTTTTCAAAATGGCTTTGAACTTAGCAAATTTTGAAATACTTTGGATACTTAAACTAAAAATGCGGAGTTAGAATACCAAGTCTATCTCGCGTTATGCTCGCCTACGCGGAGCAAATCAGCTTCACTTCATCTTCAGTGAAATGAGTAATTATGTCATTAATTACCCTGAATTTCTACGCCGAATACTAAGCGACGGAAATCCTGTTTAAATAGAGCTTCTTGGCTCATCTTCTTCTTCATCCGGAGATTTTTGAAGAGTTCTCAACTCCTGCAACTGAGTGAGCGATGTCAACGAGCGATCTTCAACTGATCCCTGCTTAATTCTTCATGAATTTTCACCATTAGGATGTCACTCCAGAGGAGTTTGGCTAGACGCACGTTGGCAGGCGTTAATGGCAGCGGCCGTGGAAGTAGACGCGACGGCGAACCAGTCTATGCAGCATCTTTCGAAGGTAAAAATCTTAACTCTTGGTCCTCTAAAAACCATCTGGAGATGTTTTGGCTTTGTTTAATCCGGCCAATTGTTTACTTTACCGGTGAGATCGCCATTCTCCGGCCGTAAGGCTTGAAGAAGAAGGAGAAGGCAGAGAGGAACTCTGTTCTTTCTCTACGCGAAGTTATCGCGTCATCCCTGCGCTTGAAACGCGGGCTATTTTAACTAGCGATCGCGATGAATTTGCGAGGCTATCTTTGATTAGCAGTCGCGAGGAATCTGCAAGGCTGTCTTTGATTAGCAGTCGCGAGAATCTGTGAGGCTATCTTTGATTAGCAGTCGCGAGGAATCTGCGAGGCTATCTTTGATTAGCAGTCGTGTTGAATCTGTGAGGCTATCTTTGATTAGCAGTCTCTTTAGAAAGAGAAGAAAACATCATAGAGAAACTCTGTCCCTCCTTTACCCGAAGTTATCGCGTCATCCTCTGCGTTTGAAGCGTGAGGTTATTTCTTCAACTGCACGCAGAGTTAGTTTAGCTCCGCGTTTTTATTCTTAAAAGATTTTCCAAGTTTTGTCGAACTCCTGATTCTTCTTTTACAGTGAACTGGGTTCAATCTGATGACTTGGAATGTAGTTTCTCCCTGATATATCTTCAAAAGCAGGTTATGCATCAATCTTCATCAACGAAAGTAACTCTAAGGAAGCCAGAAGCATATGCTTTACAACATAGTTGCAGATTTCAAGCTCTGGCTCCTTTTGAAGGAGTTACAAGAACTCTGCGGCAGCCCATTAAGTTTTCTTAAGGATCATTTCTGTTAGATGACAATCTTTGTTGCTTTCTAAAGCGATAGAGATGATCATTTTAAGGGCTTGCAGCACTCCTCTTTCCTCTCGTGCTTCATTTCAGATGACAGATGCAAATTGACATTTGCAGAGGAGATCTTTTGCATGTGAACCAGGGAACTGAGCTTCAACACCCCGTAGAAATCTCACCGTTGAGTTATTGATGAGTCGATGAATATGTAGAAGTTTTTGGGAGAGCTATAACTCCTTCTTTGTAATCTCTTGCTTTTATGAATAAAGATAAATTATTTTTCTCTCTATCTGTTGGCTTCAATAATTTTTCTTGCTCAACAAATAGATGGTCAATAATTCTGGTAAAATAATCTAAGGCTCTTCTGCGTAACTTAGATCATTAATTCCGATATGATCGAGTAAGGATCCTCTTACTTGGCCAAAAAAATCCAAGTTCTTCATAGGAACGCGAGGCTGAAGCACCAAATTATCTTCGCGTTTCGCAGAGTTGCGCAGATTAGCGCGGAGTTAATATCTTCACTTTTTTCTTTATCACGCGAGGCTAATAGCTCTGCGTTTTGGAGAGTAACTGACCAGTCATTTTCTCCGAAATCCGCGCCGAATTCCAAGAGGCGGTTTCCCTCATTTTCCTCTCACTTCACTCGAGAATTTTCCGCGCCGAAATCTCTATTCCTTTTCCTCTCACTTCACTCGAGAATTTTCCAGAAACCCTAGAGATTCAGACGATCAGAGCCCAGGTGACCCTAACGTTCTCCGACCAATTTTCTCCCAATTTCCCGTTGATTTCACCTGATTCTCGCAAGTAATGGTGCCCAAGACTCGTACTACCTCCCGCGCAGCTCCGTCATCGTCAATTGGCGCTAGCAGCGGTGGCAACGACCGTGGCGGCGACGCGCCAGCCCACATTTCACCCATTGGGGGTAAGAATCTCTCTATCAAGACTCTTTAGAACATTTTTGAGTGATTTGGTTTGATTTTAACCGGTTAATCATCTCTTTCATCGACGAGATCGTCGTACTCCGGCTTTAAAGCGTGGAGAAGAAGAAAAGCCACTGGCTTTCTTCTCACGCGAAGTTATCGCGTCATCCTCGCGTTTTAAAATGCGGGGCTATTTTAAGTAGCAGTCGCACTGAAACGCGAGGCTATTTTGAGTAGCAATCGCGCTGAAATGCAAGGCTCTTTTAATTAGCAATCGCGCTGAAACGCGAGGCTCTTTTAAGTAGCAATCGCGCTGAAACGCGAGGCTATTTTAAGTAGCAATCGCACTGAAACGCGATGCTATTTTAAGTAGCAATCGCGATGAAACGCGAGGCTTTTTTAAGTAGCAATCGCTTTGAAACGCGAGGCTATTTTAAGTTCTGCGCGGTCTAATCTTTAGCTTCGCGTGGCGCTATTGTTAGTTTCGCGCGTTCTAATTTTTAGCTTCGCACGTCCATACTTAGAAAAATTTTCTGTCTTGTAGAAATTTTTCTAATACTAATTCTAGTTCTTGCAGTAGAGTATTCGGTGGAATCCTTCCCTCATAGGAACTATTTTGACTTTGCTGGGGGTTCTGATCCCTCAGACCAATTTCGTTTCACCACCATCCTGGCCTCATATAAACCAGACCCGAAGGATCGCAAGGAGAAGTTGATCAAGTATCATCCCACCACTGCGCAAGAAATGATAACTGATGCTGTTTTTGAAAACGTGAACAGAGAGGCGATGGAGAAGCCTGCATTCCTCTTTGGATACCATATGGGTCAATCAGATGAGATCCTCTTTGAAGAGGAGCGCGAATGGCTCTATAATTCGGGCGAAGCTTTAATGTTTCTGCCCAGAATGGATCGTGGCTATCCCTTAGTTTATCTTCAGCGACTGGCGATGCCTCGAGAATTAAAGTGGGGACTAACTCAGGAGCAAGATGGCGTCCCAACAGGCAAATTTGGTGCACAAGGGCCCTATCAAGATGGTTCCCCCAGATGCATTACTGGTTTGCTTCCAGACCGATTTGGCAAGGAGCTCCCAGTGGGAGCAGTCCCATCCTGCGCGCGAACTTTCTTAACTGAGTTCTTGGCAAGAGATGGTCAGTACCCGGCTAGTGACTTCAGAATGCCTGGCTGGGTCTACTCCTCTAGCAATATGTGGTAGGCTCATTTTGTTCAGTACATGTTGGATTCCCACGAGCCCATCTTAAAGGACATTGGCTTGTACAAAGCCATCAGAAATACCCAATTCGGGTTCTCCCATAGTGCTTATCACTTCTACTGCCTCCTGGAGATGTACAACCCTAAGACTTGCACTCTCTTTACACCAGTGAGTGAGTTAAGGTTCGCTCTCGATGAGATGTTCGAGATTTCCGGGCTTTCCATGGGTGAAGTCCCCTATGAAGAATACATCCCTTGCACTTAGGAGTTAAACATATTGATGGTGAAGGATGAGTGCATTTATGCCACATACTGGGAGATAATGTGCCAATACTGTATTTGCTCCGACCTGACAGGTGCGCGTAATAATGGTATTGGTCATAAGAAATGTGCCGAGTATCTCTTCGCCAATTTAAACTCTAAGGATAGCTCGTCAACTATCCATGGCCATCCTCCTATCCCCATTTCATAGATCGACCAATGTGTAGCTAGGGGCCATTACCGTTTGTATTATACCACGGAATCCAATGGGAATGGATACGGTCCCGGCACTTCATTCAAGCGCTACCACTATCAAGCCCAGTCTCCGATCTCCAACAGAGGTCTCATCGCTGGGTTTTTGATGCTGTGGCTGAAGAGATGCGTCGTGCCGTCATTACCTAAAGAAACAATTGCAATGACCGTGGTATATCCAGCGGTTCTTCTTGCATATGGCCGACCCCTTAGACTTCTTCCCGCCATGGTATGTAATTTACAGCATGGACTGCGGGCACTTTGTCGTGATTTCCTCCCCACTGATAAGGTTAAGGGGAAAGGAAAGGGCAAGTCGAAAGAGACTGCCCAGCCAAAAACTCCGAACCCTAGGGTGGAGATGCCCTACACATATTTAATGGCGTGGCTCATCTTGCACTGTCCCTCTTTGATGAGCGCACCAGAACGCCATTCGGGAGAGAAATGCTTCTTTGTGGAGCTATATGAACGCTCTTCATGGACGCACAATTATATGTCCCAGATTCGGAAGACTCTTCGTAACTTTCAGAATTACGAGATTTTCCGGTGTTTTCCTGACTTTCCCGGCGGAGGATATGGATTGAGACTGAAGGATGCTGCAGGAGCAGATAATTTTACTGCTCTATCTGCGGGAGCGCTCTGGTGGCTCCTCAACATCCGACCTGGGCACTTGGTATATCGGCGAGATGTCAGGTGTCTGATTGAGCCGTACACTCCAAGTCGCTTTGCTCGCCAGTTTGGATATTCCCAACTTTATGTGGATAATCCAAATAAAAATCTTGCCTATGAGGGGAATTTGTATGAGGGAGCACGCGGATGGTTTCACTTTGCAGCTGGTGGAACTGAAGCTGAATTCTCCCTTCCCCAGAAAATGCCAGAATTGGCCACAACACTCTGCTTTTGCAACTGGTTCAGCATTGCAAATGCTGATGTTCCTGGCTTCTCTCTTAATCGCAGTTGCTGCAAAGAGATTGAAGCTCTCTATATTAGCCGCCAAGGTGCTTCGAGGGTGAGAATAAAAGGGATGGAAGAATTCCTTGGTGCCGCGGCTGAGCCTTCAGATGCCAGCGAGTCTGACGATGATGATGCCGGTGATGACGATGATATTACTGGTGCTGGAGAAGCTCCTCAATCTGTTGTCATTCGTCCCTAGAGTCCAACTCCCAAACGCCGCGGTACCTTAAAGAAAAGGCCCGGTAAGAAGCAGAAATTGGCTCAGAAAAATTTAATAGCCCCCCAAGAAGTGGCTGCCAAACTTGCTTCGGACTTATTGGCTTCAGCTCTACCCCCAGCATCGGCAAGGGAGGATAAACCCGCTAAAACTCCAAGTGTCGTTGAGGTTTCGGCTCCTTCGGCCATAGAGCCTGTTGCAGAACCTGTGGCGCAACCAATGGGTAGCGAGACGGGTACATTGTTGGAAACGACAATGGATCTCCTTCAAGTCCGACAACTGGACTTGTATCGCATGGTATGGCTCCTAGCATTTTATCTTTTTCCCGCTATTATTTTACCGTAATAACACTTTTCTTGTTTCTTGAAATGCAGGTGGTCAACTCCTTTCGCCGATGCATTCGACTACCCAGGTAGAGTCTGACGATAGGATGGACCATTCCGGCTCCGTTGATGGTGTGGGTAGCTCTGCTGGCGAGTTTACGGCTAATTATTCCACGCTGGCTCTCGCTTTTGTTCCCTCTTCAATTCCCCCGATTGATGAACTGGGGAGCGATGAGAGAACAGAAGTCATTATCGTAGCTGCTACTAAGGAGGCCACACCGTCTCCTAGTATGCCATCTCCAATACCAGTTTGCTCCACTGAGACATTTCCCATGGTCGTTGGTGTGCCTTCTCAGTCAGCGATTTTAACGTCGTCTGTTGTCGTGGCTGCTGAGATAACTGCAACTCTTCCGACTTCAAGCCTTCCAGCAGGAGAGGAGGAGAATTTGAAATTCTCGTTCGAAGATGCTTCTCCTACCGGAGGAGCTTCGGGCGAAGTTATTCCGTCTTCTACTCTTGCCGGCGGGAGTACCCAAGTGATTAGTACTGGTGGTATTTCTCCTGGGGTCTCCAGCTCTTCCAGATCTGCACTGGCTCTACTGGTTCTCCATATCGTGAGTTTGATACAGGGACGGGCTTCTTCTTCTCCAACTCCAGTAGCTACTGGTTCCTTGCCTGCGACATCTTCCTTGGCGTTACCTGCTTTGCCTACCGACACTGCAAATCCTCTTGAAGAACTTTTCAACTTCGCTGTTGTAGATTTTATGCGTTTACTAAGGAGGTGTGTCGAGATGGTTCTTACTGGCCACGATTTCTTCAACTTCGCACGTCCACTGTTGTTCCGCTATCCAGGGAATATTGAAGAAGTTGGGGGGACAAGATCGAGCGGCTCCCTACCGGGCCCGCCTTGCAGCCTTAGAAGAGCAGGTGACCACACTACACACACTCCATCAGGCGGATGTGGAGTCGATCACTGAGATAGAGCTGGCGCGGCTTTGGGCAGAATACTTATCTCGAAGAAATGCTTTAAGGCAGCAGGAAGAAAGATGGTCTCAGGAGCTGACAGAGCTCGAAGCCAGTCGGGAATCCATTCTCGGAGATCTGAGGAGGGTGAATTCTAAAATCGAGGAGAGTCAAACTGCCATCTCCAGGGCTCAGGAGACCATTGCCAGGGCTCGGGCCATCTTGATAGAAAATGAACTCCGATTAGGGGAGTCTGTCAAGAAGCGGGACATGTTAATTCTCCAACAGGAGCAGGTTCAGTAAGAGGAGGCGGCCAGGAATCGTGCCATCGAAGAGTCTCGTCAACAACAACTTGCAATAAGTGATGACGAGTTGCGTAGACAAGCTCAGCAAACCGTGGAGGCCTCTCATCGTAGAAATTTGGACGAGACCATAAACAAATTGAGACTCCTGAGAGACCAATAGTTTCCTCTCTTTATGCTTTTATTTTTTTTTTCTGTACTAAGATCTCCGTAATGATTCTTCGAGATTCTTTTTTGTACTTTTACTCCTTTTTAATAAAAGTGATTCCTTTTAACTCTTTTATTTGTCGGCTTCAAAACAGATTTGCCTGCCTAACAAATAACTTGTCGTCAAAATGATTTGTTTCTCAGGCATCATTTATGCACAATTTTTTTTTGAACCGAGGTAAGAGTTTAAGATTTTATGGGATTTTTAGCAAACCCCCAGCTATCAACGGATTTGATTAGCCTTTACCAACTACCGTTTGAGTTGGGCTAGCCATGTTATTCCCCTCAACATGGTGAGTTGTCAAGGATTTCGTTTGGGCTTAAATGCCAAACTTTTCCTCTCCCCCCTTACTTTATCGGTGTTGGGGTAATTCATACTTTTTACCCCTAGTATGAAGGGGTTGGCAAGAAACTGGTTCTCTTACCATTGCCTAGTTGGCGCCGGGTATTTTTATACCTTTTAAGTCAGAGGCGCTTAATTGCACATGCTTAAAAGAAAGACTGGAGGCCATTCAAACTTGAGAACTAAGCACACCAGGTTTGGGTCAGAGGCGCCAAACTGCGCATGCCCAAGAAAAGACTGATGGTGGTTCAAACTTGAGAACCAAACTCACCAGGTTTAGGTTAGAGGCGCCAAACTGCACATGCCTAAGAAAAGACTGGAGGTGGTTCAAACTTGAGAACCAAACTCACCAGGTTTAGGTCAGAGGCGCCAAACTGCGCATGCCTAAGAAAAGACTGGAGGTGATTCAAACTTGAGAGCCAAACTCGCCAGGTTTAGGTCAGAGGTGCCAAACTGCGCATGCCTAAGAAAAGACTGGAGGTGGTTCAAACTTGAGAACCAAACTGGAGGCGGTTCAAGGCTCTCTCGCGTAACTTGAACTGGGCACACCAAACACACCAGGTTTAGGTCAGAGGCGCCAAACTGCGCATGCTTAAGAAAAGACTGATGGTGGTTCAAACTTGAGAACCAAACTCACCAAGTTTAGGTCAGAGACGCCAAACTGCGCATGCCTAAGAAAAGACTGGAGGTGGTTCAAATTTGAGAACCAAACTCACCAGGTTTAGGTCAGAGGCGCCAAACTGCGCATGCCTAAGAAAAGACTGGAGGTAGTTCAAACTTGAAAGCCAAACTCGCTAGGTTTAGGTCAGAGGTGCCAAACTGCGCATGCCTAAGAAAAGACTGGAGGCGGTTCAAACTTGAGAACCAAACTAGAGGCGGTTCAAGACTCTCTCGCGTAACTTGAACTTGGCACACCAAACACACCAGGTTTAGGTCAGAGGCGCCAAACTGCGCATGCTTAAGAAAAGACTGATGGTGGTTCAAACTTGAGAACTAAACTCACCAGGTTTAGGTCAGAGGCGCCAAACTGTGCATGCCTAAGAAAAGACTGATGGTTGTTCAAACTTGATAACCAAACTCACCAGGTTTAGGTCAGAGGCGCCAAACTGCGCATGCCTAAGAAAAGACTGATGGTGCTTCAAACTTGAGAACCAAACTCACCAGGTTTAGGTCAGAGGCGCCAAACTGCGCATGCCTAAGAAAAGAAGACGCGTACCTCCAGGGATACTAAGAATAGTATTTCTTCAGAAATTTGTCATTGATCGGCATCATCATCATGTCGCCATCTTGATTCATTAAGCGATAGGCTCCAATGGAGTATACTGTCTCCACAACAAACGGTCCTTCCCACTTTGGTTCAAATTTATCCTTAGTCTTGTAGGTTAAAACCATTGGCCTTTTAACAGTCAGAACCAAGTCTCCTTATTTAAAGGTCCTTGGCTTAACGTTCTTATTGAACGTTTGAGAGATTCGGGCTTGATACAACTCGATTTGTTGTTGAGCCCTGAGACGCTTTTCATTCAACGCCTCTAGTTCTTTCAATCTTTGTTGATGGCGCTCTTCTGTCGTCATATTTGTGGCTAAAATCACTCTTAATGAAGGAATCTGGACTTCGAGAGGCAAGACGGCCTCGCTTCCATAGACCTAAGAGAATGGAGTAGCTTTTGTAGGGGTGCGAATAGTGGTGCGATAAGCCCACAGGTATTCTCCTAGCTTTTCATCCCAATCTCGTTTATTAGAAGCGACGAACTTCCGAAGGAGTTTAATAATCGTCTTGTTGAAGGCTTCGGCCAACCCATTAGCTGTGGGGTTATATGGCGTTGAAGCAATATCGTTAATTCTGAACTTATTGCAGAATCTGGAGAATCCCTGACTGATGAATTGCGGACCTTTATCATGAATAATCCGTCAGGGGACGCCGAAGCGGTAAATGACATGATGCTTGACAAACTTGATCACATCTGTCGTTTTTACCTCTTTCATGGGCACGGCTTCGGCCCATTTTAGAAAATAATCGGTTATTGCAAGAATAAACCGATGTCCTCTGGATGACGGGGGAGTTATAGGCCCAACAATATCCATCCCCCATACCTCAAATGGCCAACTTGCGATAGTATTGTGCAAGTATTCTTGGGGTTGATGAATAAAATTGGCATGTATTTGGCATGCATGACATCGTTTAGCGTATGACATTACTTCCGTGATCATGTTCGGCCAATAGTACCCTACCCTTCTTATACGGTCTCCAAGTTTAGGACCAGGCTGATGAGCTCCACATACTCCATCGTGTGTTTCTCTCAGCACTTCTTCTGCTTCCACTTTTGATATGCAGCGTAGTAGCAGACCATCTCTTCACTTTCTATATAAAGTCTGAAGTTTATGGTCATAATAAAATTTTTGGGCCTTCCTCTTTATAGAGGTGGCTTCCTTAGGATCTTCTAGTAATATCCCATGTAAAGCATAATCCACAAACGAAAATCGCCAATCACGGGGCTCCAGGGTTAGGCCTACTTGGCACACTTCTTTATTTTGAAGAAGAGTATCTGGATGAAGGAGCTCTCTGCTTTCAATGGTGATGCTTTTAACCTCACCTGGCGGGATCGCCAATGTTGCAGCTAATGCGGCAAGGGCATCTGCATATACATTCTCATTCCGAGATATATGAGATGTAGAATTGCTCAAAATAGCCAGCTAGTTCAATGGCTAGCTGATAATAGGGGATGAGGGCTTCATGTCTGACTTCATACTCGCCCGTCATCTGATTGACGATGAGTTTAGAGTCTCCATATGCCTCTAGATAGTTCACCCCCAGTTGTAGAGCCATCTTCAGGCCGATAATGAGCGCGTTATATTCCGCGACATTTTTTGTGCAGGTTCTGTTAATGAGTAACTGTTAGGAAGTACATGTTTATGTGGGGAGATAAGCACAACCCCCACTCCAGTAGCAGATCGTCTGGCAGCACCATCAAAGAACATTTGCCATGTTTGTTCCTTGGTAACTGCGTTGACCTCTGACGTCTGTTTGGAATTAGACCCGATTGGATGGTCTGCAAGAAAATCGGCGATCGCCTATCCCTTTGTGGCTTTTTGAGGGACGAAATACATATCATAGGGTGACAGTAGTAATGCCCATTTTGTCAATCGGCCATTTAAGGACCCAGACTTCGTCATCAGAATTTTTAGGGGATTAACCTGGGATATGACATGAATTGTCTGCCCAGAAAGATAGTTTCGCATTTTCTGAATAGCAAATACTAGGGCTAAACATTCCTTTTCAATCGGAGTATACCGTTGTTCGGCCCCAATCATTGTCCTGCTTAGATAATAGAGGGCATATTCATGGCCGTGCTCATTATATTGAGCAAGTAATGCTCCTAAGGCATTATCCATGGCCCTTACATATATAAGGAAGGTCTGCCCAGGGACCGGCGCCATAACAACGGGAGGTTTGGTGAGGTATTCTTTAAGTTCATCAAAGGCCCGTTGACATGCCTCATCCCATACAAAAGAAACCCCCTTCTTCATAAGTCGAGAAAATGGCTGGCAACGTCCCGATAGGTTGGAAATGAAGCGTCGAATATAAGCGAGCTTTCCTTGTAACCCTCTCAACTCCTTAAGATTGCGGGGAGGCGGCATCTCGCTAATTGCTTTTACCTTCTCAGGGTCGAGGAAAATTCCTTTTGAAGTTATTATAAATCCAAGGAACTTCCCACTCGATACCCCCATAAATGATTTAGTGGGATTCATCTTTAAATGATGTTTCCTCATGAGATCGAAGACCGTTCTTAAGTCTTGAAGGTGGTCCTCTTTATTTTTACTTTTGACCGCCAAGTCATCTACGTAGCACTTTACTGTCTTGCGCAGATATTCTTTGAATATAATGCTCATCGCACGTTGATAAGTGGCACCGGCATTCTTCAGCCCAAATGGCATCACTGTATAGCAGTATACCCCCAGCGGTGTTCTGAAAGCTGTATGCTTTTCATCATCTGGGTGCATCTTAATTTGGTTATATCCTGAGAAGCCATCCATAAAGGACATCCTCTCATAACCACAAGTATTGTCTATCATCACGTCAGTGATGGGAAGTGGAAATTCATCCTTAGGACATGCAGCGTTCAGATCTCGAAAATCGATGCATATCCGGATTTTGCCGTTCTTTTTACGAACCGGCACTATATTCGCCACCCAGTCAGGATGCTGCTCTTCTTGGATAAACCCGGATTTTATAAGCTTATTGACCTCAGCAACTATTGCCTCCGTCAACTCCGGTCGAAAATGCCTCTGTTGCTGTTTAACAGGTTTGGCATCTTCTTTTATGTTTAACCGGTGTGTGGCAATTTGAGAGTCAAGACCGGGCATGTCTTCATAACTCCATGTGAACACGTCTATATACTCTTTGATGAGAGATATAAGTTCCTCCTTTTCCATTAGAGTTAGCGTGTCACTTATAAAGATGGGCTTAGGATTTTCACCCGTCCCCATGTTGACTTGTACCAACTTGTCTTCGGTGGGCAGATCACACTGCTCAAAGCGGACATCCCAAAGAGTGTCCATATGCTTAGCCCAGGAATCGTCTTGAACATCAATTGGTTCCTCGTCGCTTTCTGGTGCGGCTGAAACCATATTAGTTGTCAGGGATTGAAACCAGGCGCCGGTACTTATATCCGAGTCATGATTGGGTGAAGATGTATCTTCTTTGGCCGAAGAACTCTCTTCATCTTTGGGCGGCGATGAAGGTGGAGTAGATACATAACCCAACCCCCTGCGAGTCTTTTGATAATAATCGGGGCTCTTTCCTCTCAGTCTGAACGAGGGTATAAGATTCCGTCGCCCCTTCTCGAAGTTCAATCCCGGCTTCTGGGTAAAATTATAGCCCATCTTCTCCATCATCTGTCGGGATTTTTGTTCGTACAGATGAAACTGTGGTGATATTTGTTCATCACTTTCGCTGCTTTGCTTTCGCCTGGGTGACGTAATTACCTTGCCGAACATAATCGGCTTTTGGGATCCTCTCCGAGGAGGCACTTCAAAGTAGTGACCTTTTTTCTCAGCTATTTTAGACTGGGAGAGGAGGGATTACCTAAGTGGCAAATGATATGCCGCCAGAACTTCAAGTTCGGATAGGCCATCCACTTCAGTGGAAGTACAAGAGGGTTCACACTCAGTAGCTACAGTATGCTCGTAGACTAACTTTATGTCTTCATTAATAACCCACTCACTTTCTATTACATCCACTATATTATCAAGACTTAAACTAAAATCTAGGTGAGGGTTGATTTCGTAATCACCCCCATCATCTTCTCCAGGAAGCTCGTACTCAGTGTCGGCTTCATTGCCACTGTCCTCAGGCTTTGGAGGCTTCCCATGATCGTCATTGGAGACTTCATAGGCTGGTTTATAGAGTGCAGCATCTGTGAAATAATTCTCCAATCCTTTGAATGGTTGCTTGTCGGCAATTAGCGTCCGGACCTCTCCTTTCTCATCGCAATATTTCATGCATTGGTGGAGAGTCGACGGGACTATCATGTGAGCATGGATCTACGGCCGCCCCAACAGAATGTTGTAGGTGTCTGCATCGATGATGTAGCATGTAGCTTTTGTCCTCAAATCCCCGATTTGACATCGGAGTCGGATTTTCCCGAGGGGACGGCTATTATTGGCGTTGAACCCGCAATATCATTGTGTTGGTTGGTGTCAGGCGATGGAGGGAGATTCCTAACAGCTGCATCAACCTTCTAGGTACGACACTTAGTGTAGAACCCGGATCAATCTGAATTCGGTCCACTTTTGTGGATCCGACATATCCGGTGAAATATAAAGACCTGTTATGCTTTATATTCCTCACATGCATGTCTTCTGGAGAGAAGATGATTTGTGGGATATGCCTCCTCACTTGGTGACGGCGGGGGCAAGAGTCCTGTTCTTCGTCGGCCGGCTCGACTATCTGAGCTAAGAATGACTCAGAGTCTGCCAAGGCCTCTCTTAGAGCTTCACGTGTTGATTTTGATAATCTCAACAATTCGTAAAGCGTTACTCGTGCTGGGATATTTGTCAACTGAGCAATTATGTCAAACTTGAAGGTAGTCTCGCTGGCTCCTTCCTCTCTAATAGGATTCTTCTGGAAACGAAATCCTTTCTGCTTCGCAGGCTTTGCGAGTTCTGTATAGATGTCTTTTGGATCTACTCTAGTGTAATCCTTAAGATATGTCTTCCCGGATCGAGTACCGAAAGGGCCTGCCCCATCTTGATGAGTGGCCATAGTTTCGAGTTCTTCTTCAGAATCTGTGAAGATTCCCGAAACTATATATTCTTCCTTTATATCTGCAGAAATGGCATTAACAGTCCGCTTCTTCTCTTGACCTCTTGAAGTAGTCCATTGTTCATCTTCCAGCAAATCAGGGTGAACCCACATAACTTCCCCCTTTTGGGTTGTTACGGGGACAAGTCCTTCTCAGGCTTTGTTGTGAGGATCAAGGTTCTTCGTGACCATCTTACCTTTTTGCATTGGGGTCACTCCTGCAGGGAACTCGTGGGTTCCAACCACTATGATTGCCATATTGGCAGTGACCTTATTCTGCTCTTCCTTAAGCGTCAGAACTCTAGCTTCTATTAGTGCTTGGATTCTATTCTTAAGGGGAAAACAATCCCTGGTAGGGTGCCCAACATTTCGGTGATAGAGACAGTAGTTAGGATCCTTAGTCTTACCAGTCTTATTCTCCGGAAGTTTTAGCATCCCCTTCTTCTGGAGCAAGTGAAACAGGATAGGTGTCTGTTCCGCCTTGAAAGTGTAATTCCTTTCTTGCTACGGTCTAATTTGCCTTGATCCTCGCTGACCTTGAGGCTTCGGCTCTGGCAAAAAACTGGTTTTCTGAGTAGCAGCTTCTGACGACATCGCTGCTTTCCCTTTATTCTTATTGCTGTTGTTTTGTGTATATGACTTACTACCCCCAGCACTTCTTGACCCGCGGGACTCTTCAACTCGGCAAATCAAGTCTTTAGCTTGCTCTCCTTGTTTGAGCAGGTCTCTCCACGTCTTGGACTCTATGGCCCCCATTTTGAGGAGCACATTGGTCTTAAGATTGTGTCGACAGCTCTCGACTAGAGTTTCCTGGATCATTCCGTGTTTGCAATGTACGGACTTCTCCCGGAACCTTTCTATGAAATCTTTAACCGTTTCTTGTTCTTTTTGTCTAGTTGCAAGGAGGGAATGAACCGTAATCTCGGTATCATCCTCAAAGAAACGTGAGAGAAATAATTTTTCTACATCTAACCAGGTATTAATAGTACCTGGGGGCAACTGCATGAACCAAGTAAAGGCAGGCTCTCGCAAAATACTTGCGAATACTTTGGTCATGATGGGGTCATTACCCATCAAATATCTTGCTTGGGACAAGAAGTAATATATATGCTGACTGGGCGATCCCTTTCCGTCGTATGGCTCTAACTTGAGCGGTTTATACTTCTGTGGGTATGGTATCGTATCTCATTTAGGAGGATAAGGTCTCGAGACTCCTGCTTCTTTCAACTCCTTTTTACGCATCAAAGTTTCGAGTTGATTCTATAATTTTTCAAGCTTTTCTTCATGTGGATTATGAAAAGAAAATCTATTCTCGTTCTCATGCATCGAGTGGGCTTTCTCCTCCTGTTCTTCTACATTTGGATTTTCCTTGCCCTTTTTGGCATTATCTTCAACAAATCTTGATAGCATGGCTTTAAGGTCTTCAATCGTCTTTTGTTGCTCGCAAATCATTCTTTCTTGAACTTCAAATCTTTGATTGATATCATCAGATTTATCTGCCATGTGCGACGCTGACTTCTGTAGTCGAGACGACGCTGAGGAACGAGGCGAGGCTATAGCTGAGTTATCACTGTCCTCATCATAGGAACCCCTTGCAAGCCTCTTATAATTTCGAGGCGTGACGACACCTGATTTAAGTTGAGTGATACGATGAGGTTCTTCGTCACTCGATTCCAAATCATCATCCGTCTCTATAATTTTCTTTCCTTTTCCCACCATGTTGGAGGTTACAGCTCTCCAGTGCTTTAGGGAAGCAGTCTTTGGTTTCTTTGTAGGGTTCTTGTTCGACTCGGTCAATCGATCAAACACAGATACCCTGCTCTTGATGCAGCCACAGTTATCCATTACAGTAGACACTGCCGTCATGAGCTGCTGACAGTGACAAACAGATTCATTTTGAAGTTGATCTATGCTTCTCTTCTTGGAGAGATAATCCCTAAGATCAGCATCTTTAACCATGGAATCACGAAGTCTGTCTAACTTTTGGACGGGTCTAGGGACCCACTGAAGCTTCTTTGAATGATCAGCCCTAGTTATGCAGTCGGATTGATTCTCGCGGGGCTTAGAAGTAGCCTCGCGTTTTATATCGCGAGCCTGAAGAATAGCTCCGCGTTTTGCCACATTAGCCTCGCGTTTCTCGCTGGCTTGGCGTGTCTTCAGAAATTTAGCTTCTGGAATAGTAGCCCTGCGTGAAGGGAAGTTCTTGCACGCTGGCTTATCTTTGCGATTAACGCAGATCATAGCTTCGCGCCTAGCACGGTTTTTACGACTGATAACTATTTGCCAATCGTCCTCGCATTCCTCACGGGTATCAGAAGTCTTGCACTTATTGCAACTATTACTGGCCTCGCGTTTCTCACTTGGCTCAGTATTAGCCTCGCGTGGAATATCACACGCTGGCTTCAAAGAATTTTTATACTCGCGTCTCTCGCGAGTGTTAAGTATTTTGCGACTAGCACAAATCTTGCTGGCTTCGCGTCTCTCGCTAGGCTCAGCAATAGCCTCGCGTGGAGAATCACATGCTGGCTTTGAAGAATTTTTATACTCGCGTAACTCGCGAGTGTTGGGTATTCTGCGACTAGCGCAACTCTTACTGGCTTCGCGTTTCTCGCTTGGCTCAGTAATAGCCTCGCGTGGAAAATCACACGCTGACTTTTCATTGCTTTTAAGGCAAGTTGTATCTTCGCATTTAACGCGGTAGAGACTGGTCTCACGGGTAGCACGAGCCAGTTTGCGAGCGACCATAGCCTCGCGTCCTCTGGTGTTAGCTCCGCGTCCAAGGCGGGCTTTGAGGGCTCTACGCCTTGCTCTCCGGTTCCTGTTCCGGAGTTGGGTCCTATTCAGTCCAGTCCCCGGGTCTTCTTCGGCAGTCGGAAGCTCATCCTCGGCTAGGATTTCTCGTGTGAACTCCAGCCCTATAGTCGCAGTCTCCAAGGATCCCTGTTTCTCGGTGGATTCCTATCTACCCGTCACTCGGGCATTGGAGTACATGCGACGATAGTGCCGTGTCTCATCCAAGTCACCTGATCCGGAGAAGAGGAACTCCTCGTACTTCTGTTGGTCGATTTCAACGACCAGTGTGTCTACTTCGGATCCGATCATGTCGACGTCCAATTGCGCCACAATCTCTTCATCAGTGAAAGAGATGGCTCCAACTGTGGTCGCCAGTTTGTTCGCCGCAAAAGTTTCTTTGCTTCCTTCCATCGAATTAACTTAAATTACAATAGAAGTGAACAAGATATATAAAGAAGAACAAACGAGAGGATTTTATAGTTCAATCTCTCTCTTTTACAATGTGTTGTGTGGGATCAGTGGCGATGGGATCTATAGTAGTTCCTGTTGACGATCGGTATGTTGAAATCTTCTCTTTTGAAGATATCGGTTGACTGTAGACGATCTTCTTGGTCTTTACTCTTCACGAATCCAAGGCTCTATGCGTAACTTGAATTCTCTAAGAGGAAGATGATCACAAAAAGGCTTCAAGGCTCTCTCGCATACTTGAATTGCCAAAGGGATCAGGAAGAAGATTTGCCGAAGGAAGAAGAAGACCTCTGATCTCTGGTTTTGATTTGTTCAAGGCTCTCACGCGTAACTCGAACTTTACCAAAACTTCCAAAAGATTCCAAAAGAGATCCCTTAGGGTTTCACCAAGAATGTATTTATAGCCCCAGGAAGATTTGAGAGAGTTTCTATCTGAATAGAATTTGCTCTCATCAAGGATTCCAATCAAATATTTAATATTGATTTAAATCTCTTGATTTAGAATTCTGATTGGATTTGATTTGGTATTTGGATAAGTCCAAATCATAATCTTAATTAATTTTAGATTCTGGTTATCGGCTCACGCGGAGCTAAATAACCAGTGCGCGGAGCTAATGCGGAGCTATTGATCATCTCCGCGTTTTTTCAAACGCGAGGCTAAAAGTACCTAGACGCGGAGCTATTGATTAGCTCTGCGTTCTGTTGTGGAAAATTCTTTTTACTTAGAAATTTTCACTGCCAACATTTCCTCATCTTATTCTATATTATATCCTTTACTTCCTATCCTAATTCCGTCTTTTTCCTCTATGAACACATGTGCTTATTTTTTTATTGTTAGGAGGTTGTCGCGAATTATTAGATTTACGCATATATTGATAACATTCTTACCAAATAGTTATATATAAAAGCCTCAAAATGACAAATCTGGGATCACATGGTGGATACAGGGTAGCATAAGACTTGTAAATGCATTTAAATATCTAACTAAAACAAAACCATACATATAGGTTATGTTCATTTTCTTTACTTATATGAGCACTCAAGAGTCATGTGGATCACCCTGGGATTTAAATTCATCATTAAACCATTAAGGTTTCACCCTCTACCTTATCATTCTTGATTTGGAAAAAAAAATTTGTTAGGTGGTAGAATATAACTTAAACCTTGTATTAGTTTATTCCGTATCATCCGTATCAGTTCGGAAGACTGAATACTAATACGGACAGATACTGAGTAAATTGAGTTATATCTTCTAATCTAGTCTTCAAATTCAAATTCCGCAGAGCAGGAGACCTCTTATCTTATTATTTTGAATTTCTCTATATTTTTCTTAAATTATTCTGTATCGGCCGATTTTCGGATAAATACCCGATTAAAATAATCAAAGTAAATCATGTATTCCAATTTGACCTTTTATCAACTCAAAATTTATCTCTAGGAGCCTAGCAGTCATCCTTGACTAAATTTGAATAGGAATTGACTCAATTGCAAACTTATAAATAAAATGAAGTTTAAGGATTTTAACATAGCAGCATTTCACCTTTCCCCAGCTGTTTGACTCCCGAAATAAATTCAGAAAAATCTAAAAAAATTCAAGCTACTTCCTCAAATCATATGCTCAGCGGGAGCAAGCCATGGTAAAATGACTAAGTTTTACTCTAAACTCCAATTGAGCCTATTCAAATTTTATTGTAATCTAATTAAATTATTAAGGATTGATGAAGATTTTATGCTCTAAATTTAATTCTATCTTGATTAAAATAATCTAGAAATCTCAGTTATACTAGGTCTATAGCAGTAGCATGACTATAATAAAAACAATCATAAATTTTGTTCTAAAACTCCAATTAAACTCATTTAAAATTCTTTAGAAAGATAATTAAATTTTCTATAATTGTTCAAAGTCTTAACCTCTAATTCCATTTTGCGTTAGTGAAACAAGAATCTGACTGTTCATTAACCTGCAGCAACATAAGCACATGTGTCATGACCGTGCATGTCCTGCTCTATGTATGATATGACACACACACGCATATATCCAATGACTCTTGTTATTACCTATACATGATGATTCCAGACCTGTCATAACTCGTATTTAGGCATATATATCATATTTGTATACATACCAGTTGATCTAAAATATGACATACATGCACATATATTTATTTATTTTATTCTTACATGGAAATGATACCTCACCCACGCGAATATGTTATATAACTCTTGTACCTACTAATATTACTCTTTTACTTACCAGTATTATTGTACATGTCGTTTCATATTTACTTGGCTATCGATACATGTACCATTATTGCATATGTCACATTGACACTTAGCATATATTTATTGTAGGAGTTTATAATCATATCCAATTCGCCAGCGACGTGACATTCAATCCATGCAGAAATCAGTACCATATGATTCTTGTTAAATTCACCTAACAACGTGCCATCTGGTTCGTATAGAAACTGGTACCATATGATTCTTGTTAAATTCGCCTAGCGGTGTGCCATCAGATTCATTTGGAAACCGGTACCATATAATTTTATTATATTTGGTATATCTTGTTACTTGATTACTTTATATCATGCACACTATGTACCGTATGATTCTTGTTATATTTGGCATACTTTGTTACTTGATCACATTATATCATGCACACCATGTACCATATGATTCTTGTTATAGTTAGCATACCTTGCTACTGGATTATTTGATACTATATATACCATGTACATCTTGATTTAAGTTATATTTAGCATACTTTAATATTCATACGCATATATCTTTTATATTTTTTCCTACCAGCATGCCCCATACACATTTTTTATGGTTTCAATAGAATTGTACAAGTTTGAATTTGTATTCTTATTTAAATTCTGACTTCTGAAATTATCACACTCCAGCTCTACCAGCGAAGACAGCGATAGCACAGGAGGAGGATCCACCCTTTAAGAATTCATATTTTCAAAAGTAGGCCGAGCGCTAACAATCAACTTCTTGTCGGATTTTCATCTTTTTGTATATTTATTATTTTGGCTTGTACTCACATATGTATCCTACTATCTAGTTCTGTTTGTGATATTCGGACGCTCTTTTAAATATTTAGTACTTATATTTCTCTATTCAGATATTACACTTGACACTACATGAGCAACCATTTGATATACATATTGCTTATCACTTTTATATATCTGTTTTTGGATATTGATATAATTATGCCTGTGTTATTGTGACAGATAGATTCAGACATGTGGGATATCTCTTATATTTGTGTGTTTTCATATCTCTTGCCTGAGTTTATTTGAAAACAAATGGCCTCGTGCATTCCGGTATTGAGAGTGCCTGTCAGTGATATCCTACCCATTATTGAGACACACACTCAGGTCCACCCATGTGATTTGGAGAGTCACACAACCAATAAAAATTATGCAATCAAAATATGACTAAAATGTAGTTTATGTGCCACTTCTGATATTTGGACAATAATATGAAGGTTTCTTTTTTTGAAAAGTAATTATTCGTTTTCCTAATTTATTAAGATGTAAATTAAATGAAAATACATACAGAATTAACCATGTTAAAATTTTCCTCGAAAATTTTTCCTTTCTCAATTTAACTTAGACCAAAAGACATAAATAATATCAATAAGTTGATTTTAATATTGCTTTTTCCATCAAATATATTGATTACAATTTTAAAATCATGCAATAATAAATGAACTATAATTATGTGATGTAGTAAATTTATATTTTAAAAATTACATATTTCAGATAAACTTGAAAAAAAAATAATCCCAATGTTCAGTTAAGTGAAATTAAATCATATGCATTATATCGACATATCATCCAGATTTGTAACTTATATGATATGGAATCATTGTTATAAAATCATGTATATAGTTGCACTTGTTTTTTCAAATAAACTACAAAATTGTTTAATGTAAAAGAACAAAAAAAGGGATAAAGTTCTTGCCTGTGGTTAGAAGACTCTCAAAATTAGGCGGACCCCACTCTGAAAATTGACCGTCAACAATTCGGATCTACTTCTTCTCTCTTTCTCTTATTCTCTTTTCTTTTTCAGTTTTTTTTTGCTTTTCTTTTCTTTTTTCTTTTTTTTCTTTGCTCTTTTTGTCCCTCTCCCTTGTGGCTGAACGGAGAGGATTTTTTCCTTTATCTTTTTTTTTTCTTTGTTTTGGTGTTTTTTTTTTTTTTTTTTTTTTTGACGTTGAACACGGAAAAAGGAGAGAGGAGTTGGAATTTTTTTTATTTGTTTTTAGATATTTAGATATTTACCTTAGTATGTAAATAAGGTTAGTGTTAAATTTTCTAATCCAAACCAATCTCAATTAAATTTGTCATTAACCAACAAAATAGTATTTGAGTTAAGCTCAAATTTTAAATTAGATACTGATTAAGTCAAAAATAATAAAATTATTATTATTAAATTACTTTTTTTAAAGATAATAGACTTATGAATTCATAAATACAAATTATTATATAGATAAATATAAGAAATATTATATAGGGAAACTGGGGTGTTACAAATAGAGCGATAAGTTTATGGGAAAGCTAAATAATTTTTTTGGGCGATGGGGGTTTGGAAGGATGGTTAGTAGAGAAAATATTGGGGTGCTCAAGACCCTCTTTTCCCTTTAAATATCTAGGTGTACCAATAAGGGAGAAGAGGTTAATAAGGGAGAAGAGGTTAAAAAATGAAGACTGGATGGGAATGTTAGAGAAGATTCAAAAGAGATTGGAGGGGTGGCAGAGCAAATTTCTATCATTAGAGGGAAAAATCACTCAAATTAACTCAGTCCTATCATCAATTCCACTGTACCAATTCTCGATTTATAAGATGCCATTGTGGCTATGAGAATCTTGATAAAATGAGGAGGAAATTCTTGTGGGGGGAGCAAAAAATGATAGGACAGCTTACAATCCTGTGTCATGGAAGCAAGTATGTGAATGCAAAAGTCAGGGGGGACTAGGAGTAACTCAATTACACAGAATGAATGGTGCATTATTAGCCTAATGATAGTAGAAGTTACTTAAATACACCAAAAATAAGGTTTGCAAAATACTTAGCCAAAATTATGGGACCAAATCAAGAATGTGGAATGGGATAGTCAGACCATGCAAACAATCGTCATATTTTTGGAAAGGACTGGAAGAAGTAAAAGAATGTTTATTGCCCAGGATAAGGTTTCAATTAGGAGAGAGTAGCAGAGTCAAACTTTTGGAGAGATAAGTGGATTAATAATGAACAATTAAGGTATCCTTTCTAGAGATTATATGAGACATCTATGAAAAAGGAGATATTAGTAAAACTGATGTATCAAAAAAAGTGCAAAGTGGTGATCATAGAATACATGTGGAAGAAAAAAAAAACTGATCACAAGGAGGCTACAAGATAAAATTCCTGTACAGGGTCAGGAGGATAAACCTGAATGGCTACGGAGTAATAGTAAGACCCTCACAGTGGCTTCTTGTTACACAATTATAATATACAGAGAAAGTTAGATGAGACTGCAAAAGTGATTTGGAAAACACAGGCTCCTACCAAAATGCATGCATTTATGTGTTTGCTATCTAAAAATGCAATTTTGACCTAGGATAACATGCAAAGAATTTAGGTAGGTCCGGAGAGATGCACATTATGTCACAATATAGGGGAAAGTGCAGAACATTTATTTACTAATTGTGAATAAGTGTGATGGTATGGTTATACTTAAATAGAGGAAGGAAACATAGAGATATTATGGAGATTATAGAAATATGGCAACAATTTAGAAGTGCAAAAATAGGGACACAAATAGCAGCATTATTACGGGGCATATGGCTGGAGAGAAATAATTACATTTTTAATAAGAAAATATTAACACATGTGTTCATATCTCATCGTTTTATTAATAATGTTGCGTTGTGAAAAAGAGAGCAGCAACAGGTACATGTACCAATACAGGGAGGAGAGCAACAAAGGAGGGATCTCCGACTCAGACTGCACTTGCAAACTCTTACGGTACAAGGGGACGACTGCATGGACAACGATATCCAGGGAGGTGCTCCAAGGGAAGGGGTAGAGGAACAGAGACGGCCTTGAGTTGATCTAACATGCTTGGAGGAGGAAGAGAGAGGGAACAAACATATATTTGATGTAATAGCAATATAATACTTATATTTGACCTCGAGCACTAGAGTAGCGATCTATATGTAGGTATTACACACTATGTAATAACATGTTTAATTAAGTTATAATTAATGAAACACGGGGGATATATACCCACTGTTCTTGCTAAAAAAAAGAATAGAAAATAGACCGATAAGTTTCTCAGTTGGATATTAGCAAGAGACCATCACATGATAGCTTATCTTGTAATTTTAGAGCTTTACCACCAAATTTGACAATTCTTTCAAGTCTCCATACCTATGGCAATGGGAATCAAGTGTATGGTAGGATAGATCTAGAGTATTTGTAACAACTAGAGTTACAACTACTTCACATGGGTATGCAGTCATAGAGCTCCCCGTATGTTGACATGGCAACTCCTAATTTGCTGGCACAGTTGGTAAACAAATTGTTAACAATGATCTTTTGCCAAAGTACCAGGCACTGGGTTCACAAAAAAATCTTAATTTTGATTTTGTTACTCGTCAACAATCATCACGTTATCACAATTTTCCTGCATTTTCTGATTCTCGTGCTAGACACACTCCCAAAAAAATTGATTTTAGATTGGAGCCGAAGTAACTAGACACGAAGTAAATTTTACTGGATGAAGTGGTCGGAAGAATTTATGCATTAGCAAGAGATCAAAGTGGTTGTCGCTTCTTGCAGAAGTTCATCATGGTGGTTCTCCTAAAAATTTTCAAAAGATCTTTGATGAGATCATTGATCATATTCTTGAACTTTTGACTGAACCTTTGGAAAATTTCTTTGTTTACTTTCTTTGTTTATAATTCTTTAAATTGTGTAATGAGAACCAAAGAATGCGGATAATCTGATTATGCGAAGAGAGGACAATTTTTTTGTGTCCTGCCATCATCTGGGGTATGCTTTTCCATGTTATGAAGATATTGGCTTAATATTTGGTATCTTTTTAATTGTGGATCTGAGTATGGTTCTTGCACTACATTGTACTTCAAAAATGAATGCAATTTCTTGTCATTAATCTTAAAGTATTCTTCTCATAGTTTTATGTTTGAATGTAATGGTTTATATCATGCTACCAAGAGCTTAAGACATGTACTAGAATCATTAGCTTAGTTTTTGTTTGAATTTACTTATATATCCATCAGAAGTGTTGAAAAGTAAACTTAATTCAATGTTTAAGGGTTTCCAAGATTAATGTGTGTGTGAAGGGTCATCTTGAAAAGTGGTGATTCATGGATTTGGGTTTCCTATGGTTTAGTTAATATGTGTGTTTAATTAGTTCATATATTTGGATTTTCTATGAGCATGTGCTTCATGTATGAGGGATATACATGTATACTAGACTTCTATAAATACCTATGTAAGTGTTGTGTTTTGCAAGAGGCAAGAGCCAAAAGAAATAGAGAAAAATTTTCAACTTCAAGTCTCTTCATAGTTTTTTCCTCTCTATAAACCTCTCATATATTTCCTATAAATTGGTATCAGAGCCCAAGTTTTGTGATCTTGGAGATGGCCACTTCTAGTTTTTCATTTCAATTTCCTCAACTTACAAAGGAGACTTATGAGAATTGTTGCATCAGTATGAAGGCCTTTCTTGGTTTCCAAAATGCGTGGGAGATCATGGATAGAGCCTATGAGGAGCCTCGTGAGGAACCTACATTGACTCATGTCCAGAGGGAGGCTCTGCAAAAGATGCGAAAGAAATATCAACAAGCTATCATTCTCCTCCATCAATGTTTGGATGAAGCTATGTTCAAGAGAGTGGCTAATGCGACCACCTCCAAACAAGCAAGGGAGATCTTACAAAACTCCAATCAAAGGGTTGATAAAGTTAAGAAAGTACTTCCTCAATTATTGCGAGGAGAATTTGAAGGTCTACGGATAAAAGAATCCGAGTCTATTATGGATTTCTTTTCGAGAGTATTGGCCATAGACAACCAAATGAAGAGGTATAGAGAAATATTGGAGAAAGTCCGGATCATTGAGAAGATTCTTCGCTCGTTGATTTCAAAGTTTGATCATATTATTGTTGCCATTGAAAAGTCCAAAGATTTGGAAAATATGACGGTTGATTAACTTATGGGTTCTCTACAAGCCCATGAAGAGAGAATCAATAAGAAGAAAAATGAGCCGATCAAGTAAGTTCTAACCACCAAGCTCTCAGTGAAAGAGAAAGAAAATTATCGTGAGTAAACTCAATGAGGAAGAGGAAGAGGACGTGGACGTGGACGTGGACAAGGCCAAGTGAGAGGAGGAAGAGGAAGAGGAAGAGGTGGACATGGCAACTAAAACTCCAACAATGATGAAAGAAGCAAATCCTCAAGTGGACGTGGTAGAGAAAATTACTCAAGGCAAGATAAATCCAAAATTCGACATTACAATTACCAAAAGAATGGTCACTATGCTAAGAAGTGTTGAAGTGCACCTAGTAATGTTAAAGAGAAGGCCAACTATGTTGAGAACAAAGAAGAGGAGGCCACTTTGTTGCTAGCCTACAAAGGAGAAGGAAAAACAAAAGAGAATGTGTGGTATTTTGACAATGCAGTGAACAATCATATGTGTGGAGATAAAAGCAAGTTTGCGGAGCTTGATAATTCAGTGACCGGCTGTCACTTTTGGGGATAACTCTAAAGTTCCAATTAGAGACAAAGGTATGATTTTAATTCGTATAAAAAATAGTGGTCATCAATTTATAAGTAGCATTTATTATGTTCCAAATATGAAGAGTAATATCTTAAGTTTAGGACAATTTTTGGAGAACAATTATGAGATTCATATGAAAAATCGTAGTATCTTACTTCAAAATGACTGGGAGAATGTGATTGCTAAGATGCCTATGACAAATAAAAGGATGTTTTTGCTTAATATCTAAACTGATGTTGCTAAATGTTTCAAAGCTTGTGTTAAAAATACTTCTTGGATTTGGTATTTAAGACTTGGGCATGTGAACTTTGGAGATTTAAAGCTGTTGGTTCAAAAGAAGATGTTAAAGGGATTGTCGTCTATTGACCAATCAGATCAACTATATGAAAGGTGTCTTATTGGCAAATATTTTTGGAAGAGTTTTCTAAAAGAAACTACTTCAAGAGCATATGAGCCACTTCAACTTGTTCATGCCAATGTTTGTGGACCAATCAAGCCATCCTCGTTTGGTAAAGATTGGTATTTTATACTTCTTATTAATGATTTTAGTAGAAAGACTTGGGTTTATTTCTCGAAAGAAAAATCTGAAGTGTTTGGTGTTATCAAAAAATTCAAAGCTCTTGTAGAAAAACAAAATGGTTATTGTATTAAGTCCTTGAGAACCAATAGAGGTGGTGAATTTATTCTAACGACTTCATTGAGTTTTGTGAAGTAAATGGCATCAAAAGGCTCTTAACCGTACTAAGACCTCCTCAACAAAATGGCGTTGTTGAAAGAAAGAATAGGAGTATTCTCAATATGGCTTGAAGCATGTTGATGACAAAGAAGATGCCAAAAAAGTTTTGGACAGAAGCAATTGATTGTGTGGTGTATTTATCCAACCGGTGTCCGACAAGAAACCTATTGGATAAGACTCCTCAAGAAGCATGGAGTGGAAGAATGCCAAGTGCATTCCATTTAAGAGTCTTCGGAACCATTGATTATGTGCATGTACCTGATCAAAAGAGGTCAAAACTTGAAGATAAAAGTAAAAAGCACATCTTCAGGTATAATCAACATTGCAAAGGCTATAAACTTAACAATCCAAATTTTGGTAAGACAATCATTAGTAGAAATGTTGAGTTCGATGAAGAAGATGCATGGAATTGAAGCATTGAAGATAAAGAGAGGTATGATTTCTTTCTATTTCTTAATGAGCAGGAGCAAAAAGAAGAAGTTTATTAAGAGCCAATGACACCTGCTCAATTACCAACCAATCCAAGTACAACTCCTACATCTTTTTCAAGTGCATCAACTTCATCAAGTGGTAGCTCGGGTGAAAGGCAACCAAGAATGAGAAGTCTTCAAGATCTCTACGAGGTAATAGAAAATTTAAGTGAAAATCTAACACTTTTTTATCATTTTTCCAATTGTGAACCTATAATGTTTGAAGAAGCGGTGAAGGTTGAGAAGTAGAGAATTGCCATGGATGAACAGATCAAGTCAATTGAGAAAAATGATACTTGGGGGTTGGCAACCATGCGGAAAGGTGAAAAACCCATAGGTGTGAAGTGGATTTTCAAGAAGAAGAAGAATGCTAAAGGAGAAGTGGAGAGATATAAGGTAAGGTTGGTAGTCAAGGGCTATAGCCAACGTCCTGAAATTGACTATGGTGACATCTTTGCACTTGTTGCTCGGTTAGAGATCATCCGAATGATATATAGTCTCACTTATTGGTCAAAAGAAGTGGAAGATTCATCAAATGAACATGAAGTTGGCTTTCTTGAATGGCATTCTTGAAGCAGAGGTTTATGTTGAGCAACCACTAGGCTATGTGATCAAAGGCCATGAAGACAAAGTACCAAAGTTGAAGAAAATTTTGTATGGCTTGAAGTAAGCACCACAAGTATGGAATAGTCAGATTGACAAGTACTTCCAAAAGAATGGATTTACCAAGTGCCCTCATGAATATGCTCTCTATGCCAAGGTGCATAAAAATGGAGATATTTTATTTGTTTGCTTATATATCGATGATTTAATTTTTACGGGAAATAATACAAGCATGTTTGGAGAATTTAAGCAAGTAATGGTTAGAGAGTTTGAGATGACTGATATTGGTCTCATGTCTTATTATCTTGGCATTGAGATCAAGCAATTAGATGATGGAATTTTTATTTCTCAAGAAGAATTTGCCAATGAGATCCTTAAGAAGTTTAAAATGGAAGATTGTCAATCCTTGAGCACTTTGATTGAATATAGACTTAAATTTCCTAAGAATGAAGAAGGTAAACAAGTAGACTCTAAGACATCCAAGAGTCTAGTTGGAAGTTTGAGCTACTTGACTTGCACATGACCAGATATACTTTTTAGAGTTGGGCTCATTAGTCGATTTAGGAGACACCAACCACAACACACTTTAAAGTGGCAAAACGAGTTCTTTGGCACATCAAAGGTAAGATTGATTATAGTTTACTTTATTCATTTTCTAATGAATTTAAGTTTGTGGGATATAGTGATGTGATTGTGCCAGAGATGTAGATGACCGAAAAGTACTACCGGTTTTGTTTTCTATATGGGAATATGACTTTCACTTGGAGTTCAAAGAAGCAACCAATTGTGACATTTTCTGCATATGAAGCCGAGTATGTTGCCACTACATCTTGTGTTTGTCATGTAGTATGGTTGAGAACATTATTGAGAGAGCTACAAATACCACAAAAGGAGCCTATGGAGATTTTTATGGACAACAAGTCGGCTATTGTATTGGCCAAGAACCGATGTTCCATGATAGAAGCAAGCACATTGATACAAGGTATTATTTTCTTTGTGATTGTGTTGCAAAGAACGAGGTAGAGGTGAAGTATGTGAAGACCCATGATCAAGTTGCTAATATCTTTACGAAGCCTCTTAAGTGTGATATTTTTACCAAGTTGCATATGATACTTGGAGTTATAAGGAATTAAATTTAAGGGAGAGTGTTGAAAAGTAAATTCAATATTTTAGAGTTTCCAAAATTCATGCAAGTGTGAAGGGTCACCTTGAAAAGTGGTGATTCATGAATTTGGGTTTCCTATGCTTTAATTAATATGTGTGGTTAATTAGTTCATGTATTTGGATTTTCTACAACTATTTAATGTGGTTTATGTATGGGGATATACATATACCCTAGAATCCTATAAATACCTATGTAAGTGTTGTGTTTTGCTAGAGGTAAGAGCCAAAAGAAAATAGAGAAAAATTTTCAGCTTCATGTCTCTTTATAGTTTGAATTATAATTATTCACTCCTCTCGTCTTCTCATAAATCCTAATCAACATAGAAGCTAATGACTCTTGCATCATTTTTTAAACTTTCATGTTGGACTTGGTTAAGTTTTAATGGCGTGTAAGAATGGCATCAACAAAATGTTAGACAATCCACATCAAACTCCCCCCGCTTCCCAGCGTAATCTCCAGCAAGTAAGAGCTCTCC
The DNA here is from genome assembly GCA_036321105.1 of Dracaena cambodiana. NCBI lineage: Eukaryota > Viridiplantae > Streptophyta > Magnoliopsida > Asparagales > Asparagaceae > Dracaena > Dracaena cambodiana. Next base: position 19,848,808 of record JAYEPQ010000011.1, on the reverse strand, counting down.
ATCTCTGGCAAAGATAATAGTTCTCCATTCTCCATCTCCAGTCTTCACTCTGGCTAAGAAAAAAACAAAGAAGATCCGAGTGAGGACTGTGGGAAAGGGGGTTTCTTCTTGCCTCAGAGTATTATCTTCGGCAGAGTCCTATCAGGGGCAAGTTGAGAGACCATTTTTTCTGACCTTCTGCCACTCACCTCTTCGATAGAATTGGCTAGACAAAGGCAAAAATAGGGATGATAACACCAACGATGAGGAAAAAACCCAAAATATAGGAGAAAAAGTTGGTCTGAAGTGGTCAGGGACTCGTCGGTCAAAGAGATGCAACCCCCCTAATCCTTGGCATTCCCTCCTACCAAGACATCTTATACTAGAGAAAAGGTTCTTGCCCTCCTTGCTGCATCCAGAGGTGTCGAATATATAGCCTCAGATAGGGGGAAGGAAGAGGCATGGAAAACAGTCAAGTCGAGAACCACATTGAAGAAGGAGCGTACCACTACACAATACTAACTATCCACGGGAGCAGAAAGAGAAAATTCTCTCCAGTGAGGAGACCGGCCCCGGGGAGTCCAGAGATATGCTGGATTTGTGGGAACTCTTGTCATTTCAAGAATGAATGCCCCTTTGTTAGGTATAGGTTCAGCAAAGTTCTGGGTCACCGCATTAGAGAATGCCCAATTGCACCGGCAAGAAAGGAGAACACTGAAAAGGACCACCCAAGCTATCGAAAACCAAAGCAAATAGGGGGGCAGCTAACCCCTAATATAGAGTCATCAATGGGACCTGTCAGACAAGCTCCTAAGATAAAAATCAGTGGCCTTCATCCCAGCCTCTGAGTCGACGATCATGGAATAGTAACTTCTTGCCAGAACCTTGGGGGTCATTTATCCAAGTCACGGCAATCCAACAGTAGGGGAGATAGTGAGTACTTTGAAAATACTTTCTCCAGCGGCTGCAAGCCATAGTTGGAGACTGGACAAGAGTGGAGAAAAATTTCTCACACAGTTCCCCTCTAGGAAAATCCTAACCTTGGCAACAAGCAATTCCCCGTTAGCATGCCGTGATTTCAATGTAGGGTTCAAGGTTTGTGTTTAGAGGGGGGATAAAGATAACTAGACCTATCTTTTTCCCATAACCGCATGGATTGTCATTGTTCGTCGCAAAAGTTTCTTCGCTTCCTCCCATTGAATTAACTTAAATTACAATAGAAGTGAACAAGAGATAAAAAGAACAAACGAGAGGATTTTATATTTCAATCTCTCTCTTTTACAATAAACGTGGGATCAGTGGCGATGGGATCTGTCAAGCAGCTCCTTTTGACGATCGGTACGTTGAAATCTTCTCTCTTGAAGATATCGGCCGACTATAGACGATCTTCTCTGGTTTTGATTTGTTCAAGGCTCTCTCGCGTAACTCGAACTTCTCAAGAACTCCAAAAAGAAGATGGCGATTTTCTCTGATCTTCACGAACTCAAGGCTCTGTGCGTAACTTGAATTCTCCAAGATTTCAGAAAAATATCTCAATTGCCGAAAAGAAGATCCCTAGGGTTTCACCAGGAAGGTATTTATATCCCCAGGTTAATGCAAGAGTTTCTATCTAAATAGAACTCGTCATTATCAGGGATTTGATTATCAAATATCTTAGTTTTGATGGAATTCTGATTAGACTTGATTTTGGTATTTGGATAGGCCCAAAATCATAATCTCAATCAATTTGAGATTCTGGTTATCTGCTTACGCGGAGCTTTAATCGCATCAAAACGCGGCGCTAACTTAACCAAAACGCGAGGCTAATACAAACCAGACTGCAGAATCAACGCGGAGCTATTAAACATCTCCGCGTTTTATTCAAACGCAGGGTTAATATTGCCAAACGCGGGGCTACTGAATTGGCTCCGCGTTCTGTTGTGGAAAATCCTTTTAACTTAGAAATTTTCACTGCCAACAGAACCCCCTCCAAAGTTTTCAAAAATGGCTTAGATTTCAGCAGATTTTGAAATACTTTGGATACTTAAACTGAAACGCGGAGTTAAAATACCAAGTCTATCTCGCGTTATGCTCACTTACGCGGAGCTAATCAGCTTCACTTCGTCTTCAGTGAAATGAGTAATTATGTCATCAATTACCCTAAATTTCTACGCCGAATACCAAGCGACGAAAATTCTGTTTAAATAGAGCTCCCGGCTCATCTTCTTCTTCATCTGGAGATTTTAGAAGAGCTCTCAACTCCTGCAACTGAATGAGCGATGTCAATGAGCGATCTTCAATTGATCTCCCTTTAACTCTTCATAGATTTTCATCGTTAGGATGTCACTTCAGAAGAGTTTTGCTAGATGCACGTTGGTCGGAGTTAATGGCAGCAGCCGTGAAAGTAGATGCAAAGGCGAACCAGTCTATGCAGCGTCTTCCGAAGGTAAAAACCTTAACTCTTGGGCTTCTAAGAACCATCTTGAGATGTTTTGACTTGGTTTAATCCGGCTAATTGTTTATTTTACCAGCGAGATCGTCATTCTCCGGCCGTAAGGCTTAAAGAAGAAGGAGGAGTCATAGAGAAACTCTGTTCTTTTTCTACGCGAAGTTATCGTGTCATCCCTATGCTTGAAACGCGAGGCTTATCTGACTAGTAGTCTCGATGAATCTGCGAGGCTATCTTTGATTAGCAGTCGCGATGAATTGCGAGGCTATCTTTGATTAGCAGTCGCGATGAATTGCGAGGCTATCTTTGATTAGCAGTCGTGATGAATTTGAAAGAGAAGGAAAGAGCAGAAGAAATCTTGTCCCCCTTTACGCGAAATTATCGCATCATCCTCTGCGTTTAAAGCGCGAGGCTATTTCTTTCAACTGTGCGCGGAGTTAGCTTAGCTCCGCGTTTTCACTCTTTTGGAAACTCTGTTCCTTTTGCAGTAAGTCTAATCCTTTCTGAAGAGGAATGTATGCGGGTCCATCGATCTTCATCAGCAAAAGTAACTCTAAGGAAGTCAGAAGCATATGCTTTACAATATGGTTGCAGGTTTCAAGCTCTGGTTCCTAGAGATGGACTATTGAAGGAGCTTCAAGCTCAAGTGAGGGCCTGCAGCGCTTGCAGTTCAGAATTGCAGCACTTGCAGTTCAGAATTGCAGCACTTGCAGTTCAGCTTGTGCTTCGATGCAGCACTTCCCTTTCCTCTCGTGCTTCATTTCAGATGACAGGTCCAAAATGACATTTGCAGAAGAGATCTTTTGCATGTGAATCAAGGAACTGAGCTTCAACACCCCGTAGAGAGAAATCTCACCGTTAAGTTATTGATGAGTCGATGTATTGATGAGTTGATGATCATGTAAAAGCTTTCGGGAGAGCGATAACTCCTTCTTTGTAATTTCTTACTTCATGAATAAAGGCAAATTATTTTCCTCTCTATCTGTTGGCTTCAATAATTTTACTTGCACAATAAACAGATGGTCAATAATTTTGGTAAAATAATCTAAACCTCTTTTGCGTAACTTAGATCATTAATACCGATTTGATCGGATACTGATCCTCTTAACTTGGCCAAAAATTCAAGTTCTTCATGAGAACGCGAGGTTAAAATACCAAGTTATCCTTGTGTTTCGCGGAGTTAAATAACTTCGCGCTTTGAGTGGTTGCACGGAATTGCGCGAAGCTAAGTGACTTTGCCTTTTCAATATCACCACGTGGGATTGTCTGCTCCGCGTTTTAGGGAGTAACTGATCAGTCATTTTCTCCGAAATTCGCGCCGAACTCCAAGAGGCGGTTTCCCTCTTTTAAATAAAATCTCTATTCCTTTTCTTCTCACTTTACTTGAGAATTTTCCAGAAACCCTAAAGATTCAGACGATCACAGTTCAGGCGACCCGAGCTTCTTCCGACCGAGTTTCCTCCCGATTTTCAGTCGATTTTCCTCAGCAATGGCACCCAAAACTCGTGCTACTTCTCGCGCGGCTCCATCATCGGCAACTGGAGCAAGCAGTGGTGGCGGCGGCCATGGCAGCGACGCGCCACCCCACATTTCGCCTATCGGAGGTAAGAATCTCTCCATCGAGACTTTTTAGAACATCTCTAGAGTGATTTGGCTTGATCTTAATTGATCAATCAACTCTTTTACCGGCGAGATCGCCGTGCTCCTGCTGTAAGGCTTGGAGAAGAAGAAAAGTCTCTGACTTTCTTCTTACGCGAAGTTATCGCGTCATCCTGGCATTTTGAAGCGCGGGGCTATTTTAAGTAGCAGTCGCGCTGAAGCGCGAGGCTATTTGATGTAGCAGTCGCGCTGAAACGCGAGGCTATTTTAAGTAGCAGTCGCGCTGAAGCGCGAGGCTATTTGATGTAGCAGTCGTGCTGAAACGCGAGGCTATTTGATATAGCAGTCGTGCTGAAACGCGAGGCTATTTGATGTAGCAGTCGTGCTGAAACGCGAGGCTATTTTAAGTAGCAGTCGCGCTGAAACGCGAGGCTATTTTAAGTAGCAGTCGCGCTGAAATGCGAGGCTATTTTAAGCAGCAGTCGCGCTGAAACGCGAGGCTATTTTATGTAGCAGTCGCGCTGAAACGCGAGGCTATTTTAAGTAGCAGTCGCGCTGAAACGCGAGGCTCTTTTGATTTCTGCGGGGTCTATTTTTTAGCTTCGCGCGGCGCTATTTTTAGCTTCGCGCGTTCTAATTTTTAGCTTCGCGCGTCCATACTTAGACAAATTTTCTGTCTTATAGAAACTTCTCTAACTCTGCTTTCTTTTTGCAGTAGGGTATTCGATGGAATCTCTTCCCCACAAGAACTACTTCGGCTTTGCTGGGGGTTCTGATCCCTCCGGCCAATTTCGCTTCACCACTATATTGGCTTCATATAAGCCAGACCCGAAGGAGCGCAAGGAGAAGTTGATCAAGTATCACCCCACTACTGCACGAGAAATCATAACTGATGCAGCCTTCGAAACTTTGAATAGAGAGGCGATGGAGAAACCCGCCTTCCTCTTTGGAGACCAGATGGATCAATCAGATGAGATCCTTTCTGAAGAGGAGCGTTTGGTTATATAACTCAGGCGAAATGCTGATGTTTCTGCCTAGAATGGCTCGTAGCTATCCTCTGGTCTATCTTCAGAGGCTGGAGATGCCTCGGGAATTAAAGTGGGGACTGACTCAAGAGCAAGATGGCGTCCCAACAGGCAAATTTGGTGCAAAAGGGGTTTATCAAGATGGTCCCCCCAGATGCATTACTGGTTTGCTTCCAGGCCGTTTTGGCAAGGAGCTTCCAGTGGGAGAAGTCTCATCTCGTGCCCGAACTTTCTTAAGTGAGTTCCTGGCGAAGGATGTTCAGTACCCGGCTAGCGACTTCAGGATGCCTGGCTGGGTTCATTCTTCTAACAATATGTGGTGGGCCCGCCTCGTTCAGTACATGCTGGATTCCCACGAGCCCATTTTAAAGGATATTGGCTTGTATAAAGCTATCAGGAATGTCCAATTCGGGTTTCCCCAGAGCGCTTATCATTTTTACTGCCTCTTGGAGATGTAGATTGTACTCTTTTTATACCAGTGTGTGAGCTAGGATTCGCTCTTCATGAGATGTTCGAGGTTTCCGGGCTTTCCATGGGTGAAATCCCTTATGAAGAGTATATCCCCACCACCGGGGAGCTGAACATGCTACTGGCGAGGGATGAGCGCATCTACCCCACATACTGGGAGATGATGTGTCATTATCATATTTACGCTGACTTGACGGGTGCGCGTAACCACGGTATTGGTCATAAGAAATAGGCCGAGTATCTCTTCGCCAACTTAAATTCTAAGGATAGTTCAACGACTATCCATGGTCACCCTCCTATCCCCATCTCAGAGATCGACCAGCGCGTAGCCAGGGGCCATTACCGTCTGTATTATACTACAGATTCCAATGAGAACGGATATGATCCCGGCACTTCATTCAAGAGCTACCATTATCAAGCCCAGTTCTCGATCTCCAACAGAGGTCTCATTGCCGGATTTCTGATGCTGTGGCTGAAGAGATGTGTCGTGCCATCGTTGCCCAAAGAAGCAATTGCAGTGACCGTGGTATATCCAGCGGTTCTTCTAGCATATGGCCGACCCCTTGGACTTCTTCCCGCAATGGTATGCAATTTGCAGTATGGACTGAGGGTGTTCTGTCGTGATTTCCTCCCCACTATTAAGGTCAAGGGGAAAGGAAAGGGCAAGTCGAAAGAGACTGTCCAACCGAAAACTCCAAACCCTAGGGTGGAGCAGCCCTACACCTATTTGATGGCGTGGCTCGTCTTGCATTGTCCTTCTTTAATGAGTGCACCAGAGTGTCGTTCGGGCAAAAAGTGCTTCTTTGTAGAGTTGTATGAACGCTCTTCATGGAAGCAGAATTATATGTCTCAAATTCGAAAGACTTTTCGTAGTTATCAGAATTATGAGATCTTCCGGTGTTTCCCTGACTTTCCCGGCGGAGGATATGGAATGAGGCTGAAGGACGCCATGGGAGCAGATAAGTTCACTACTTTATCTACAGGAGCGTTCTGGTGGCTTCTCAACATCCGTCCCGGACACTTGGTGTATCTTCAAGATCTCGGGTGTCGGATCGAGCCATACACTCCGAATCGCTTTGCTCGCCAGTTTGGTTACTCCCAACTTTATGTGGGCAATCCAAATAAAGATCTCGCTTACGAGGGGAATTTATACGAAGGCACTCGTGGCTGGTTCCATTTTGCAGCAGGCGGAACCGAGGCTGAATTCTCCTTGCCCCAGAAGGCGCCAGAATTGGCCATGACCCTCAGCTTCTGCAACTGGTTCAGTATTGCGAATGCTGACGTGCCCGGCTTCTCTCTCAATCGCAGTTGTTGCAAAGAGATTGAAGCCCTCTACATTAGCCGCCAGGGTGCTTCTAGAGTGAGAATAAAAGGAATGGAAGAATTCCTTGGTGCCGCGGCTGAGCCTTCAGACGCCAGCGGGTCCGACGACGATGCCGGTGATGACGATGACAATACTGGTGCTGGTGGAGCTCCCCAGCCTGTTGTCAGTCGTTCCTTGAGTCCAGCTTTCAAACGCCGCGGTGCTTTAAAGAAAAGACCCGGTAAGAAGTAAAAGTTGGGGCAGGAGACTTTGATAGCCCCCGAAGAAGTGGCTATCAAACTTGCTTCAGACTTGTTGGCTTTAGCTCTACCCCCAGTTTCAGCAAGGGAGGATGAACCTGCTAAACCTCCAAGTGGCACTGAGGTTTCGGGTCCTCCTGCTGTACAGCCTGTGGCAGAACCCGGGGCGCAACTAACGGGTAGCTAGACGGGTACATTACTGGAAACGACAATGGCTCCCCCTTCAAGTCCGACAACTGGACTTGTATCGCCTGGTATGGCCCTTAGCATTTTATCTTTTGCCCGTTATTATTTTAACGTAACACTGTTTTTCTGGTCTTCTGAAATGCAGGTGATCAACTTCTCTCGCCAATGCATTCGACTACCCAAGTAGAGTCTGACGATAGGATGGACCATTCCGGATCCGTTGGTGGTGTGGGTAGTTCTGCTGGCGAGTCTGCGGCTAATTATTCCACACCGGCTCCTGCCTATGTTCCTTCTTCAATTCCCCCGATTGATGAACTGGGGAGTGATGAGAGAACAGAAGTCATTATCACAGCTGCTGCAAAGGAGGCTACGCCTTCTCCTAGCATGCCATCTCCAACGTCAGTCTGTTCCACTGAGACATTTCCTACGGTCGTTGGCGTGCCTTTTGTCTCTCAGCCAGCGATTCTAACGTCATCTGTTGTCATGGCTGTTGAGATACCTGCAACTCCCCTGGCTTCAAGTCTTCTAGCAGGAGAGGAGGAGAATTTGAAATTCTCGTTCGAAAATCTTCTCCCACCGAAGGAGCTTCAGGCGAAGTGATCCCATCTTCTCTTCCTATTGGTGAGGGTACCCAAGTGATCTGTACTGACGGTACTTCGTCTGGGGTCTCCAGCTCTTCCAGATCTGCACTGGCTCTACTGGTCCCCCGTATTATGAATTTAATGCAGGGACGGGCTTCTTCTTCTCAAATTCCAGCAACTACTGCTCCCTTGCTTATGACACCTTCCTTGGCATTACCTGCTTTGCCTACTGACGCTGCAAATCCTCTTGAAGAACTTATCAGTTGCACTGTCGAGGATTTTATGCGTTTGTTGAGAAGATGTGTCGAGATGGTTCTTGCCGGTCACGATTTCTTCAACTTTGCACGTCCACTGTTATTCCGCTATCTTGGGAATGTTGAAGAATTCGGTGGACAAGATCGAGCAGCTCCATACCGGGCCCGCCTTGCAGCCTTAGAAGAGCAGGTGACCACGCTACACACACTCCGTCAGGCGGATGTGGAGGCGATCACTGAGATAGAGCTGGCGCAGCTTCGGGCAGAATCCTTATCTCGAAGAAATACTTTAAGGCAGCAGGAGGAGAAATGGTCTCAGGAACTGACAGAGCTCCAGGCCAGTCGGGAATCTGTTCTCGGTGACTTGCGGAGGGTAGACTTTGGAATTTGGAAAAGTCAGGCGGCCATCTCTAAAGCCCAGGAGACGATCGCCAGAGCTCGGGCCATTTTGATAGAAAATGAACTCCAATTAGGAGAGTCTGTCAAGAAGCGGGAGATGTTGCTCATCCAGCAGGAGCAAATTCAGCAGAAAGAGACGGCCAGGAATCGTGCCATAGAAGAATCTCGTCAGCAACAACTTACAATAAGTGATGATGAGTTGCGTAGGTAAGTTCAACAAACCATGGAGGCTTCTCATCGTAGAAATTTGGACGAGACAATAAGCAAATTGAGACTCCTGGGAGGCCAATAGTTTCATCTCTCTTTACGCTTTTATCTTCTTTGTAATAAGAACTTCGTAAACAGGAGAGAGATAACCATCGATGATGATTTTTTTTTTTTGAAATTCTTTTTGTGTCCTCACCTTTTTAATAAAGATGATTCTTTTGACTCTTTTATTTGCCAGCTTCAAAACAAATTTGCTTGACCAACAAATAACCTGCCGTCAAAACGATTTATCTCGGTATCGTTTGTGCGCAATTTTCCAAATCATACTGACAGAGGTAAGAATTTTAACATGACAGGGTTTATGGGATTTTTAGCAAACCCCCAACTATCAACGGAATTGATTAGCCTTTACCAACTACCGTTTGAGTTGGGCTAGTCATGTTATTCCCCTCAACATGGTGAGTTGTCGAGGAATTAATCTCCTCTACCCTTTTGCTTTTAATCAGCATTGGGTAGTTAATCTCATACTCTTACCCGCAGTATGATAGGGTTGGCGAGAAACTGGTTCTCTTCTCATTGCCTAATCGGCATTGGGCAATTCATACTTTTCCCCAGTATGATGGGCTGGCGAGAAATTTGTTCTCTTCCCATTGCCTAGTCGGCGTTGGGCAATTCATACTTTTACCCCAGTATGATGGGTTGGCGAGAAATTTAATCTCTTCCCATTCACTAGTCGGCGTTGGGCAATTCATACTTTTACCCCAGTATGATGGGTTGGCGAGAAATTTAATCTCTTCCCATTGCCTAGTCGGCGTTGGGCAATTCATACTTTTTCCTCAGTATGATGGGTTGGCGAGAAACTGGTTCTCTTCCCATTACTTAGTCTGCGTTGGGCAATTCATACTTTTACCCCAGTATAATGGGTTGGCGAGAAACTGGTTCTCTTCCCATTGCCTAGTCGGCATTGGGCAATTCATACTTTTACCCCAGTATGATGGGTTGGCGAGAAACTGGTTCTCTTCCCATTACCTAGTCGGCGTTGGGCAATTCATACTTTTTCCCCAGTATGATGGGTTGGCGAGAAACTGGTTCTCTTCCCATTACTTAGTCTGCGTTGGGCAATTCATACTTTTACCCCAGTATAATGGGTTGGCGAGAAACTGGTTCTCTTCCCATTGCCTAGTCGGCATTGGGCAATTCATACTTTTACCCCAGTATGATGGGTTGGCGAGAAACTGGTTCTCTTCCCATTGCCTAGTCGGCGTTGGGCAATTTATACTTTTCAGGTCAGAGGCGCTTCATTACACATACCTAAAAGAAAGATTGGGGGCTGTTCAAACTTGAGAACTAAGCACACCAGGTTTGGGTCAGAGGCGCCAAACTGCGCATGCCCAAGAAAAGACTGATGGTGGTTCAAACTTGAGAACTAAACTGGAGGCGGTTCAAGGCTCTCTCGCGTAACTTGAACTGAGCACTCCAAACACACCAGGTTTAGGTCAGAGGTGCTCAATGCGCATGCCTAAGAAAAGACTGATGGTGGTTCAAACTTGAGAACCAAACGCACCAGGTTTAGGTCAGAGGCGCCAAACTGCGCATGCCTAAGAAAAAGACTGGAGGTGGTTCAAACTTGAGAACCAAACGCACCAGGTTTAGGTCAGAGGCGCTCAATGCGCATGCCTAAGAAAAAAACTGGAGGTGGTTCAAGCTTGAGAACCAAACGCACCAGGTTTAGGTCAGAGGCGCCAAACTGCGCATGCCTAAGAAAAAGACTGGAGGTGGTTCAAACTTGAGAACCAAACGCACCAGGTTTAGGTCAGAGGCGCCCAATGCGCATGCCTAAGAAAAAGACTGGAGGTGGTTCAAGCTTGAGAACCAAACGCACCAGGTTTAAGTCAGAGGCGCCAAACTGCGCATGCCTAAGAAAAAGACTGGAGGTGGTTCAAATTTGAGAACTAAACGCACCAGGTTTAGGTCAGAGGCGCCCAATGCGCATGCCTAAGAAAAAGAAGACGCGTATCTCCAGGGGTACTAAGAATAGTATTTCTTCATAAATTTGCCATTGATCGGCATCATCATCCTGTCGCCATCTTGATTCATTAAGCGATAGGCTCCGCTGGAGTATACTGTCTCCACAATAAATGGTCATTCCCACTTGGGTTCAAACTTACCCTTAGTCTTGTGGGTTAGCACCATTGGCCTTTTAACAGCCAGAACCAAGTCTCCTTACTTAAAGGTCCTTGGTTTGACGTTTTTATTGAATGTTTGAGATATTCGGGCTTGATACAACTCAATTTGTTGTTGAGCCCTGAGACGTTTTTCATCTAACGCCTCTAGTTCTTGCAATCTTTGCTGATGGCACTCTTCTGTCGTCATCCTTGTGGCTAAAGCCACTCTTAATGATGGTATTTGGATTTCAAGAGGCAAAACAGCCTCACTTAAATAAACCAGAGAGAACGGGGTAGTTTTGGTCGGGGTGCGAACGGTGGTGCGATATGCCCACAAACATTCTCCCAACTTTTCATCCCAATCTCGTTTATTGGAAGAGACGAACTTCCGAAGGAGTTTAATGATCGTCTTGTTGAAAACTTCTGCTAACCCATTAGCCGGAGGGTTATATGGTGTAGAAGCGATATCTTTGATTCTGAACTTATTGCAGAATCTGGAGAATCCCTGACTAATGAACTGCGGACCGTTATCATGAATGATCCGTCGAGGGACGCCAAATCGGTAAATGACATGATACTTGATAAACTTGATCACATCTGTCGTTTTCACCTCTTTCATGGGCACGGCTTCGGCCCATTTTGAAAAATAATCGGTTATTGTAAGAATAAACCGATGTCCTCTGGATGACGGGGGAGTTATTGGCCCCACAATGTCCATTCCCCATGCCTCAAACGGCCAACTAGCGACGGTATAGTGCAAGTATTCTGGGGGTTGGTGAATAAAATTAGCATGAACTTGGCATGCATGGCATCGTTTAGCGTATGCCATTGCTTCCGTGATCATATTTGGCCAGTAGTACCCTAGCCTTTTTATGCGGTCTCCTAGTTTTGGACCAGGCTGATGAGCTCCACATACTCCATCATGTGTTTCTTTCAGCACTTGTTCTGCTTCTGCTTTTGATACGCAGCGTAGCAGTAGACCATCTCTTGACTTTCTATACAAAGTCTGAAGTTTATGGTCATAGTAAAATCTTTGGGCCTTCTTCTTTATAGAGGTGGCTTACTTAAGATCTTCTGGTAATATCACATGTAAAGCATAATCCACAAACGGAAATCGCCAATCACGGGGCTCCAGGGTTAGGCCTACTTGGCACACTTCTTTATTTTGAAGAAGAGTATCTGGATGAAAGAGCTCTCTGCTTTCAATGGTGATGCTTTTAACCTCACCTGGCGGGATCGCCAATGTTGCAGCTAATGCGGCAAGGGCATCTGCATATACATTCTCATTCCGAGATATATGAGAGATGTAGAATTGTTCAAAATAGCCAGCTAGTTCAATGGCTAGCTGATAATAGGGGATGAGGGCTTCATGTCTGACTTCATACTCACCTGTCATCTGATTGACGATGAGCTTAGAGTCTCCATATGCCTCTAGATGGTTCATCCCCAGCTGCAAAGCTATTTTTAAGCCGATAATGAGCGCGTTGTACTCCGCTATATTATTCGTGCACGGTTTTGTTAATGAGTAACCTTAGGCAATATATGTTTATGTGGGGATATAAGCACAACCCCCACTCCAGCAGCAGATTGTCTCGCGGCACCATCAAAGAATATTTGCCAAGGCTGTTCTCTGGTAACTGTGTTGACTTCTGATGTCTGCTTTAATTTGGACCAAATTGGATGATCTGCAAGGAAATCGGCGATTGCATGTCCCTTCATGGCCTTTTGAGGGACAAAATGTATGTCATAGGGCGATAGTAAGAGCGCCCATTTTGCGAATCGGCCATTTAAGGATCCCGATTTGGTCATCAGAATCTTCAAGGGGTTAACCCGTGATATGACATGAATTGTTTGCCCCGAAAGGTAGTGTCGCATTTTCTGAACAGCAAACACTAGGGCTAAACATTCCTTTTCAATCGGGGTATACCGCTGTTCGGCCCCAATCATTGTTCTGCTTAAATAGTAGAGGGCATGTTCATGGTCGTGCTCATTATATTGAGCAAGTAATGCTCCTAAAGCATTATCCATGGCCCTTACATATATAAGGAAGGGCTGCCCAGGGGCTGGTGCCATAAGTACAGGAGGCTTAGTAAGGTACTTCTTGAGGTCATCAAATGCCTGTTGACATGCCTCATCCCATATGAAAGACACTCCCTTTTTCATAAGTTTTGAGAATGGCTGGCATCGTCCAGATAGGTTGGAAATGAAGCGTCGAATATAGGTGAGCTTTCCCTGTAATCCCCTTAATTTCTTAAGATTGCGAGGAGGCGGCATTTCGCTAATCGCTTTTACCTTTTCAGGGTCGAGAAAAATTCCTTTTGAGGTGATTATGAACCCAAGAAATTTCCCGCTGGATACCCCCATGAACGACTTGGTAGGATTCATCTTCAGATGATGTTTCCGCATAAGATCGAAACCACTCTTAAATCATGAAGATGATCTTCTTTGTTTTTGCTTTTGACTGCTAAGTCATCCACATAGCACTCCACTGTTCTGCGCAGGTGTTCCTTGAATATGACACTCATTGCGCGTTGGTAGGTGGCACCTGCGTTCTTTAATCCGAATGGCATCACCGTATAATAGTATACCCTCAGCGGCGTTCTGAAAGCCGTATGCTTCTCATCATCCGGGTGCATCTTGATTTGGTTATAACCTGAGAAGCCATCCATAAAGGACATCCTCTCATAACTACAGGTACTATCAATCATCACATTGGTGATGGAGAGTGGAAATTCATTTTTGGGACATGCGGCGTTCAGATCTCGAAAATCGATGCATATCCGGATTTTGCCATTCTTTTTGCTAACTGGCACTATGTTAGCCACCCAATCAGGATGTTGTTCTTCACGAATGAATCCGGATTCAATAAGCTTATTGACCTCGGCAACTATTGCCTCCATCAACTCTGGTCGAAAATTCCTCTGTTGTTTTTTAACAGGTTTGACATCTTCTTTTATATTTAACCGGTGTGTGGCAATTTGAGGGTCAAGTCCAGGCATATCTTCATAACTCCACGTGAACACATCTATATACTCTTTGATAAGAGATATAAGTTCCTCCTTTTCTAAAGGAGTTAGTGTGTCGCTTATGAAAATGGGTTTCGGATTTTCTTTCGTTCCCATGTTAACTTGTATTAATTTGTCTTCTGTGGGCGGGTCACGCTGTTCAAAGCGGACATCCCAGAGAGTGTCCATATGCCTAGCCCAAGCATCATCTTGAACGTCAATTGGTTCCTCGTCGCTTTCTGGCGCGGATGAAATCATATTGACTGTCAAAGATTGAAACCAAGCACCAGTACTTATATCCAAATCATGATCGGGTGAAGATGTTTCTTCTTTGGCGGAAGAACTCTCTTCATCTTTTAATGGTGAAGAAGGTGGGGTAGATACATAACCCAACCCCCTGCGGGTCTTCTGATAATAATCAGGACTCTTTCCTCTCGGTCTAAACGAGGGTATGAGATTCCGTCGCCCTTTTTCAAAGTTTAACCCCAGCTTCTAGGTAAAATTATATCCCATCTTTTCCATCATCTGTCGGGATCTCTGTTCATATAAATGGAACTGAGGTGATGTCTGTTCATCACTTTCACTACTTTGTCTTTGTCGAGGCGACGTGACCACTTTGCCGAACATGATCGGCCTTTGGGACTTCTGTCGGGGAGGCACTTCAAAGAAGTGCCCTTGATCCTTGGTTATTTTTAATTGAGAGAGGAGGGAAAACCTGAGGGGCAAATGGTATGCCGCCAGAACTTCAAGCTCGGTCAGGTCATCCACTTCGGTGGAGGTACAAGAGGGCTCCGATTCAGTAGCTACAGTATGCTCGTAGACTAACTTTACATTTTCATTAATAACCCATTCACTCTCTATTACATCCACTATATTATCAAAACTAAGAGTAAAATCTAGGTTGGGGTTAATTTCATAATCACCCCCATCATCCTCTTCAAAAGGTTCATACTCCGTGTCTGCCTCGTTACCACTTTCATCAGGGTTTTGAGGCTTGCCAGGATCATCGTTGGAGATTTCATAAGCTGGTTTGTAGAGTGAAGCATCTACGAAGTAATTCTCCAGTCCTTTGAAACGTTGCTTATCTGCAATTAGTGTCCGGACTTCTCCTTCCTCATTGCAATATTTCATGCATTGGTGAAGAGTCGACGGGATGATCATGTAAGCATGGATCCAAGGTCGTCCTAGTAGAATATTGTAGGAGGTATCTGCATCAATAACATAGCATGTAACCTCCGTCTTTAGATCTCCAATTTGGCATCAGAGTCGAATTTTCCCGAGGGGGCTGCTGTTATTGGCGTCGAACCCATATATTGACGTGTTGGTTGGTGTCAGACGATGGAGGGAGATCCCTAGCAGCTGCATCAACCTTCTGGGTACGACACTTAGTGCAGAACCCGGATCAATTTGAATTCGGTCCACTTTTGTAGATCCGATATATCCGGTGAAATATAAAGGTCTGTTGTGCTTTATATTCCTTACATGCATGTCTTCTGTAGAGAAAACTATTTGTAGGACCTGCCTCCTCACTTGATGACAGTGGGGGCAAGAATCCTGTTCTTCATTAGCCGGCTCGACAATCTGAGCTAGGAATGATTCAGAGTCTGCCAAAGCTTCCCTTAACGCTTCACGAGTTGACTTTGACAATCGTAACAACTCGTATAGCGTTACTCAAGCTGGAAATTTGCCAGCTGAGTTATGATATCAAATTGGAAGGAGGTATTCTTAACTCCTTCATCTCTTCGCGGATTCTTCTGGAAACGAACACCTTTTTGCTTTGCAGGATTAGTAGTTTCCGCATATATATCCTTCGGATCTACTCTGGTGTAGTCTCTAAGATATGTTTTCCCAGACCGAGTGCTGGAAGGGCCTGCCCCATCTTGATGAGTGGCCATGGCTTCGGGCTCCTCTTCAGAGTCTGTGGGTATTCCTACAATATATTTATCCTTTATTTCCGCGGAGATAGCATTACTAGTTCGCTTTTTCTTGTGACCCCCTATGTTTGTCCACTGCTCATCTTCTATCAAATCGGGGTGAACCCACATAACTTCCCCTCTTTGGGTCGTTACAGGGACAAGTCCTTCTTGGGCTTTGTTGTAAGGATCAAGATTCTTTGTAACTGCCTCACCCTTTTGGGATTGGGGTCACTCCTGCGGGGAACTCGTGGGTTCCAACCACTATGGTTGTCATATTGGCAGTGACCTTCTTCTGCTCTTCCTTAAGCGTCAGAACCCCAGCTTCTATTAGTGCTTGGATTCTGTTCTTAAGGGGAAAACAATCCCGGGTAGGGTGCCCAACATTCCGGTGATAGAGACAGTAGTTGGGATCTTTAGTCTTACCAGCGTCTTCTGACTTCTTATTCTCCGGAAGTTTTAGCATTCCCTTATTTTGGAGCAGGTGAAAGAGGACAGGTGTCTGTTCAGTTTTGAAAGTGTAATTCTTTTCTTACTGCGGTCTAATTTGCCTCGATCCTCGCTGACCTTGAGACTTCGGCTCTGGCGGAGGGCTGGTTTTCTGAGGAGTAGCTTCTGACGACATCGCTGCTTTCCCTTTATTCTTATTGCTGTTGTTTTGGGTATATGACTTACTACCCCCAGCACTTCTTAACCCGCGGGACTCTTCAACTCGGCGAATCAAGTCTTCAGCTTGCTCTCCTTGTTTGAGCAGGTCCCTCCATGTCTTGGACTCTACGGCCCCCATTTTAAGGAGCACATTGGTCTTAAGATTGTGTCGACAGGTCTCTACTAGAGTTTCCTGGATCATTCCGTGTTTGCAATGTACGGACTTCTCCCGGAACCTTTCTATGAAATATTTAACCGTTTCTTGTTCTCCTTGTCTAGTTGCAAGGAGGGAATGAACCGTGATCTCGGTGTCATCCTCAAAGAAACGTGAGAGAAATAACTTCTCAACATCTAACCAGGTATTAATAGTACCTGGGGGCAACTGCATGAACCAAGTAAAGGCAGGCCCTCGCAAAATACTTGCGAATACTTTTGTCATAATTGGATCATTACCCAACAGATGTCCTGCTTGGGACAAGAAATAATAGATGTGCTGACTGGGCGATCACTTCCAGCCATAAGGCTCTAACTTGAGCGGTTTATACTTCTGTGGGTATGGTATCGTATCCCATTCAGGAGGATACGGTCTTGAGACCCCTGATTCTTTCAACTCCTTTTTACGCATCAAAGCTTCGAGTTGATTCTGTAATTTTTCAAGCTTTTCTTCATGCGGATCATGGAAAGAAAATCTATCTTCTTCCTCATGCATCGAGTGGGCTTTCTCCTCCTGTTCTTCTTCATTTGGATTTTCCTTGCCCTTTTTGGCATTATCTTCAACAAATCTCGATAGCATGACTTTAAGACCTTCAATCATCTTTTGCTGCTCTCGAATCATTCTTTCTTGAGCTTCAAATCTCTGATTGATATCATCAGATTTATCTGCCATGTGAGATGCTGACTTCTGTAGTCGAGACGATGCAGAGGAACGAGGTGAGGCTATAGCTGAATTATCGCTGTCCTCATCGTAAAAACCCCCTGCGAGCCTCTTATAGTTTCGAGGCGGGACGGCTCCTGACTTTAGTCGAGTAACACGATGAGGTTCTTCATCGCTCGATTCTGAATTATCATCTGTCTCTGCAATTTTCTTCCCTTTTCCTACCATGTTGGAGGTTACAGCTCTCCCTTGCTTCAGGAAAGTGGTTCTTGTCTTCTTAGCAGGATTCTGGTTTGACTCGTTTAATCGGTCGAACACAGATATCCTGTTCTTGCTGCAGCCACAGTTGTCCATCACGGTTGATACTACCGTCACAAGTTGCTGGCAATGACAGACATGCTCAACCTGAAGTTGGTCTATGCCTCTCTTCTTAGAGAGATATTCCCTGAGATCAGCGCCTTTAGTCATAGAGTCAAGAGGTCCATTCAACTCTTGAGAAGATCTGGGAACCCACTGAAGCTTCTTTGTCTGATCAACCCTGACTCTGGGGTTGGTCGCGTGGCTTAGGAATAGCCTCGCGTTTCACATTGCGGGCCTGAAGAATAGCTCCGCGCTTATCCACACTAGCCTCGCGTCTCTCGCTGGCTTGGTATGTCTTTAGAAGTTTAGCTTCTGGAATAATAGCCCCGCGTGAAGGGAAGGTCTTACATGCTGGCTTATCTTTGCGATTAATGCATATCATAGCCTCGCGCCAGCACGACTTTTACGACTGACAACTATTTGCCAATCGTCCTCGCGTTCCTCGCGGGTATCAGAAGTCTTGCGTTTATTGCGAGTATTACTGGCCTCGCGTCTCTCGCTTAGCTCAGTATCAGCCTCGCGTGGAGGATCACACGCTGGCTTTAGAGAATTTTTATACTCGCGTCTCTCGCGAGTGCTAAGTATTCTGCGACTAGTGCAAATCTTGCTGGCTTCGCGTCTCTCGCTAGGCTCAGCAATAGCCTTGCGTGGGGAATCACACGCTGGCTTTGAAGAATTTTTATACTCGCGTCTCTCGCGAGTGTTGGGTATTCTGCGACTAGCGCAACCCTTACTGGCTTCGCGTCTCTCGCTAGGCTCAGTAATAGTCTCGCATGGAAAATCACATGCTGGCTTTTCCTTGCTTTTAAGGCAAGTTGTATCTTCGCGTTTAACGTGGTAGAGACTGGTCTCGCGGGTAGCGCGAGCCAGTTTGTGAGAGACCATAGCCTCGCGTCCTCTGGAGTTAGCTCCGCGTCCAAGGCGGGCTTTTAGGGCTCTACGCCTCGCTCTCTGGTTCCTGTTCCGGAGTTGGGTCCTAGTCAGTCCAGTCCCTAGGTCTTCTTCGGCAGTCGGAAGCTCATCCTCGGCTAGGATTTCTTGTGTGAACTCCGGCTCTATAGCCGCAGTCTCCAAGGATCCCTGTCTCTCGGTGGATACCTTTCTACCCGTCACTCGGACATTGGAGTACATGCGACGATAGTGCCGTGTCTCATCCAAGTCACCTGATCCGGAGGAGAGGAACTCCTCGTACTTCTGCTGGTCGATTTCAACGACCAGCGTGTCTACTTCGGATCCGATCAAGTCAACATCAGATTGCGCCACTATCTCTTCATCAGTGAAAGAGATGGCTCCCACTGTGGTCGCCAGTTTGTTCGTCGCAAAAGTTTCTTCGCTTCCTCCCATTGAATTAACTTAAATTACAATAGAAGTGAACAAGAGATAAAAAAGAACAAACGAGAGGATTTTACATTTCTATCTCTCTCTTTTACAATAAACGTGAGATCAGTGGAGATGGGATCTGTCAAGCAGCTCCTTTTGACGATCGGTACGTTGAAATCTTCTCTCTTGAAGATATCGGCCGACTATAGACGATCTTCTCTGGTTTTGATTTGTTCAAGACTCTCTCGCGTAACTCGAACTTCTCAAGAACTCCAGAAAGAAGATGGCGATTTTCTCTGATCTTCACGAACTCAAGGCTCTGTGCGTAACTTGAATTCTCCAAGATTTCAGAAAAATATCTCAATTGCCGAAAAGAAGATCCCTAGGGTTTCACCAGGAAGGTATTTATATCCCCAGGTTAATGCAAGAGTTTCTATCTAAATAGAACTCGTCATTATCAGGGATTCCAATCAAATATCTTAGTTTTGATGGAATTCTGATTAAACTTGATTTGGGTATTTGGATAGGCCCAAAATCATAATCTCAATCAATTTGAGATTCTGGTTATCTGCTTACGCGGAGCTTTAATCGCATCAAAACGAGGCGCTAACTTAACCAAAACGCGAGGCTAATACAAGCCAGACTGCGGAATCAACACGGAGCTATTAAACATCTCCGCGTTTTATTCAAACACAGGGTTAATATTGCCAAACGCAGGGCTACTGAATTGGCTCCGCGTTTTGTTGTGGAAAATCCTTTTAACTTAGAAATTTTCACTGCCAACAGTCATTCATGAAATTGCCCTTCATCACTAGAATCAAATTGACATTAACAAACTGTTTGTCAAATTTGTTCATGTAATTGATATCAGTGAACAAGCAAAAAACTAGGTATAGATTTTGCTAGAGTATATGTGGGCTGTGAAAACTTATCGATGATCTCATGGCAATTCCACACCGTCATTGGAGACCAATTGTGCAACATCAAAATATAGATAACCTACAAAATAGATACATCAGAGAGGATCTCTCTTTCATCGGAGATTGCGGCTCCACCGTCCAAAGTAGACACCTCGGCTTTGGTGGGAGAGGGGACAATGACCATTTCAAGCAAGGTCAGTTTCTCCAATCGGCCTTCGCACGGCGTTGTTCTCCTCCCCGTCAGTCCCCGGAGGAGTTACATGTAGAGACGGTTCAACGACCAGTAAAGACTCATTGGTCAATAGAGGGCTACCGACCCTGTCAACACAGGAGTACAACCAAGACAGAGCACTTTGGTAGTGACCAGTCTCAGGGGTGAAAGAGAGAAAAAAATCACAGGTCATTTTGGGGGAGACCAAAGCATCATGGGGAAAGAGGGATCTGTAACAGAAAACCATTTGAGGAGCAAGGCCTTCTCACTTTCCCTCTTCTGAAGATTGCCTCAACAAAATCCCTCTCCCATGGAAGGAAAGAAAAGTCACCATAGTAGGAAGACCTAACAGACACAACAAGATAAATCTATAACATAGATTAAGGCCTCAATTTTGACTTCGTCTGCTGAGACAAGAGGGGTCATTTATTTTAAAATTGGACAAATCAGATGAGCTTTGCAGAGATGAAAGAGGAAAAGGGAAGGTCTCAGAAGAGGAAGGACGGAAAGGGGCGGAGAAAAAGGTTGGGGTTATAATGGACGAGGAGGCCGAGCCTCGAGGGGAGCATTCGAGCTGGTTCAGATTAGCGGTACGTGTAGCCCACTTCGAGAAGGATTAAATGAAAGGGAGGTGGTGGTTCAAAAGGGGTCTATTCACCCCTCTGATGGGGTCCATTACTCACCAAATATTTTGTGGATTAATGAGGAGCATGGGCTAGCCCGTTTTACTAACTCAGAAACTCAATTGGTAAAGGAAAACATGGAAGCCCATTTAATCCCAAACCCTCCTCTTTCTAAGCCCATTAATCCACAAAATCCAACATTATCTAATATTGGAGGAGAAGGATGCTCTAGCCAACAAGTAGCACGCAATGATGATGTGGGACTTTTTACTACTCTAAAAAATTTTGACAAAGAATTCGCTCGAGACACCATTGCTAAACTATTGGAGAATGTCATGAGAGGGGAATAGACCAAATTAGCCCCTAGATCCCGAAGAAGACAGGTTTTCTGTTTACCAAAGTGTGTTCAGGACAAGAGAAAGCTATTGATTAAGCCACAAGACAGTGCCCTCCAAGAGGTAGAGCAGAGCGCCTGTGACACCCAAGAGACTATTCTGTTGAGTACACAGATTACCCCAAATACAGAGACTGGAAAGACTCTGGAGCTTACTCCCAGAAATGAGGATATCATGACTGACTAATAAAAGATAACTACTTTAAAAGAAGTGGAGGGTTCAGAATATAGACAAGTCCTCCCAGCCATTACTCACAGTAGGCATAGCAAGATATTGGAAAAGAAGAGGGGTGGACAGTACTACCAATCTGGTCAAGTTGCAGGCTCAGCCACGAGGCGCAAGGCACTCCTCGCTGAACTGACTCCTGGTACCTCCCAAACTTATTTTGATATTCTGAATTTAATTCCCGATGATATGTTACTTTCTTTAGTGTAGACATGTGACATTGATATGGGTTTAAATGATATTGAACACAACAATAATCTATCACAACTGAGAGCTATAGAAGCCTTAGGAGGGGAGGAGACATAAAGGATGATGGATTAAAACCACCTCTTATGTTTGGAGAAGTGTTTAAACATTATTCTATGAATTGTTTGTTTTGGAATATTCGAGAGTTGGGTAATCCAGCCTAACGACGTATGGTCATAAAAGTCATTCGCACCAACAAGGTTGATATTGTATGCCTAGAAGAGACCAAACTCATGGACCCAAGCCACAGGGTACTTAGAACTATTGACCCGAATAATTCTTTCTCTTTTAGACATAAGAATGCCAGGGGTGCTTCGGGTGAAATCATTATTGGAGTTAGTAAAAATTTTGATATATTAGATATTTGGGAAGGGGAGTTTTTCCTTTCAGTCAATCTGAAGAGATTATCCGATAAATAGGTATAAACACTCACAGCAATGTATGGCCCTAATGACACACAATTACGACCCGGATTCTATGATGAGATTAGGAGCATAAAGAATAGATGGGGTGCTCCATGAATCATAGGTGGGGATTTTAATATAACAAGTTTTGCCTATGAGAAAAAGGGGGTAGACCGTAACCCCAAAGATTGGGAGGGATTCAATAAAGTTATCACCCAACTTCGACTCACAGACTTACCTCTATGCAACTGACTTTTTACCTGGTCAGATATAAAAGAAGACCCTAACCTAAAGAGACTAGCGACAGATGAGATAGTAAGTTTCCACTTGTGAAATTCAAACCTCTTCAGCGACCAACTTCAGATCACGTCCCGATATGTCTGGACTCGAGAGAGGAGTACAAATTTCAGAGGCGCTTTCGTATTAAAAAATGGTGGTTGGATCATGTTGAGGTTCACAATCTGGTTAAGGAAAGTTGGTCTCAATCGACTCAGCAATAGATGTCGCTGGTAACATTTGCATTATACTGCATTGACTCCGAAGGGTCCTATGGAGATGAGAACATAGACATCATCTTCAGTCTCGGGAACTAAAAGATGATATTTTAAGACAAATGGAGACACTGGAAAAGCAGGAAGAAATGAGGCAACTTAGCGTGGAGGAGAATATCAGTCTTTTTTAGGCTGAAAAAAAATCTATAGAGGAGCTCTATAGAAGAGAGGAACTAATTTGGAAATAAAAGGCTCGTTGTAAATGGCTGAAAGAAGGAGAAGCGAACACGATTTTTTTTTATAGATCCGCTTGCATGCGGTATAAGATTAATAAGATACACACATTGAAGATAGAGGAAGGAAGTATGCAGGGCCCGCTGATTAAAGAGCACATCTATCCCCATTTCAAACAGCTGTTTGGGAAAAAATCTATTAAGGCTTCAAATGAAAGAGGGTGAATGGACCACCATCGCAAATTTAGATGATTTGGAAGAAGAATTCCAAGAAGAGGAAATTAAAAAGGTCGTATAGGAGCTTGGTCCTGACAAGGCACCAGGACTAGACGAATTCCCACTATTCTTTTTTAGGATCTTCTAGTTGGATGTTAAGGAGGATTTTAAGTGGATGCTTAATGAGATTTATAAGGGTGAGGCTAGATTTGACAGGATCAATTATTCGATGATCACGCTCATCCCTAAGAAGGAACAGGTGGAATGCATTGGGGACTATAGACCAATTGTTCTACTTAATAGCACCCTCAAAACCATTGCTAAGATGTTAGCTAACTGTCTTGCACCAAGACTTTAGGAGATGATAGGAGACTATCAGATAGGCTTCATTGCAGATAGAAACATTTTGGAAGGGGTTGCGACAATATATGAGGTTATTCATCACTGTAAGAAAATCAGATCGGAGGGTTACTTACTTAAATTGGACTTTGGAAATGCATACGATATGATAAACTAGGACTGCTTATTGGAGGTACTACGCCCACATAGCTTTGGGGAAAGATGGGTCTCATGGATTTAGAAGTGGCTAGCTTTAGCCAAAACGCAAGTCATAGTTAATGGAGAAGTCAGCAAGGAAATTGTACTAAGACGAGGCCTTCGACAGGGAGATCCTCTGTCTCCCCTACTCTTGGTACTGTTGCTGATAGATTAAATATCTTATGCAGAAAAATAGAGAGAGAGGCTTTAATTCATGGCCTAGCGGGTTCCTCCTTAGTCACTTTCACTAGCTTTCAATATGCAGATAATACACTTATCTTTGGAAAGAGTAATATGAGAGAGGCAATATATATCAAGTAGATACTTTGCTACTTTCAAGCATGGTCAGATCTAAAAATTAATTTTTCTAAGAGCTCATTCATTTGCCCGGGACCTAAGAACCTCTCTCTTTGTCTTATATTAGACATCTTCAGTTATAAAGAGGCTATGCTCCCAATTAATACTTAGGCATTCACATTAAACCAGAAAAACTATCCAAACAAGATTGAAACCCTCTACTTGACGCCTTTGAAAAGAGATTGGATAGCTGGAGAAGTAATTTGCTCTCTTTGGGAGAAAATGTGGTATTACTAAATATTGTATTATCCACACTATCTTATACTATATGTTTTTTACCTATTGCCTTGCTGGGTGAGAAAAAGAATAGATCGTATTAGGAAGAACTTTCTGTGGAACGGTGCGATTAATTCCAAAAAGTATCACTTGATCTTATGGGGATAAATCTGTAGACGTAAAAGGTTGGAAGACTTGATGTACTTGGTTTTAAAACCTTCAATTTATCATTAATGACAAAATAGTGGTGGCACTTGGTATCACGTCCCCATGACTCTTTCCAAAAACTTGTGTCCGCAAAATATCGTTCTAGAAACGGTACTTGGTACATAGAATCATGGAGTTCGTGCAACACATCAGGATTCTAGAAGGGTATTATGATGTCCAGACTCGTCGTATGGCTGAGTTTGGAGTTTAAATTGGAAAATGGTCACAATATAGCATTTTGGCATGATAAATAGTGCTCACAAGTACCTCTAAAAATTTTGTTTCCCGAGGCTTACCAACTTTCCTGGGACAAAGATGCCAAGGTAAGCAGATATTGGGGTAGCTCAAGATAGAATTTGAACCAACAACATCCTATATTTGTCCATGAAAAAACACAACTTTGAAAGTTAAGAGTACTACTAAGGGACTTCAGACCAACTCACATATTGGATGACCAACCCCATTGGAAATGGAGAAAAGATGGAGACTTTTCTGTCAAGTCTACATATAATCGCTTTGTGGATAGTGGAGTTGTGTTGACCGATACATCTTGGATTTGAATATTGTCTGAAGTAAGAGTGTTTCTATGGCTAGTCATTAAAAAAAGCTTTGCTCACCTATCCAGCTTTACAAAAAGATGGTGGATAGGTCCGAACATCTGTTTACTCCGTAATAGAGATGGGGAATCCACCGATCATCTATTGTTGAATTACCACTTAACTAATGACCTCTGGATAAATTATACAAGAACAATTGGGGTTAACATCAATATAGGAACTTGCACCAGTTTAGAGAGCAAGTTATGTGTCAATGGAAATACATTATAACTGGATACGTTTCCAACCACAGCTTTATACTGGAATATATTGAGAGAAAGAAATAATAGAATTTTTAATTTTACAGCACGTTTTTTATATGTATACGCATGATTATTCAGGATGTTATTCTTTTGATAGATATATTTTCGGATGAGGGGCGCGTGCAGATATCAGGAGGGACATCAGAGGAGGACTCCAGAAACTATCATCCCTTTCTAGACCAGTCATGATTGGAGGATACAGATCTCTTCATGGAGAAAATTGGCGAACCTTAAGGGATCACTTATTCTGTTGTTGTTCTAGGAGGGAGTTGACTTTTGCTTTGTCATGTATCATTTACCTTAACAAACTTATTATTTTATATTTTGTATTTTTGGAGGTTCACCAATATAAGTAACCCATACTCTAATGTAGTTCTATTATCTGATTATTAATGAAATGTAGAGAACTTCAACCTGTCGTTTTGATAAAAAAAAAAAAAACTTTCTTCATAATTTTTCTTCCTGTAGAACTCTCTTATATTTCTTATAGGAAGAACTTGATCCCGGAACCTTCTAAACTGTATTTCATCTATACGTCATGGTCGACCCTTCAGCTGACTCCTTTGGATGTAAAAGCATGATGATTACTCGTTTTTCTCGTTTATTATACCATCTCGTCTTTTGTACTGCAGGAGTCATCCTGTACAGGATGTAATTGAATGTCAACAAAAAGAACAGACACTTATTGCCTCGTGTCTGAAGTACAATATTTTGGATTTTTATGGTTGTCATGTTGTATACAAGTGTCTGCACATTTTTTTGCCTGAACTAACAGAGGTAGGGTTAGTCATCTCTGGGCTACTGTGTGTGCATATCTCTCTCTCTCTCTGAGGGTATGCGTTTTCTTTTTATACCACTATGTAACGCTTCTGTTTTTCAGTTATTTTTCCAAATGGAGGACGTTACTTATTACTTGCACTAAACAACCCAACAGTTACAGGATCTTTGAATAATCGTAACTACTGACACAATCAGATGAATAAATAATATGTCTGAAACTGAAAGAATTACATTATATAAAACAGTTCATTATATACGATAGCACACTGTTCTAAATATGAACACAAAAGAAGTAAATGAGAAAAGCAGTGTCCAGACAAAGGAAATACAAACAATATATACAAGATTTTTCGGAAAGTACTTCACTACTTAATATTGCTCGGTCGGATCGATGAAGGACGGATCCTTAGTCGGGGCTGGTTCTCCATCTTGGTCCTCTAAACCTTGGTTCGAAACCCAGGAGATTAAACCCAGCAAGTAACACTACTATTTTCGTTCGTTTCTTTATTTAATTTAAATTTATATACATAAATTATTTTGTAAAAATGCTTGGTTCCATTTCTTTATTTAATTTAAATTTGTGTACATAAATTATCTGGTAAAAATGCTTGGTTCATATTTTGGACCATTAACTGATATTGAGAACTGAACTATATTAGTGGGTCAAATTTAACATATATAGATATTGTGATATTTACTTATTTTTAATTTTTTTAAAAAATTTACGTACGCCAAAAAAAATTTATTTGTGCCATGCAAAATACGGTTTGCATGCAAATAATAATTTTGCATGCAAACTTGGGCCTTCCCTGTATACAAGAAAAAGGAAAAGAAAAAACACAGAAAAAAAACACAAACACAGAAAAAAATTTACGGGCCAAACTGTTTGGGCCAAAATGAAAAAAAATAACAAACTGACTGGGCCTGGCCCAGCCCAGAAGAAAAAGAAAAAAAAAAGAAGAGAAAAAGAAAAAGATTAAAAATAGGAATCTGGGCCTGGCCCAGTCCAGTAAAAATAAAAGAAAAATAAAATAAAAGAAGTGGGCTGGATTTAACTTGAGCCAGAAAAAAATATATAGAAAAAAATAATAATAATAGACTAGGCAGGCCAACCCAATCCAGTAAGAGAAAAAGAAAAAGAAAAATGAAATGACAGTGGGTTTGAGCCTGAGTCTGGGCCTGACAGAAAAGAAAAAAATAAAAATAAAATAAAATAAAAAAATAAGTGGGAATTTAGTGGGATTGGGCTTGGGCTTAGTTTGGATTAATTGGAATAATTAATAGGTAGAAATTATTATTACATGATGTACGTGGTTCTCAAATTGGGTCATTGATTGACATTGAGAATGAAACCAGTTTATTAAAATAATTTTGATGATATGCATTGTGGTACAATTGTGCACTAATATCTATCATGCTACATGTCATATATTTTGATATTACAAGTCATGTATTTTACATGTCATGTGTTTTGATATTACAAGTCATGTGTTTTAATATTACAGATCATGTGTTATGATACTACATGCATGTACAGTCATGGAAATGTAAGCATGTTATCATGAATTGAAAAAAAAAATTAAAGATGGAAAAGAAAAAGTAAACAAATAAATGTAAAATAAAATTTTCATGTGTATAATTCATTATGAACACGGAGGTAGGAGAAACTACATGATGGATAAAAACTGTATTGTACAAGGATTTTATTGGTCAACTTCTTGATTGAGGTGCTGAAGATTTTTACTGCAGCAGCACTGGGTGGTACTGGGCCACCGTCTGATACATGAGTCACTATAAGAGTGATGTCCGTTACTGTTTCACAGTACGGGGTTTGATTTGAATACCTAGCGGTGTGTCATGGTTCAGCACCATGGGTTTGAGGTCGGGTTCCAGATATGCACGGGTACTTGTACAATATGGAAACTGCACTCTATCTTTTCCATTATTTAGTTTCAAATGCTAACAAAGATTTGATTTAGACTTGATATTTTTACAAGATATGCATTTTTACATGATATTTACATTTTGTGCCTGTTGGTGGGTTTTGTATCTATTTTAATATCATCTTCTGAAAAGACTACTTTGTTTAAAGTTCTAGAAGAGATGGATATTGGAGTCAAAAATGTTCATAACTTGTTCATGAAAGACTACTCTACTAGTTCTTAGAAAGTTCTATATTTTGCATGTGACATAATACGAGAAGCTATTTAAGTTTTGCTGACGGTCATGCAACTAGATTGGAAATTGGATCTTTCAACTGAAAAGTCTGGCTAGTGAGTGAGTATTTCAATTTGTATCGATAATATTAAATTTAGGTTGAGGGTTAAATAAAAGTTCAGCAGTTGTATTGGATATTTAGAAGGCGCTCCTTAGTTTAACCTTTTTTTAAATCAATTTTTTTTCGGTTTATATTTGTTTATGTTCTTCTCTTTGTTGTTGTAAATTAATTAGGTGTCAGTAATGATATGTATCCTAGTTTTCCTATTTAAGTTCAGCATTGATAGCTTCCTCGAGATTTAAGCAAGCGTCATGACAAAGATATGACTCACGACCAAGGGAAGGCTACAGTTTAAAATTGTTGCAACTCTTCATACCATGATGAATTGATATTTTTACGTTATAGTTAAATAACACACTTTTCTTTCCTATTAATTCTGTGATTTCATATGATTATTGTTGCGGGAAGACGGGAAAAAAAAAAACTCATGCATCTGTATTTGATGTCCATCCTAATTCTTTTCTGTATAGGTACTATTTAATTTTATATGGTCTTTGTAAGAATATCTCGGTGTAACACAGTCTCCAGAAACATTCCCCTCAGCTTCGTAGTGTAATCTCAGGGTTATCAAATTTAAATACTCTAGTTTTTACTTTGGACCTTCACTCTACCTCACCAAGTGGACACAAAAACATGTAATCAAAAAAATCTATTTTGCCAAATTATACTACTTTTGTACTGGATCAACTTCATGTTGGTTATCAACAAATAGCTTAAATGTTGTTTTATTTGTTAAATTAGGAAAATCATATATTGGAAATCCGAATAGACTAAATAAAATAAAAACCAGTTTGAGAGTTTAAAAAAAGAAATAACAACAACAACTAAGCATTTTATCCCAAGTATTTGGAGTAGGCTTTTGGGTCATGTCATAATATGTGACAATATTTTATGCTGGTTATCACCGGCCTACCACAACCCTCCTCGTTTATCCTGACTTGGAACAAACAGTAAAAAAATAAATCTTTAAGCACAGCACTGGTAGAATTAAAAAAATATATAAAATAAGTTAAAAAATATTGCTGTACAGATGATCAAGTCAAGTGTTAAATGCTCTCTCCTTAAGTTAGAAAACATTATTGTACAGATGATCAAGTCAAGTATTAAAAAAAGAAATAAAAAATACAAAATAAGTTAGAAAACATTACTGTAAAGATGATCAAGTCAAGTGTTAAATGCTCTCTCCTTATGATTGATTCGCTCTCCAGTAAATATACTTCTGGATCTCAGTGGGCGTTAGTCTCTCAGAATACACATATTGCCCTATAACTGGATGGCAACAGCTGTCCAATTATCTTAACGAATCAAAATTAAAGAACACTCTCAGTTTATTGTATGAATGAGAATGCGAGAGATTTCAGATGCAAGAAAATTGGTGTGATGTAATGAACCCGGACAAACCTATTTATAGGTCTTCTGACCAAACGGTTACAACCGTTTGGTTAACAACTCTAACTTAAGTGGACATGACTGTTGATTTAAACAAGTTGGACCCTAATGGCTAACAGTCGTAATAGTTTAGTTTGGATCTTAACGAGTAACAGTCGTATTGGTATCGTTTGGATCTTAACGGATATATTACAATGGCTAACACCATAGGATGAAACCTAACAGATAGATCACAATGGCTAACTGAACTGGTCTGAATTCAAATCTGAACCCATTTCGCAAAATGAAGGCAGCCCGAACTATAGCAAAATGAAAATTTCCCTCAGCTCCTCGCGACGATGAGTACTTGTGGAGTGCCAAGTTGTGCCACTAAAGTACCCAATGTGCCCATAACGCCTAATCGCCCTCGAACACGTGCATGTGCATGCGGATGGTGCGTACGTAGTATCATTCGTGGTGCTCAGAGGTTTCTCCTTTTATTACATAAGTAATATACTAGAATACATAATCCTATATGAATCCATACTTTTACAACTCGTTTACTAATGTGGCACTATATTTTATTTTTCCTACTATGTTTCCTACTTTGAAGTTATTTTTTATTTATTTAGTTCATAGTTTTAAACTAGTGAATATATCATAAATTTAGTTCAAAGTTTATAATATTCAAATATGAATTTAACAATCCCCACATGAATGAAATAGCTAAAAATGCTAATGTAGAAAACACAAACGAAACAGAGAGTAAAGTAAAAAGCTACCACATCAAGAGAAGAAGTTTTGGCTTTGAACCTTCCATAATGTGATTTTATCGAGTTTGCTTACTAACTAGTGACAAGATGTTTTGAATTGTTAAGCTTTTGATATAAACTAAAATAATAATATTCACACAACTCCTTTTAAATTTTAATTGATCCTTTATATTGTGTCCATTTTGGTCCTAGATATCCTGGTAATTTTATGAGTGCTCTAAAAAACTTAGCCTTTGTTATTCTCATAGAAGTGGCCCATTAACACTTATATAGGTGATTTTTCATTAAGAGTATCCTATCATACTCTGCTTAAATTTTTCAAGATATATGAATCATCAAAAGCATAGCTTATCTTTACGCACACTGTAAGTTATTATTTACCATAAAAAAGGGATATGAATAAATTCCTCAGTGATTCGTTTGAGATCCCCCACAATTCGTTTGTCACGTTGAACCTAGATCTTGGGTTCTCTAGTCAACTAGGTTAGATTGTGATTATGGAGTTATTCTATTTAGTAGATTGTAATTTATTTTCCTCGATAATTTATATACTTGATCTCTGGTCAAGTTTCTTATTACTAGATTTGCAATATTGTCCTTTGATTTTACTTAATCAAAAGATATTATTCAATTTGTAAGGAACTATCTTATAGTATAATGTCTACGACGTATATGTCGTGATTTTTCATTATACGTTACATTTTGCTCATTTCTAATTGTTGATTGACTATCACAATGGATGCAAATTGCTAACACGAGTTTAGGCATATTGGAATATCCTCTAAAAAGTTTCTAAGTCATTCCATCCTTATCTAAAGCGACAAATTTATCCTTAGTAGATCTGGCTATACATGTTTATTTTGAGAATTTCCAAAAGATAGCTGCACCTCTAACAGTAAATATATATCTACTTGTAGATTTTACATTTTAGAATCTGTAATCCAGTTAGTATTAGTGTAACATTCAATTACTATTGGATATCTTGTATAGTGCAACCTATAGTTAGCAGTATATTAAGTACTCTAATTTTTGCTTTCCAGTGGTTCTCCCTCGATTACTCATAAATCTACTCAATTTGCATACTGAGTACGCAATATCAAATATTCAGTTTATTAAATACGTAAGACTATATAAGATCTGAGAATATTCTAATTGTGATATACTAGCATCTGTATTCTTTGTAATATGTAGACTGATATCAAGTCATTACTTCCCTTATCAAATTTATTAAGTATCTTCTCGATATAATGAGATTGGGACAATGTATATCCATTAGATATTTTAGTAATTTTAATACCAACAATAACATCTGCAATACCTAAATCTTTCATGTCAATTTTCCATACTAACATAATTTTTACCAATTTAATTAGAGTAACATTGCTGCCAGTAATAATCATCTCATCCATATACAGACAATATTAGGTATAGTAATAGTGACAATATATAGAAATAGAATTTCTAATTTAATTTTATAAAAAAAATTTAAGCCACTAACTCAAAATAAATATTTGAATTAAATGAATTTTTTAACCCAAAATATGATCTAAAATATATTCTCTTTTATTCTTGCTTATCTGAATCAGAGAATCAATTTCTTTACTGAAATTCTAACCACTAATTAATCAACAAGGTTAACAATAGAATCTTAAAAAACTATTTTAGATTTTTAAAAAATAAATCCTTTTAAAGAATTGCATTAAATTAGAACAGTTTTCTATCTTTTAAAAAGAAGTATAGACTGAGATGTAATAATCTCTTATGAAATCTGAATTAAGATAGAGATACTTACTCTCTTAATTAATAGTAATAACACTTGAATTCTAGCAATATTTTAATCTATCTAATTGATCTTAAGATCATTGGTCGCAAACAAATAGATTAAATATTATTTTATTTATTAAATTAGGATAATCAGATATTGGAAATCCGAATAGACTAAATAAGATAAAAACCAGGTTAGGAATTTAGATAAAAAAAAAAAAAAAAAAAACATACAGAATAAGTTAGAAAACATTACCATACAGATGATCGATTCAAATGTTGAACACTGTCTTTAAAGCCGATTTGCCCTCCACTATATATGCTTTTGGATCTCAGTAGGCATTAGTCTCTCAGGATATGGAAGCAACAGTACAATTATTTTAATGAATCAAAATTAAAAAACATTCTCTATTTGTTGTATGAATAAGAATGGACGAGACTTCAGATGAAGAAAATTGGTGTGATATAATGAACCTGAACAAATCTATTTATAGGCATTCAGACCAAATAATTATAACAATTCAGTTGTAACCGTAAGTCTTCTAACTTACAGACATAACCATTAGTTAAAACAATTGGATCTTAATGGAGTAGCAGCGTTGTTTGGATCTTAACGGATAGATTAAGATGGCTAACACCCATAGGGGATCTTAATGGGTAGATCGGAGCGGCCAACTAGTTCTAAATGTGTCACTTGCAGATGGTGTCACATACCATCCATGGGATCTTAATGGACAGATAATAAAGGCCAACTTGGTACTAAGTGTGCCACTTTCGGATGGTGCTACATACTATTCATGGTGCTTAGAAACTTCTCCTCTTATTATATAAGTAATATGCTAGAATAGACAATCATATATGAACGTATACTTTTAAAACTCGTTTACCGGTTAAACTGTATTTTGTTTATTTTCTTATTTCTATTTTGAAGTCATTTTTCATTCGCTTAGTTCATAGTATTAAACTTGTGAATATATCATAAATTTGGCTCCAAGTTTGCAATGTTTAAACATGAATTCAACACTTCACCCGTATCAAATTCTTATTGGAAATAACCATTGCACCTATTCAGTCAGGGCATACAATCATGCTTCAGTAATAGAGGGATTATCACTGATACAGGGGCTGCAGATGCGGGCCCCGCTGCGACCCAAACAGACGCGAATCTTGCTGTGACCCTTGCAAACGCGAGCTTAGCCAGACCATCGCAGATGTGAGCCTTGCATCGCCTAGTGTAAATGCGAGTTGTGCCATGAAGCTGGCGTAGCACAAACCTCGCGACAAGCGCATGACAGTTAGCTTCCTGAAAGCTAACGGACTTGATCTTGTCTTGGGCAAAGATCGCGAAGGGATTGACCCTGTTGAGCGTCGTCGAAGCGAAGGCTAAATTCAGGAAACTAAGTTTCACCCACACGCAGTGAGCCCAGCCAACGACAGAAGCTATGCGAGATCCAAAGCAAGTCAAGCTCGTTAGAGCAAGTCATTGATGGCTGGAAAAGGGGCACCCACCTAACACCAAAGATATTTCACCTAGTCAGTGCTCGTCCAGCAATGGCGATGACGTTGATGGCAGCCGCACCCGTGACTGCTAAGCTTTCAAGCTCTGATTCTTTGCGAGAGGATCTCCTCTTTCGCACCATTGACTGAGTTGTACTCGGAAAATGACTGGAGAAAAGAAAAAACGATCGAACTAGCTGCGAGAAAGACTCGGTGAAATTTGAAATTCTCTGGTGGTGGGGCAAAGGTCGTGAGAGAAGTCGGTCCGACTTCTTTAGGGACACGACCAGAACTTTTAATGACTATAGCTGCTGTTCAAGTGAGCTTCCTCGCTAGTGAGTCTCGTGCTCGCTCACAGACGGCTGCGAAGCTTAGCTCCAGGTTCGCGAGTCTAGCAGATGCCCACGAAGCTCACCCCCACATTTGCAAGGCCGAACGTCGTGCCTGTATCCTTCAGTTGTACAGGGAAGATACCCTTAGACTCGCGAAGTGCAATCCTTGACTGCAGCATTCCGTAACACTATTTAGATTGAAGTTCTCTTCAGCGGGAGTATTCGAAAACAGAAACCCACCATGTGGCCAAGATCAACCCCTTGACTCGATGCTTCAAAGCGGTTCAGTAACACACCTATGAAGACAATAATTTTGAAAAGAGCACGAACTAACGATAACCAAACAGGGATTCGAAATATTTCCAACTCTGTACAGTCCCTGTGGTGCTCTAAAAACATTGACGAGGGTCTTGTAGACAGATAAAATAAATAAATAAATATCAGATCTCAAAAAACTTGCCAGATCAAGGGAAATCAAGCAACTCAGCATTAACTCGGCCCTAGCAAAGCTTGAGAGAAGCTTTAAGAAGATTCACTATAGGAAAAATGCCATGCTAAGAACAATGACTGAGCTCAGAAGACAGGTGACAGACTGCCGGAGACAAACAGAAGACGAGTGACTGAGCTCAGAAATAATATAAGAACGCTTTCACTCATGCCAGCAGAGAATGATCTACCGTTGAGGAGATGGGAGAGAGGGCTTCGGTCAAGTCGACTTATTTACACCTATGGATGGTGGGCTAAGAATGAAAAATTGGAAGGTGGAATAGAAGACTAAATGCCCTTCAAAAGTTAGGACATTTTTATAGCTTATCACTTCTCACATAGCCCAATCTACAATGAAGTGGGTGGACAGGACCTGGTATATGTATGTCATGTGGACGAGAGAATGAGACTATCTCAAACTTGTTGCTATCGTTTTCGTTAGAGCGTGTGGCACAAAAGTGTTGCTAATAGAGCCCATTGCCGCAACGGATTTCGGTAAACCGAAACGGGTTCAAAACCGGCCCAAACCCATTATGATATGATATATATATATGGGGTATGGTGCTAGGGTTTTGGATGAGCCGAAATTAAAAAAAAGAGCCAGAAAAATAAGAAAAAGGGAGGCGGCTGGTTCTTTGTGTCTTTGCTTTAACCGAAGGCAAAAGAAAGAGAAAGAATTGCAGGTGTGCAATTGAGTTTTATTTGGCCAAAAAAGGAAATAATCAAGGTGGGCAGCTACTTGTCTTTTTGGCAGAGAAAAGAAGCCAATATAAGGGTGCTGTTGTTACTGGTTATTTTTTGGCCGAAGGGTTTCTTTCTCGGTGGGCTGAAGCAAAGGAGGGTGGCGGCGTCCTTTGGATTTTCGACGGTCGAAGTAAAGAGGTAAATCACTGCAACAAGATATTAGGATTTGATCTCAAAATCTTGTGTGATTTCTTTGTGATTTCTCTTGTGGTTGAGAACTAGAAAGTTGTAGTTCTCTTTTGATATAGTGGAAGTTTTTCGATCATGTCCCCGTGGACATAGGCATATTGCCGAACCACGTTAAATCTGCGTGTTCTCTGTCTCTGTTATTTTTCTCTTCGGTTAACTATTTGATTCTGCTAGTTGTTGCATTAGTATTACTCCGCTATCTTTTGCTAACAATTGGTATCAGAGCCCTGATTCGGGTCAGATTTCACTCAGATCGGTGTTGATTTTGAGTGGGAGTTATGACGGAAGATAGGAAGGGAAAAATTAAAAAATTTGATGGGACAGATTTCCAATGGTGGAAGTTGCAGATGGAAAATTATTTATATCAAAAGAATTTATATCAACCACTGTTTGGAGAAAGCCAGAAAAGATGACAGATGAGGAGTGGGAATTGTTGGACAGGAGGGCTTTGGCGCAGATTCGATTGTGCCTGACAAAGCAGGTTGTGTTCAACGTCTCCAAGGAGAAGACCACTTCAGGTTTGATATCAGCATTGGCTAAATTTTATGAGAAATCGTCTGTTTCAAATAAACTCTTTCTAATAAAAAAGTTGTTCAATTTGATAATGCCTTCTGATAGTCCAGTTGTTAATCATTTGAACGAATTTAATACATTATGGGCACAACTTGAATCCTTAGATTTTGTCTTTACTGATGACATTAAAGTTTTGATGTTTATGTGTTCGTTACCGGATAGTTGGAGTAATATTGTTATGGTCATCAGTAATTCTTCCAATGTTGTTCTTAAATTTGATGATGTTGTGAGTACAATCATGAATGATGAATTGATGAAAAAAGTATTGGTGAGAGCACGGTTTCTATAAGTACTGCTCTGTTTGTTGATAATGACAGAAAGAAGGAAAGAGGTAAAAGTTTAAGCAGAGAGTCGAAGTAAAGAGGGAGATCAAAATCTAAAGGGAAGTTCAAGAAAAAATTAGTGTGTTGGAAATGTAAGACAGAGGGTCATATGAAGAAGGATTGTCCAAATAAAGACAAGGAAGGAGCGAATGTGGTGAATCCAAGTGAGGAGTATGATGACTTGTGCTTGTCTACTCATACAGAATCATGGTCAGATCCGTGGGTTGTGGATTCAGAGGCTTCGTTCCATAGCACTGCTCGTAGAGGATGGTTTGAGAATTATGTCCAAGGTGATTTTGGGCATGTGACTGTTGGTAATGGGCAGGAATGCAAGATTGTCGGTAAATGGACAATTCAGTTAAAGTTGCACAATGGTGGAAAGTTGCTTTTACAAGAGGTCAGGCACATACCAGATTTGAAGAAGAATTTGATATCTATTAGCAAGCTGGATGGCGAAGATTATCAAATCTTATTTGAGAGGAAACAGTGGAAGATCAGCAAAAGAGCAATGGTAGTGGTCAACGGTGAGAGAGTGGGAACTCTATATTTACTCTCAAGCTCAGTGGATCACGTTGTTTCTTTGGCCACCGTGAAGAATGAGAAGGCTACCTTATGGTATCAGAGGCTCAGTCACTTGAGCGAAAGCGACATGAGGGTATTGCAATCCAGAGGTATGTTGACAGATATGAAAAATGCTAATTTTGATTTCTGTGAGAACTGTGTATTTGGAAAACAGAAAAGAGTTAGTTTTATGAAGGATGGCAAGGAGAATAAAATCGAGAGATTGGAGTTGGTATATACAGATGTATGGGGGCCTTCTTTGGCGAAATCTCTTGGAGGTAATTCTTATTTTGTCACTTTCATAGATGATGCAAGCAGGAAAATATGGGTGTTTGCACTTAAGCAGAAATCCGATGTCTTCAAAATCTTCAAGGTATGGAAAGCTCTTGTTGAGAATGAAACAGGTTTGAAGATAAAATGTCTTTGTCAGACAATGGTGGGAAATTTTGCAATAGGGAGTTCGATGACTATTGCTCTACCCACGGGATCAGGAGAGTGAAGACTGTACCGAGGACACCGCAGCAAAATGGCGTGACTGAGAGGATGAATAGAATCATTTTGGAGCGAGCTCGGAGTATGAGACTACAAGCAGGTTTGCGTTTGCAACTTTGGGGAGCCGCTATAGATACGGCAGTCTATCTAATCAACAGGAGTCCAGTTAGTGTTTTAGATGGAGGAATTCTAGAGGAGGTGTGGTCTGGTAAGACTGTGAATTATTCATTCTTAAAAGTATTCGGTTGTATAGCATATACACATGTGGATCATGAGATGAGAAAGAAACTTGATTCTAAATCTCAGAAGTGTGCATTCATTGGATACGGTGGAGACGAATATGGTTATCGCTTATGGGATTATGAGCATAATAAGGTAATTCGTAGCAGAGATGTAGTATTTAATGAGAACTGTATGTATAAAGACCGAATGGAAAGTAAGAGTGAGAAAGCAGTAGAGAAAGAGCACTTGGAGTTGGATGAGCCACATGATGAGATGGATCCCATGGATAGAAGAAATGAAGAAATACCTACATTTGAAAGAGAAGAAATGACTACACCTGAGAATACACAAGTTTCAGATGAGACCGAACAGGAGAGAGAGCCACTGACTGAAGTAGATGGTTCCAGTACATCATCAGAGAGTATTCCCACTTTGAGGAGGAGTTCGAGGATAAGGAAGCCAACCCAAAAACTTTGTCTTCCATTATATCATGTTTTATATACTGATGCAGATGAACCAGAGAGTTACCAAGAGGCTATGCAGGATAAATTTCGTTTTAAGTGGGAGTAAGCCATGTGTGATGAGATGTCTTCTTTGGAGGAGAATCACACATGAAAATTGGTGAAACGACCGGAAAAGATGAAAGTATTGCATAACAAGTGGGTATACAAGGTGAAACATGAAGCAGGAGGGACACAAAGGTTCAAGGCTAGACTTGTGGTAAAGGGATACGGTCAGAGAAAATGTATTGACTTCAATGAAATATTTGCATCTTTTGTCAAGATGACTTCTATCAGAGCAATACTAAGTATTGTGGTTATGAAAGGATTGTATTTAGAGCAGGTCGATGTGAAAACTGCTTTCCTTCATGGTGATTTGGAGGAGAAATATATATGGAACAGCCGGAGAGATATGAAGTTAAAGGAAAGGAGAATTGGGTATGTCGACTGAAAAGGAGCTTGTATGGGTTGAAACAAGCGCCGAGGTAATGGTACTTGAAGTTCAACAAGTTTATATTAGATTCGGATTTTGCCAGAAGCAATTCAGATCATTGTGTATATCTACAAAAGTTTAATGATTGTAACTTTATTATACTTATTTTGTATGTAGATGATATGCTTGTGGCAGGTACATGCATGAAGAAAATCAATGATCTGAAGAGAAAGTTGGCAGGGAGATTCTCTATGAAGGACATGGTTGAGGCTAAACACTTCTTGGAATGCAAATTACCCGAGATAAGAAAAGTAAGAACTTATGGTTATCTCAGGAGGGGTACATCAAGAAGGTATTGGAGCGATTCAACATGGAGAATGCAAAACCGGTAATTACATCTCTTGGTGGTCAGTTCAAACTGTCAAAGGAGTAAGGTGTTAAGACAGATGAGGAGACGAGACACATGGAGAATGTGCCTTATTCATCGGCCGTTGGGAGTCTCATGTATGCAATGGTGAGTACAAGACCAGATATTGCACATGCGGTGGGAGTAATAAATAGATTCATGAAGAACCCTAGAACGAAACATTAGCAAGCAGTGAAGTGGATTTTCAGATATTTGAAAGGTACTTCAAAGTATTGTTTATGTTTTGGAGGTGATAACATTGACGTGCAAGGTTTTGTGGATTCGGACCATGCGGATGATAGAGACAATGGCAAGAGCACCACAGATTATGTCTTTACTGTAGGGAGGACAGCGGTAAGCTGGGTTTTAAGATTACAATCAATTGTTGTTTTATCTTCGACAGAAGCTGAGTATATTGCAGCTACAAAAACAAGTAAGGAGTTTATTTGGTTGCAGCGATTGATGAGTGAGTTGGGTTTTGATGGAGTGGATTGTAGGTTGTTTAGTGATAGTCGGAGTGCAATTCATCTTTCTAAGAACTCAACGTATCATTCACGGACTAAACATATTCAATTGAAATATCACTTCATTAGATCCTTATTAGAGGATGGCCAATTGAAGTTGGAGAAGATTGAAGGCAGTAAGAATCCTGCAGATATGTTGATAAAACCGGTTGATAGAAAAAAGTTGAGCTATTACTCAATTTTGGTGCATTTGTGTTGAATGCTGAAATTGGGACTTTGAATGATCGAGGTAAAAACTTTGGACACTGGGATTATCATGTATAGAGATTACAATTGTAGCAATAGGTCTCCAAGTGGGAGATTGTTGCTAATGGAACCCATTGCCGCAACGGATTTCGGTCAACCAAAACGGGTCCAAAACCAGCCCAAATCCGTTATGATATGATATATATATGGGGTATGGTGCTAGGATTTTGGATGAGCCGAAATTAAAAAAAAGAGCCGGAAAAATAAGAAAAAGGAAGGCGGCTGGTTCTTTGTGTTTTTGCTTTAACCGAAGGCAAAAGAGAGAGAAAGAATTGCAGGTGTGCAATTGAGTTTTATTTGGCCAAAAAGAAAATAATCAAGGTGGGTGGCTACTTGTCTTTTTGGCAGAGAAAAGAAGCCAATATAAGGGTGTTGTTGCTGCTGATTATTTTTTGGCCGAAGGGTTTCTTTCTCGGTGGGCTGAAGCAAAGGAGGGTGGCGGCTTCCTTTGGATTTTCGGCGGTCGAAGCAAAAAGGTAAATCACTGCAACAAGAGGTTAGGATTTGATCTCAAAATTTTGTGTGATTTCTCTTGTGGTTGAGAACTAGAAAGTTGTAATTCTCTTTTGATATAGTGGAATTTTTCCGGTCGTGTCCCCGTGGACGTAGGCATATTGCCGAACCACGTTAAATCTGCATATTCTTTGTCTCTACTATTTTTCTCTTCGGTTAACTATTTGATTCCGCTGGTTGTTGCATTAGTATTATTCCGCTATGTTTTGCTAACAAAAAGTGCAGTCACTATGAATATCCATCTTAATATGACAATGAACGATGATATCTGGATGCGGGTGCAGGTACGGAATAGCAGGATTGGTCTAGCTTCCACTTTTGTAGCGACCGTATGCTGAAACCTATGGAAGGAGCGGAATAGTAGGATTTTACGGACATTACACCTGTTATATCTAATGGTACCTCTTGTGGACAGTAGGTGATGATCAACAGTGAGGGATAGGAGTGCAGACTGTCACAATTGATGGAGGGGCCTAGCTTTGTCATACAAAAAATAGCATACTGAAAGTATGAAAGGACAAAACGAATAATGTAGCTGCCTCATTGTATTTTTAACTTATGCTACTTGTTGTAACCTAAGTTCCTCAAGACCATATAGCGGTTATTTAACCACGGACTTAGTTGTATCAAGTTCTACTGCTACCTTATTAATCGAACGCTTATTAATGGAGTGCGGAGGACCTACTGTCACCGTTAACAACTTCAAAAAAAAAAAAATCATGGGCCCTGTAGGTCTTGGCCGTCTATATTTGCAAAAAAAAATTCTCTCCACGGCACAAAATTTTCCTATATGCTAAAATTATGGATGTTCTGTTGCTTATTTCACTTGAACCTCAGAGCATTAACGCGGGCCCTCCACATCTTTATCTGTTTATATTTGAGTAATTTTTCTTCCTGCTACTTTGAACTTCAGCTGGACTTTGAATTACATTTCCCGAAGCAGAAAATTTTTCCTAAATAAGATTGCAGCTAATCTCTCATCCGAACTTCGAGTTGGATGGAAGTCGTGGACTTCACCGTTTATTGTTCACTTAAAGGAAAAATGTGAAGAACATGAATCTTCAGTTTCTTCTGCTGCTTCAATAACGCAAGGCTTGTTGAAACTTTTTTCTGCATTACAATGTGTAAAGAATTCTTCTTTTTTTTCTTTTTTTTTTTTCTTTACAAAAACATATTCTCACACAAGATTCTTTTTTTTAGCATACAATCTCTGTAACACACCCAATTCCAAAATGGGCACTCTCACACTCAAAAATCAGTGAGGTTTATCAAATGGAAGAAGGAAAAATGACAACAAATTACATCTTGCACACTTCAAAATTAGCCCAAAAAATTACAATACACTCCCCTTATCTTTTCGTTAAGGAAAAAAAGAATAAAATAAAAATAAATGAAGGAACTCTCAATCTGTGCGCTGCTGCAAGAGGAAATGGAATTCAGAATTCTGGCGAAGTAGTGATGGCGGTTCTACGTCTGAAAGATCG
The DNA here is from genome assembly GCA_036321105.1 of Dracaena cambodiana. Classification (NCBI taxonomy): domain Eukaryota; kingdom Viridiplantae; phylum Streptophyta; class Magnoliopsida; order Asparagales; family Asparagaceae; genus Dracaena; species Dracaena cambodiana. The sequence goes on along the minus strand of JAYEPQ010000011.1, from coordinate 19,807,206 downwards.
ATATCAAGCACTGACCGTGAAATGTCATCCAAAGAGAAAGGTATGCTGCAATGATTTTGTAGTGTTATTGGGAGAAATCAGTACTAATCCCAGATTCGGTTTATATGACAATAAATTTTTTCCATAAAGATATGCTTCAGAGAATTTCGAGTATTAGGTTGCTATACTCACCTTGAATCATCATCCAATAAGAAGGAATTGTTTGGCATACTAATTGAGTCGTCACTCATCATAGCTCTCATCTTACCAATCACCTGAAACCAATAGTTTACGATGGTTATTAATGATATGCATGTCTATTATTACTCTTGTCGGTATTAACTCCCTATAAGAACATAATTTGATTGATTAATATTTTTTCCAAATTTTTTGTTAGAATTTGTGGCGGCCTAACACATAATTTTTTAATCACAAGTTAGATTCTGTCAGGAATCTCCATTGAATCCATTCTTATTTGTCACAGTGATGTATCAGCTTATTATGACTATTCAGGATGAAATACCTTAGTGTTTAGTGTATGCTATTTGCATATGAATTAGATGAAAGCAAAAGTAAATGCTAAGTTTGAGTTGTGGAGACAAATATTAGAATATAGAGGTTTTACATTAAGTAAGTCCAAAATAGAGTATATAAAGTCAAATTTATTAAGCGAAGGATCTAGTGCTGTGACATTTGACGAACAAGATATATAAATGAGCAATCAGTTTACTTGGGTTTTGTTATCGAACATGATGAAAAAATCAATAGTGATATCAACTATAGAATGCAAGCTGACCAGTGGAAATTGAACAGCAGAACGGGAGTTTTATGCAATTGTAACATTCTATTAAGGTTGAAAGAAAAATTATATAGGACTATTATTAAGCCAGCTTTACTATATGATACGAATGCTTGACTATGAAGAGACATTACTCACAGAAGATAAATATAGCAAAAATGTGCATGTTTCGTTCGATGTGCGGTAATATTAGGAGAGATAAAATGAGAAATAAGGATATTAATACTAAAGTAGGTATAGCTCCTATAAAAGAGAAAATGCGAGAAAATTACCTATAATGGTTTAGTTTTCAGTGATGTAGACCTACAAATGCATGGTTCAACACATGGAGCTTGTTGTTGTAGGACAAGCTAAAATAATTAAGGGAAGATCAAAGAAAACATAAATTAAGATAATACGAAAAGATAGAGATGCTTGAGGCTTAAATGAAGGCACATTGTGTTGAATTTGAGTATGGCTCTATTAGTCCCATATTGGTTGGGAGCTAAGGAGATACTATCCATAGGTCCTATAAATAGGGTCTTGGGTTTTTGATTTTTTTAAGTATCCAAAAAACAATTAGCTGTTTATAAAATTGTTCTGAGAAAACTGGTTTTATTTTGGAAAGTTTTCAAATTTGAAAATTTTCAAGTTGTAATTTTGGATTTCGGAAAAATTCTCCTACTCTTGGGACAATTTGCAATTTATCAGAGATTGTTGTAATTTCAAATTTGGTGATAATGGATTGATCATTGGCACCCGAAAATATAAGTAATATTTACCGAATTTCGTTAAATTTTGTGTCTTTTCTTATTTACATTAGTTTCCTTATTCTCTATCATTAGTTCTTGTGTGACACTATTTTAGGTGCCTATTTGTATGGATAAGATATCTACTTTCCGCAACAAGTGGTATAAGAGCCGAAGGTTCGACCTTGGCAAAGAAAACTTATTGAAAAATGACAGAAGTTTTTTTGTCTATACCGGCTAAGGGTACTGTAACTAATTTAAAGTTCGAAGTTAAGAAGTTTGATGGTCGTAACAAATTCGGCATTTGGCAATGCGAGATTTTGGATATTTTTTATAAGAAAGAGTTAGATGTTGCTTTGGAAGAGCAGAAGCCAGAGAAGATGAACGATAAATATTGGGAAAGAATCAATCGCCAAGTATGTGGTACTCTTCGATCTTGTCTCACAAGTGAACAGTAATATCTGTTCATGAGAGAGACGTCTGCAAGTAAGATGTGGAATGAGCTGGAGAACAAGTTTATGAAGAAAAGCAGTGAAATCGGCTCTATTTGAAGAAAAAATTATTCTGCTTCTAGTATCATCCAGGTACATCCATCAACGATCACATTACCACTTTTAATAAATTAATAGCAGATTTATTAAATTTGGATGAGACTGTTGAAGATGAAGATCAGGCTTTATTATTGTAAGCCTCTCTTCCTGATGAATATGATCATCTTGTCACTACTCTCCTTCGTTGTAAGGATAAGATGACTTTTGATAAAATATACAATGTATCGTACAATTATGAAATTAGGAAGAAAAATCATAAAGAGCATAGATATAATACAGCTAAGGCGTATGTTACCAGAGGCCGATCTTAAAATCGTAAATCCAATCAGAGAGGCAGATCTCAATCAAGAGACAGACCTGATAAAGATGAATGCGCCTTTTGTCATAAGAAAGGGTATTGGAAGAAAAATAGTTCAGAGTTGAAGAAAACTGATAAGAGCAAGACTGATTCTGATGCATGTGTAGCCAAGTGTGAAGATAATGACTCAGATTTTGTATTGGTTGGTCCACCTTCAGTTTTCCATCCTGAAAAGTGGATTTTAGATTCTGAATGTACCGATCATATGTGTTCTCATAAGGAGTGGTTCTTCAATTTTGAAGGGTTTGATGGAGGAGTTGTTTTCATGGGTAACAACTCTTACAAGACAACTGTGATAGATTCAATCCGTTTAAAGAATCATGATGGATCAACCAGAGTTTTGACAGATATTCGGTGTGTACCAGATTTGAAGAAGAAACTCATCTCTTTGGGAGAGTTAGAAGTAAAAGATTTCGCTATATTTATCCGAGATGGAGTTCTCAAAGTCATTTCAGACGCACTTGTAGTGATGAAAGGTACGAAAAAGAATAACTTATACTACTTTCAGGGTAGTACAGTTATTAGATCAGCAGCTAAAGTCTCTGAAGAAGATGTAAATACAGAAACAACTATGTTATGGCACATGCGACTTGGTCATACAGGTATACGAGCTTTGCAGAATTTAGTGAAGAAAGACTTACTAAAGGTGCAAAAACCTATAAATTGGATTTCTATGAGTATTGTGTCATGGAAAAGAAGACAAGAGTGGAGTTTGGAACCGCTATTCATAATACTAATGATATTTTGGACTATATTTACTCTGATGTTTAGGGCCTTCCTAGAATACCTTCTTTGGGAGATATGCATTATTTTGTTAATTTTGTTGATAATTACTCTAGAAGATATATCTGATAAAAACTAAAAATGAAGTGTTGAAAATTTTTCTGAAATGGAAAAAGATGATTGAGACTCAGACAGACAGAAAGATAAAGAAGCTCAGAGCAAACAACGGTTGTAAGTATAAAAGCGATCCATTTCTGAAAGTTTGCCAAGATGAAATTATTGTTCGACACTTCACCAACACAGATTCACCACAGCAAAATAGGGTGGCAGAATGCATGAACCGGACTTTTCTAGAGAAGATTCGATGAATGTTGCTTAATACTAGGTTAAGCAAGGGATTTTGGGCTAAGACAGTGACTTATGTGTCTCATCTCATTAATCGATTACCATCAACTACGATTGAAGGCAAGACGCCAATTGAGCTATGGTCTAGAAAATCTGTTTATGATTATGATTTCTTACATGTGTTTAGTTCCACTACTTATTATCATGTGAAGGAGTCTAAATTGGATCCGAGAGCCAAAAAAAATATTGCTCATGGGGATTAGCTCGGGTGTGAAAGGATATCGCGTTTAGTGTCCAAATTCGAAGAAAATCATTTTTAGTAGGAATGTTACTTTTGATGAATCTGTCATATTAAAAAATGTGACACTTAGCAATTCTGGAAAAGAGAAGAAAACCAGTCATGTTCAGCAGCAGGTGGAGAGTGCTCCGCAATATGTGAAGTTCGAAAAAGTCAGAATTGATCCAGTTTATATCGACAGTCCAGTAGTAAAGGAGGATGTCGAAAAAAAAAAAGAGAGATTTCAACCCAAGAACCTTCACAGCAACCAAACTCAATTGCCCATGATAGACCACATCGAGAAATTAAGAAACAGTGATGGCCTATACACTTCCAATTGTAGATGATTTTCGTTCCACATATAGAGAAGTAATTAGAAATTCAGAAAATGAGGAGTGAAAAAGAGCAATGGATGAAGAGATGCAGTCTCTTCAGAAAAATCAAACTTGGGAGTTAGATCAACTATCTAAAGGTTAAAAAGCAATTGGGTGCAAATGGGTATTTGCGAAGAAAGAAGAATTTTCTGACAAAAATAATGTCCACTACAAAACAAGATTAGTGACGAAAGGCTACACTCAAAAAGAAGAAGTTGATTATAATGAGATATTTTCTCTAGTTGTTAAATATTCTTCCATTCACATTCTGTTAGTCTTAGTAGCACAGTTTGATTTGGAACTAATTTAACTTGATGTGAAAACTATATTTTTACACGGTGATTTGGAAGAGGAAATCTATATGGCTCAGGCAGATGGATTCAAGGTTGCTGGAAAAGAAAATTAGACTTGAAAATTGAAGAAATTATTGTACAGATTGAAGCAATCTTCGAGGCAGTGGTACAAGCGATTTGATTGGTTTATGATAGAATTGAAATACACTAGAAGCAAATTTGATTACTGTGTGTATTTTCGCAAGCTATATGATAAGTCTTTCATTCATCTACTCTTGTATGTGAATGATATGCAGATAGTTTCGAAGAGCCAAAAAGAGATTGAAAAGTTAAAAGCTCAGTTGAATCAAGATGAATCAAGAGTTTGAAATGAAAGATTTAGGTGAAGCTAAAAAGATTCTCGGTATGGAGATAAATAGAGATCGAAAAAGTGGCAAGGTTTGGTTGTCCTAGAAACAATATCTGAAGAAGTGCTATAGCATTTTGGCATTACAGAACAATCAAATCCTATGATTATCCCACTTGATTCATATTTCAAATTAAATGTGGTTTTATCTCCTAGCACTGATGAGGAACATGAATATATGTCGAGAGTTTCTTATTCAAATGCAGTTGGTAGCTTAATGTATGCTATGGTGTATACGAAACCTGATATCTCACAGGCAGTTGGCATTGTGAGCAGGTATATGCATGATTCTGGAAAAGAACATTGGGAGGCTATGAAATAAATTTTACGGTATTTTCTGAACACCGTAAATGTTAGTTTGGTATTTGAGCATGATGATACTCTTGGTCAGTATGCAGTTAGATATGTTGATTTTGACTACGCAGATGATTTTGATAAATGTCGATCAACTACCTGTTATGTGTTTACTCTTGCTAAAACACCAATGAGTTGGAGGTCTACTTTGCACTCCATGGTTGCTCTGTCTACAATAGAAGCAGAGTATATGGCAGTTACAGAGCCAGCAAAGGAGGCAATTTGGCCATAGGGGTTGCTTGAAGACTTGGGGTTATTCAGAAATAGGTTACTATGTACTGTGATAGCCAGAGTGCAATTCACTTGGAAAAGAACTAAGTCTATCATGCACGGACAAAGCATATCGACGTCAGGTATTACTTTGTGCGAAAAATTATTGAAAATGAGAAGATACTACTTTATAAAATTGGAACTGCAGAAAATCCTACTAATATGATGACGAAGGTGGTGACTTCGACCAAATTCAAATATTGTTTGGATTTGGTCAATGTTTTTCTAGTTTGAAGATCTTAGTGTGGAGGCGATAACGATGTGGACCTTATTCACCAAGATGGAGATTGTTGAATTTAGGTGTGGCTCTGTTCCACATTGGTTGGGAACTAATGAGACATTACCTATGGGTCCTATAAATAGGGTTTTGGGTCTTTGGTTTTTTTAAATATCCCAAAAATAATTAGTTATTTTATAAAACTGTTCTGAGAAAACATGTTTTATTTTGGAAAATTTTTAAATTTGAAAAATTCCAAATTGTAGTTTTGGGTTTTTGAGTTTCGGAAAAATTCTTCTATTCCTGGGGGAGTTTCCAATTTGTCAAAAATCATTATAATTTCAAACTTGGTGATAATGGATTGATCGTTGGCACCCGAGGACGTAGGTAATATTTACCGAAACTCGTTAAATTTTGTATTTTCTCTTATTTACATTAGTTTCTTTATTCTCTGTCATTAGTTCTTGTGTGGCACTATTTTGGATGTCTATTTGTGTGGGTAAAATATCTGCTTTCCACGACACATTGCTCGATAGGAAACAGTGGAGAAGGATCATCCATGCGATCGATCCGGGTTGATTTTCTTTTTGTTTATGTAATCTACCCCAAGTGTTTGATATAAAAGGCTTAGTTGTTGTTGTTGTATCATTTTTCCAAATTTGGCATGTTTAGAAACTGCGACAGTTCATGGTATCATCCTTGAATCATAGATACTACTGAAATATATATGAAATAAATGTAGTATATGTTGATGCATGCTTACGTCTTTAGATAAACCATGTGTCCCGTACTTATCATCCCAAAACATTGTCCCAATGCGATAAATTTGAGGAACACTCAAGTCCTGAAAGCCACACATAAAGTAATGTCAAATGTTGGATGGTGCATATGTTGATTTAAATTGATCGGTGCTTGCATTACACTTACCGGGCAAAGTTCAGTAGTGATCTCCTCCAAGGATTTGTGAGTTTTCTGATGCAAAACCTGAGAAATTAATGTTTGGTTTAGCACTAATAGGAAAGGATACACTCAGGTTACATGCTAGATGGTAAGGTGATATCTCTCTTACCAAAAATCCAATTGCTTGTCTAATGTGTTGGAGCTCATCCCATGATGTTCCGGCAAACTGAATGCAGAAAAAGAAAACGGATTACATCACTTTGTGTTCACTTGTTTCTTTTGTTTGGGTTCTAATTTTATTTGATATGAAAGGTTCTTCAATTGACTGACCTCATCTGTTGCTTTTGAGCACCACTGTTCTAATTCTTGCAACCCGGCCTTTACATACTCACCATTGCTAAATGAGCAGCACTCCCGACGAAGTAGCAAACTGCATTAGATGTTTAAAAAGTTATATTTAGAGAGTAGCCATCATATGGGTTCACCAAGAAACTACATTCATAGTAATATATATGAAATTCATGGAAGAATACCTGTTAAATAGTTGTACGTTTATGAATGCGAAGACTTGGCTGAAGGTTTTCCTTATAATCATGGAAGGAACCTGCAGAATCAGAAGAGAACAACATGAAACTTATCCCTTTATTTTGTTTATCAATATAAAAAAAGAAAAAAAGAAGGCCAGCACTCACAAAATTGTCACACAATATACTCAACATGTTGTCCAAGCTCTGGACAATACTTTGCCAGTGAACGCTGGACGCTTGCTTTGCTACTATATTGGAGTGAATGCTCCTAGATGTCCCTCTGATTGATCTTGGTCTTGCTGATCTCGGTGCCTGCAGGCATCAGACTTTTAGGAGTTTGGCCAAGTTATGCTGCTAGATGCATTTTACTATGTGCTTGTGTTCTTCTCAGCCCGTGTCTATTAGATAGAGACTTGCCTGAATGCACATCGTTAAGAATGGGCTTATCTCTTTCTTCACTCTATCTCGAATCATTGCATATATTTTCTCGATGTAAGCTGTTAGGTGTTGCTTAAATAGTAGAGCAGGGTATTTCGCCTCTACTCTTGTTTGGGTAGCGGGCTTATCGACCATTCCGCTGTACCCACTGGAGATATCCATTCCAGTCAAGGATGCACGAGTGTTCTAGAAGCAGAGAACAGTTTTTAGTTAGGAAACTATAACTGAAAGAAACTGTAATAAGTTAAAAGGAAATTACAGCAATATTCTATTTTATTTGCTCTTCAGAATATTGATCCGATTAAACAATTAGTCTTACTAGCGCCATTCTACTGAATAAAGTGCCACTTGTAGCTCTACTGCGCCTGGAACCCGTACTGGAAGCATTGCTCGCTTTGAGAGTGTTTTGCAAGAGGAATAGAAGTGTAGATGTTGTCGACAGCCAGTAAGCAAGCTCGATGATATTCTCTTGGTTCTGTAAGGAAGAAAAGTAATTAGCAAATGCATGACATCTAGTAGTCCAAGAAAATTTACTTCAAAAGAAAATGGCATGTAATACTACACTATATCTTTAGGACTTCTCTAGTTCTCTGAAATCTTCTCTCATCTTAAAGGGAGTCAACTGTGCAAAATACCACTTACATGCTCATACTAACAATTCTTGTTCGATGGAGTATGAAGTCATAAGAAATTTACAACTAAAACTAAATAAATTCAGCTGCAAATTCCATCTAGATTATTACCTCGACCGATGATCTTATTGTGTGAATGATACGGTCAAATATGTTTGTCTTCTCAGCTTCAAATGAATGCCACTGAAGCAGGGATTTGTAAACTATGCATGCTGCAGCTGGCCTCTTCTTGTCAAATCGCTTGTCTACCATGAGGCACTTGATAAGTGCATCATGGTTTTCCTGTAAATAAGAAAATAATAAACCGGGTTCAAGGATTAGTGCCTACTAGACATGACATATATATATTATATATATATTTGAATCTGTTAAACGAAGGAAAACTGGTTATCAGGCGTATCGTACTTGTTGTCTGTCAGTGAGGGACTTCTGTTTATATAGAGCAGGTACAGGAGGGGCGACGACCATCTCCTGTGAATTAAAGTTGGTCAGCTAATATGAAGTTTTTATACCTTATTTTCTTTCAAGGTTTAAATTCAATTTTAAGACGCATACTTTTGTAGTCTTTGGTACTTCTTCCTGCAGTTGCCCATTCTCAAGAACCTGAACCAGTCAAAACGATCAGAAACTTATAAAAGATGACAATTATATTACTAAGCTTCCAATTTTTTTTTTTTTTGTAAAGATTGTATACCTTCATCACTGGTTGTTGCTGTATTGAGTCATTAGTGACTTGTATTGATTCATTAGTGACTACAGGCTGAGTTACTACTACTGGAGGCCTACTACGGAGTGACTCATTTTCTGATTCCAGTGCTGCGATTTTGCTCTCAAGACTGAGATTCAAATGACAATGTTCAGAAAATAATATTATATTTATGCCATAATGCCGTTACATTTTAAAAAATGTCACAGACTGTCAAACTACAGACTTGACAGTATAACCTTGTAAACAAGATAAATTCAGTTACCTTTTAATTTCTTCTGAAAGATCTTCATTTTGTGATGCTACTAAGGCCTGTTGCCTTAACACCTGGTTCTCAGACTCTAGACTCGACAAGTTTGTTTCAAGCCTTGAAGAGATGAATGTGAATATTGCTTAATTCAATAACTTGTTGCAAGAAATTTTTAGAAGGAACAGAAAATGAAATGCTTCAAACTACCTGTCTATCATTTCTCGGAGTTGATCTAATTTTGATTGAGAATCCTCTGTCTCTTTAGTCAATGCTTCTGCCTGTTTTTGGGCTTCTGAATATTTTTTCTCGAATTCCTCAGCCTTACTTTTGAATTCAATTAGCTCCTCCTGTATTAAGCACAAAAATGGAAAAGAAAACTAAATCATAGTATGGAGATCTAATATAGAGAACATATTTCAAAAAGATAAATAGAAGCCTCCTTACATTGTTAATTTGTCATGGCTTTGAGTCAAAGCAGATGATTAAATGAGTTTTTATTTAGTTCATGAACGACCTATTCAATAAATGTGCTATAATTAACTTAGAGAAAGTATCACTTAGCTAGTGCATTCATGTGTGCAATTGGTTATGTCTCTCCTTTTTTCTTTGTGCACATGTGTACATGTCCACCAGCATGCACACATATATCTACATGTACCTATGCATTAATGATGAAACTCTAATTGAACCTTTAATCGTAAGTTACTCATTTTACTTTTCCATTTCATAATTGCTTTACTGCATATCGTACATATCTTCATTTGTATCTGATGCAAACCATTAGTACTTCAAACTCTATCAAGATAGCTAAGGATGGCATGAGACAGGAACAAAAATAATGAGTCTCAGTACTTCCATTACCTCCAACTCTTTGTTCTTTTCTGACAGCATCTCTAATTTAGTATTGTCGATAACTGGAACCTCTTTAATCACTGGGGGAGCCTGCTCGATTGCTATCCTCGCTTCTTCTTTTTCCCTGATAATTGCAGCATTGGCTTCTTCAAGCTTTTCGCGCATTTCTTTCAGTGAAGACTGTAGCTTTGCAATCTCTTGCCCTTTCGCTTCCTCAAGGTCAATCTACATTAGATAGGACAAATAAAAAGCTAAGATACACTGCAAGTTTGCATATGAAAGAAGGGCAAGAGTAGCACTGAGTACCCTTGCATGCTTTTCCAATTCTAATCTCCATGTGAGCTCTTCTACTCTCTTTTCCAACTTGTCCTTGGCTTCTCTTAGTGCTCCAGCATCTCTTGCAGCCTAGATGAAAAAAAGCTTCAGGTTAGGCACCTTTTCGATAAAAAAAATAGGATACCAAAAAAAATTGTGTGCATATTACAATTTTACTAAATTATCAATTTCATCTCACCATTCGGAGCTTCCGTAGTTCCTTCCTTCCGACTCGCCCTCTCCAGAGGCATTGAAGTATCAAAGTGGCCTTCTTTTGCTGCAAATAAGCTGAACGCGCTCTGTGTAGGCGCCATTGAGTCTGAATACCATTACAAGGATTAGCCTAGTACAAAGCAAAGATTTATAAATTCTTCATAGTTATTAAAGTTGAAACTAATACTTGAATAACTATAGAAGCTTTAGTCCTCTTCCTGTGTCGGAACTCATTACGTGCAGCCATTGCACGCAAACCTGTTTGTATAACTATCGTTGATGCCCTCAATTTTGTATATGTTGTTCGCGCTGCGTGAGCGCGTGCATATTTCTGTATGCGAAGGGAAGCATCTTCTCTCCTCATTTCTTCGAAGAGCCTTCGTGCCAGCCATCCTGTAAAATAGAGAGCAACATATTATTATCAGCTGTGCAACTAATTCCTCTCCCTCGTTCATCTCATAAAGGAAGAAAATTACTTTAAAGTGATTAATAACAACATTCTAGTACCTCTCCATAGCTTTTGAATTTTGATCGTGGCTTTCCTTAGGATGATGAATTCTTTCCTTGTAAGATATGTTCTTATCTGCCTCTGGATAAGTCTTGCAGCGTTTGCTAAAACTTCTATTCTTCGAGCATCAAGCTCAGCCATCTGTCCAGCCCTGAGGAACACCTTTGTTTTACCTATCTGATAAAAGAGAAATATGTCAAGTTTCTGTCAGTCTGTGGAATTTCGTTGCATTCTCTCCTAGCACACAAATGTGCATTCTAATGGTCGTGCATCAGCTTGTTCTTATTCAAGTCCATCAGTTGTACTGTTTTTAATTTGGATACTTGAGGATATATTTTGGGTAATGGGGACAAGTGATATGTCATATGTATTTCTCTAGTAATGTGCATACGTTATGACTGAAATCCTTGTTGGATATTATCCTTTTACTCCCTTTAAACAATAGGGGTTTTTACATATCGATCCCTTAATTCTTTAAAAATTGAATATCAATTTCTCAAAACTTCATATTTTGATTTTAGTCTTCCAAAACATTTAAGTTACACCCTTTTAGTTCCCTAAATTACTTCCGTTAGCCCCCTAAGTTCCTTAAGTCACTTTGGAGGATGAGTTGGACTCCCAGCATGACTAGCAGCCCCACTATTAGAGCAGGACGTAGGGCCTATTACATGGGGAGAGAGCCTTGAAGTTTCCTTCTCCTTTTCCTTCTTTTATGTACTTTTTTGTTTTGAATTTTGTAAGGTCTATTGTACTTTGAGAGCTACCCATATTGGTGGTCGTAGTCTTTAATTTAGTTCTATTATCTGCTTGCTAGGGAAATGCAGTGGGTTTTTACCCGCCGTTTGCTTCAAAAAAAAAAGTCACTTTCGTTAGTCAAGTTAATTTTTTGGCCCTTTAAGCCCGTTATATCTCTGGAAAGGAAAAGAGAAGTCACTTATTTCCCTCCTTTTTTTCTTTCCCTCCTCTCTTCCTCTCTTCTTGGTTGGGTTCCCTCTCCATCTTCTCTATTCCCTCTTCTTGATTGGGTTCCCCTCTCGATTCTCCTCTCTTGCTTTTTTCTTGACTGTATGCCTCTCTCCATCCTCAACCTCTCCCTTCTTGATTGGATTCTCCTCTCCATCCTCAACCTCTCTCTTTTCTTTATTGTGTTCCCCTCTCCATCCTAAAATTCTCTCTTTTCTTAGTTGGGTTCCCCTCTCCATCCTCAACCTCTCTCTCTTCTTGGTTGGATTTCTCTTTTGAGGATGAGAGTGAAGGGATTGGAATTTTCTAAATTGCGGTTAGAGTTAGTGGGGTTGGGCTAGTAGGAGAGCTTGAGAGAAGGGAGGGAGGGGAAGGCAGTGAGAAGATGAAAGGAGAGGTTTGAGAACCATCATTTAACCTTTCTAATAAGTCATGAGTATTTAGGTCAATTTACTAATATATAAAAATGAAAAAAAAAAAGCAGAGTTTATTTTGACAGAAGAAATAGTAGAGGGACTAAAACGTCTAACTTAAATGTTTTGGGGGACCAAAATCAAAATATGAAGTTTTGAAGGATCGATATTCAATTTTTAAAGAATTAAGGGATCAATATGTAAAAACCCCTAAACAATAATGATAAAGAAAAGGAAAAAGAGAAAATTATATATTACTTTTGCAAATTATACTTAGTCTGTACAAGCTGCAAACCATTTCCTCTTTAAAGTCTTACACCGTTAATTGTAGCTTTAACGATAGGATAGTCTTTTAAGCAATGTACATTTTTTAAGTTTCACAAAACTATGAGATAGCTTCTTTGTACAATATTTTAATCACCCTGGAAATGTCTTGATTTATACCTGATATCCCTTCAATCCCATTCTGTCGCAAATGGCTGCGCATGCCAATTTCTCGTCAGAGCTGCAACAGGTAGAGAAGTTAGTACATTAAAGACAAAATTAAACGAGAATTAAAGTAATCATGGAATCATTCTCTTTTCGATAGAGGATCGAATTCACTCCCTTTTAGATTCCATACCTATCTACTAGATCCGGTGCTAGCATTCCAAAACGATCAATGAACTCGTCGAATGTCCTTTTAGTGGGATAACCAGCACAACTGATCCTGATTGCCTCCAACACACCCTATTACGTAGATACCAGAACAAATGTATAAGAGGCAAAGTGACTAGTGTTCCATATTTGATAAATAAAAAGTTGATTTATGTAGAATTAACACTTTATTTTCTGCTTACCCCACATCTCAATTGATTCAAAACGTTGAAGTTTTCAAAGATGCCTGGCTTCAGAACAGTGTTGGGCTTCACACATCTGATATAATGCGGCTCAGTTGTGTTCAGAGTTTCCATGAGTGATTGAAGTTGTTGCTGTATGTTAGACCAAAGAAGTTTCAGTAAAGCACCACAAAAGATTACCTGAGGAGACAGTGTCTTGCACTGAACTCAGGTTCGGAGCCAAGACATACCTTAAAGCGTGTGCCAATAGATGAGAACTTGGACTGTTTAGATGATTCTTCTGGCAATGTGGGAAACAAATTTGCAACGAATGGGCACTTTGAAGCATCCAGCAAGGCTTGGTGCTCTGCCACAACATAATCTTTGTTCTTATCAAGAAACTGGTCAGCTTGATATGTAACCTGTTGGGTTGAAGTCAGTTTGAGTACCGTGATATTTGAATAAATTCCCAGTTACAACGAGTTAGTTCTTACATCTCCAGCATAATGGTTAATGGTGAAAGCAGTTCGAGCAAGTTTAGGCTTACTGAAACGCTTGTGTCCGCTATACGTTTGGTACATCTTCTGAGCGAATGTTTCATGCGTGGACTTGGGAAACATACTGCAGAATATTAGTTTAGGCAAGTGTTAGTGCATTAGATAAAACTTCAGATAAATAATATTGAAGCATAAAACTAGGGATCACATAATTAGTTAAATAATTAAATTTTGTAAGTATTTGTCATTAGCATCATGAAGCCATAAGCAGATGAAGAATAATAAGCTGGTATAAATAACTATCAAAACTTCAAACGTGGGTTTACACTTTGATCATCATCTTGTTGTTGTTGGACATGGCTATAGGTTTCTGACCGCGCCCATATCCATTGCATTCTCAATCTATACCCTATTGGGCTTGCGGGTGAAAGCCTGCGCATGCTAGGGTCGCAGGTGTGGGGCTAGCCGAGTCTAACTGACGCAGGACGGAAGCGGAATTAGGGTTAGGATTTTGAAAATTAGGGTTTTCTAGAGGAATTGGGGAAGAAATAATAGATTAGGGAAAACTTTTGGGATTAGGGAATCCACCCAGGCCCACGCCCACTCTCCACGAATCCACGAGGAAAGATTTAATTCAACGAAATCCAAGCCAGAATTTTCTCAAGAATTTTTTTCTCAAAATATTATTCATCTCTTTCAATACTCCATACAACCCTATATATAGGGAAACCCTAACAAACAGAATCCTAATAAAATCAAAACTCCTAATCAAATCAAATATCTAATACAATCCCAATCCTAATCAAATCAAATCTAATCTAATAAAATCTAATCCTGATCTCCATCAACTCTCCCCGGCTTCAAAAAATTCATCCCCGATGAATGCTGAGATAAGTAATGATAAACATGTCCGGGTTGAACTGATCAACATCCACGAAGTATTCCAATTAGGCCATGGTGGTGGTCGAGGAACCATAGCTTGTGCATCATATCTGAATAAAAGTGGTGGAGGGGGAACTGGCTTCGTTAATGAATTTGTATCGAACCATGGTAGATCTGGAAAGACACCTGAATGTGAAACGTATAATTTCTTCACAATTTCTGGAAGCAACCTCTCAGAAAGAACCAAAACTTTCACTTCATTATCAAGTACAAATTCCTGCAAAATATTATGTAGATATACAACAAATTTGTACTCATCATTGCAAATTGCTATCTGTATAGAGATCGCATCATGCATATCAGGCAAATGCAACGCAACAGACTCAAGTGGTACAACTCCAAAAAATAGATATATTGGTTCCCTAAAATGACATACATCAATCACCACAAATGATATAACATCACTACACTGTGTGGGAATTTGATGAATCTCGAAAGGAAACTCCAAATGATCTCTAAAAAATAATATATTAGGATTAACCTGCCAAAATATGGGAATGATGCTCAAAGACTTACCGGTAGCAATATTAGTGTCAACTATTTCATACTCGGTTTCTTCATCTACATTTGACTCCAAAATTAAAGATCTAGTATCATGTGGGGATGCACTAGACTCTACCAAAACATTCTGAGCATCAATAGTATCAGTAATACTCTTTACAGTATCATGGATTTCAATAGGAATATAAATCTCAGTTGGTGGATGTGTATTAGACTCTTGTGCCTCAATAATAATATCATCATTAAGTATAAAAGGAATATGAGTATCGAAAATAAGAATAGACATGTTCGATTCCAATTGTGATTCAACTACGGTACTTTCCTTAGAAACATAAATCTCAATAATTTCTGAATCGTCAACGTGATTAGGAGGCATGATATTTATGGGTACACTCTTGAGGGGACACTCATAATCGTAATGCCAAGATATGCGACACTTAGAAAACTTGGTCATGGTACATTGAAAAGCAGAGTGTCCATATTTATCGCATTTAGGGCACTGTGTTCTAACTTTTAGAGTGAATCTATTTTTCAATTTATCTAAAAGACGAGTCCTATAATACGTAGGAAGATACTCCTCAATAAAAATATCTTTCATCTCTTCCCACGAGTTTATAGGATTCCTATAACGTTCCTCATGATCTATCTCTACTGAAATCCAAAAATTTTTGGCCTGTCCCACTATTCGTCTTCTAGCAAATTGAAATTTACGTTTGCTAGACATTTCATAACAGTCAAAGTAACATTCCATGTTCATTAACCAATCAATAAAGTCGCGAGTAAAGAAATACCCATCAAATACAGGATCTTTATATCAGAATTTTTCATCTATTATTTCTCTAGCAGCACGCAGATCATAAATATAATGGGATCTCTTTGACTCCGAATGTCGACTAGATCGTGTTGTAAAATGAGACATGTTTAATATAAGGAATGGATCATGCAATGCAAATTAGTCAAGTATACAGATGATAGTGCAAAATCTAAGACTCAGACAACCCAAATGCATGCATTAAATTAATTTTTCCCAATAAATTAATTGCTAAATGCAAATGAATATGAGATCACTAAAGAGAAACAATTAACCATTCCGTCACAAATTATTGCAATCCAATAATATTTGCAAAGAATTTAGTAGATGAAATTCAGTTCAAGTTAAGTATCACATGGAGAGATGAGTAGTTCACGTCCAAATAAACTTTGAATCACCACTTTTTTTCCTTAACGGGTCTGCGCTGTCAGCGGGTCTGCACTGCTGTACTGATCTGAATCAAAAGTGGAGTAGATCTGGATCTGTGGGTCAGATCTGAAGTTTGCGGGTCAGACCCAAAATAAACCCAATTTTCTATTCTTCTGTGGATGTGGATCTGAACCAAATCAACCCAATAACAAACAAACCCAAAACCAATAACTTTCTTCTCTCGTTCTGCAGGACCGAAGGAGGACGGGGCAGCGGGCGATGGCGGTGGCGACGATGCTGCGGCGGGCGCGGTGGCTGCCAGGAGGCTGGCGGGCGGGGAGATGGCGGCGGCAGGCGGCGGGCGTCGCTGGGGTTCGGTCGGGTCTGGAGGAGAGGGAGGGCGGCGGGCGATGGGCGGCGGGCTGCTACTGCTTCGGTTGAAGAAGGCGTCGGGGTCGGCGTCGGGGTGGGTCGGTCGGGTCTGGTGGAAAGAGCGAGTTGCGGGCGGCGGGCTGCAGCTGCTTCGGTTGAAGAAGGCGTTGGCGGTTGGCAATGGAGGCGGGGCCGAGGCAAAGGACGGAGGCGGGCGAAGGAGGCGAGGTTCCGAGCTTGGGGTTAGGGCGTTGCCAGTGGAGAGGGCAGCGTCGACGATGGCGGCGGCTAGAAGGAGCTTGAGGGGCTGCTGCTGCTGTCTGCTACCAACAAGATCGGGCCCTCGACATTCCTTGTCTTTGATCTTGCTCGTGAGGAGAGTGTTATGGTGGCGGTGGAGTCCCAGAATAAGGCGGGGCCTGGATGAGGGGGAAGGACTCGAAGGAGAGGAGCTTGGGGAGCTCGGCTGGATCAGGGGAAGAAATTAATGGGTAGGGAGGTTGAGGGAGAGGGCTTGTTGGGTTTGGAGGATGGTTGGGTTTGGCGGATGGTTTGGAGGATGGTTGGGTTTGGAGGATGGTTGGGCTTGCTGGGTTTAGTGGATGTTTGTTGCTTTTTTTTTTTTTTTCCTCTCTCTCTCGGGAAGACGAGGGTCGGGAGGACGAAGAAAGTGGACTTGAGGGGAAGAGGATGAGTGCCTGTTGTTTTTTTTTTTCTTTTTCTTTTTCTTTTTCTTTTCTTTTTCTTTTTTTTTGTCTCTCTCTTCTCTACAGATCTGATTTTTTTTTTTTTTTGATCTATCAGAGTTTTTTTTTTTTCTCTCTCTCTTGCTTGTTGATGGAGGGTGAGGATGAGGGTGGCTGGATCAGGTGGAGGAGGATCAGGTGGAGTAGGAAAAAATAATTTTAGGCTCTGATACCAATTTGACGCAGGACGGAAGCGGAATTAGGGTTAGGATTTTGAAAATTAGGGTTTTCTAGGGGAATTGGGGAAGAAATAATAGATTGGGAAAAACTTTTGGGATTAGGGAATCCACTCAGGCCCACGCCCACTCTCCACGAATCCACGAGGAAAGATTTAATTCAGCGAAATCCACGCCAGAATTTTCTCAAGAATTTTTTTCTCAAAATATTATTCATCTCTTTCAATACTCCATACAACCCTATATATAGGGAAACCCTAACAAACAGAATCCTAATAAAATCAAAACTCCTAATCAAATCAAATATCTAATACAATCCCAATCCTAATCAAATCAAATCAAATCTAATCTAATAAAATCTAATCCTGATCTCCATCACTAACCCTGGATGGCCTAGGGCTTAAGTTGGCATCACCCAACCCATCAGAGGACGCCCATGTGGGCAGCTTGATCTAACGGACACGATCGAGGACGATTCAATCTCAAACCCTATAGGTAATAGTATATATTTTCCTTATATTCTAGGGTTTGTAATCAAGCCTTGTGCATGTCTCCAGAGTCCATCATCTCCTTCCCACAAAGAGATCTCCTTAAGATAAATAAGTTTGCTACGGTGTGGGGCTCATTATGGCACCTTCTAACCGTCAAGCACCTTCTAACCGTCGAGATGTCATGGAGCTTTCATGAGAGGCGACAATATCCACACAACTCGTCTCGCACAAATCTCAAACAATATTTTGCAAACTAGTATTGTAGTTTTTTCCATGATGTATTCAATATCTGTATGCCATGAGTTTGTCTGTTTATGCACAATTACCCGACCAATTAATATGCCTATACTTATTTCAGTTGTATTCACATGCATCTCAAGAAAGTAATGTATTGTTCAACAATACATCTATACAAAATAAAAAGATACTATATGATACTAGGGGGGATACATATATTCTTAAAATTTTGAGAATGCTAGATATGCATAAGCCATGGAGATGTCAATAACAAGTTATCTGCATGTGTGCATGCACATGTGTGCGTGTTTAATATTGTCATTCTAAACATAAGTCGTGGACTATGTAGCATGGACACTTACGAAGCCATATTATGTAAACCATTTATTTTAGAATTTTTTTTTTCTTTAAGCGAGATGTTTTTTAGGATTTATAGTGAGCCGAAGTGACGTTTCAGTATTACCATTTTCATACCCATGAAATGTCAGTTGTGGTTGTTGTCAATAACAACTCCTCTTCCTGTGTCAGTACTATTCCTTTTCTAATCTATAACATAAATTTGAATCTATAACATGAATTTGTACAGGGAAAAAAGAGACAATAATCAGTACTATATGGTGCTTTCAAATTATTTAAATAATATTTATCAAAACAATCATTATTTTCTTTAAGAGGATGGAAAGAAGTGGTGCATCGATAAGTCAATTTTAATTGCAAACCATCATTCATAATTTCATATGTTTGATGCTAAAACATTTCAATTGGATACGTCTCTATCAGTCTTATGTGCTTGATACATTTTGAATATGTGATATAATGTTGGATATGTCAAAATAGTGTGTGGAATCTATCTATAATAACTTTAGATTTGGATCCCATTTTAGACAATCATATTTTTTGAACCTGACCAAAATTTTATCAAATGTGTGCATGTGCACGGATAGATTTACAGATACACTAAGAGCAGAATGGAATTCTTGGATCATACCATGCTTCATCAAGCAGTGCAATTATTCCTCCAGGTTTCTGCATATAGATAGAAAACATTAGTGCCGAGATTTGATATGATATGTCTTGATCTGTTTCCAGTAATCATACTTCATAAGCACTTTTTAGGCAATGGGGTTGAATAGTAGCAAACCTTTTCTATAAGATCAAGCACATCTTGGTTGTCCACAAATTCCACATAGCTCCAGTCAATTTCTTCTCTTGTGTAATCTTCTTGTTCCATCTTAAAGACATGCTGCAAAAGTATATGCTTATTTATCATAACAAGCTCTTTTTGTTTCCCACGTTATATATATTGAAACGAGGGTTTACATACTTGATTGAAATGTTGTTGCAACTTCTCATTTGTTAGATTAATACATAGTTGCTCAAAACTGCCAGAAAAAATAGCACATTTGATAAGATGATCATGTCGATTGCATACATATCTGTACTTAAAACACGATTAAAAATAGTGGCCTTAAAGTGTTACCTATTTATCTTGAAACTTTCAAAGCCATAGATATCAAGAACTCCAATTATGCTTTTTGCACTAGGATCCTGACCAATTGAAATGTTGATCTTGTCTACAATCCTGCCATAATCAATCAAAGAAGGATCTAATATTCATGTAATAAAACATGAAAGTATATACCTTATGCTTATCATTAGGTGTATGGTGGTTGTGCATGCGCATGCCCTCGTTGTTATTTTTTATTTTTATTTTTTTCTCCTCCTTTTTGAACTCGCATAAAGCCCAAGTAAATTAACGTAATAATATTACAAATAGTTTTTAGTACTTTTCGGTTTCTTCTTATGTCATCACTTACTGGGTAACAGTTATATGAAAAAAATTCTGCGGAAAATTTAATGATACGTTAGGACTACAGTATAGCATGCTAAGATGCTTAGAAATTTTTATCAGACTCAAACAGTAGGCCATCAGTATGCTTACCAATCAAATAACCTCGAGTAAACTGTCTTTGCCAGGGCATCACGGTTAGATGCAGCTGAATCTGGATCAAGAGGCTTTGTGATGTTACCGTCAGGAGTAACTATCACACGCTTACAGAGAGAGTCCTCAAGCGCCTTTTCATCACACCTGAAAATAAAAAATAGAATTTGACCATACATATTTGAGACTCTCAACACAATCATAGAGAAAAGTATCAAGAATGCCTCACATTAGAAGTTCTGCAGCAGTTTTGAGGTGGAATAACGACTTGTCATCCTTCAATTTAGATGAATCAATTTCCTTCCCTTTTGCAAAATCTATATTTCCGAGGTGAAGGATTGCTGCTACAACACGGAAGATAGCATCCTGCACATAATAAATTTTAATTTCTTCAATCTAGGATTCCCATTTATTAACTAAGAGTTTGAGTCATCTCTCGCGACACATAACCTGTTCTTCTTGGTTTATTCCGACAACATCCATGGCATTTCTAGTTTCCAGGTATTCCCTCGCATCATCAACATTCGCGACTTCATAGCAATTCGTTTGGTTCAGATAATGAAATGTTCTTGGATCCCCCACCTTGAACCTTTTGACATCCTAATAACACATCACCTGTTGAGTTAGATTTCCTGTTCGCGGTATTTTCAATGGAATAAAATTATTTGATAAATATTGTACCTCTGGTGGTGCAGCACACAGCATGTAGAAGCAATGGTAATTCCTCTCAGGATCATTAACTTGACAAACTCTGGACCGCTCAAGAAGGTAGGTCCTAACTGCCGCTCCTGAGATCTTTCCATGCTTGTCGAATTGTATCTCCACGAACTTACCAAAACGACTGAATGATTAACTTCTCATGTAAGTGTTACATTAATTTTTAAATACATGCTTATCGTGTAGAATCATAGATATTACAAATTTAAAAAATATACTTACATATACATTCAGACACATTACCTGGAATTGTTATTCTTCACTGTTTTAGAATTGCCAAATGCTTCAAGTACTGGATTAGACTGCACCATGGAACACCGAACTCATCATTATTGACCCCAACATGAATAAACGATTGGTACATATTCTATATGTGGGGATTATACAAGTGTGTAGTACTTTACCTCAAGCACTTGTTGCTCTACGGTTCTTCCCTCAGTACCCGATCTCCCACCCATGTACGCAAGATATCTCATAAGCATCTTCGTGGTTTCTGTCTTGCCAGCTCCACTCTCTCCACTAACCAAGATAGATTGGCTTCCCTGTTCATTTATCATAGCCCTATTACGAAATAAGCAAGCAGTCTAATGTCAGTTCATCTAATATCACCGGTGATCATGAAACTCAAGAAAACAATAAAATAAAAAATACAAATTAAATATGTTTACCTATAGCAAGCATCGGCTACTGCAAAAAGATGTGGACTTAGCTCCCCAAAGGCAGCACCCTTGTACTGTTCCATCATGTGGACATCATAGAGATGTGGAAGCCTCCGAAAAGGGTTAACCGCAATTAATATATTCCCAGTGTAAGTCTGTTGAGAGCGGAGTTATTAGACTTGCGAAACTTCCTTTCGACATTTCAAGACTTTGAAAATAGATAGCTTACATATATTTCATTGAGAGCAAACCGAGAGGCAAGATTTTGAAGAACTCCTGGTTCATGGAGGTAGGCCAATTTGGTCATGTCATCAACCCCAGCAGGAGGAGCTTCAGTGTCCTTTGGATAGATGCTGGAAAGACTAGCCACAACCTACACAGGTATAGTGTTGAACTTGTATGAGTTGCAAATTAGGTTGCAGCGTCGATATGCATGGACCCAATGCAGAACATAAGCATATCCATATATCTGAACTCCATTGTTTACTCAAACTCATGGGAGACCAGCAATCCATAGACATTGAGATTAGAATCACACTGTTTGGACTAATATTATGTGGGTTTTGGGAAACCTGTAGCTTAGGACCTATCTAATGTCTAGTACCGTGTTCAATGCACAGGTCTTGGCAAACATATACATTCTCTCAGGAGCATTCCATAACGAACAGTCCACTCCGTCTTAAAATTAATGCTAGTTCACTAGAGCTTCTCCGCTTTGAGAAAAGTTTGGGGTTACTTATTTGGTAAAGATCTGTGCGAAATGGCATCTAGCAGGTGAACTCAATAGAATTTAACACTTACAATCAAAACATAAGAGGTTAAACTAGGAACTAGATATTGGATATAAACATATGTAATATTATCCATATCAATCCTATATCAAAAACCTTATGGACAACTTTGACGTGTATAGGTCATCTTCCGACCCCTTATCAATTGAAGTTATTGACTAATGATAACAAAATATAATCATTATTGGTCACAAGAAATAGGAGCAGCATGTGAGAGCATTAATAAGAACATGAAAACATGTCCCCTAAAATAGCATGTTCCCTTGCAAACTATATCAAAATTTATGTCAACATGAAATTATGGGATTGAAGTAGGCAATAAATATTTTTCTAAAAAAAATTTTTTTTACATAATTGAAAAGCTCAATTTCAGTGCAAACCATCAAAACCAAACAAAAGATGATCAGAAGCTAAATAGTAAAAAAGGAAATTAAGTAAAAAATCGAGGAAGAAAGCCCAAAGAATTGGTGATGATTCGTACTGTTTTGCCATTGATAGTGACGATAGAAGCATTCCCTGCTTTGATATCGATGACCTCGCCATCGATCCAGGCGGCTTCCGGATCTTCAACCCACACGTGGGATCCAACGATGATGTTCACCGGAGTTCCCTGCAAGAATTTTGAGCCAGAGTTAGACCAGCACTAGCACTGCATAAGGAAACAAGTTGAGTTGATTGATCCGAGAGTTGGTGACGATCAAAATTCTCACCATGGCTTGGATTCTGTATTTAGCTCGCTAATTCGATCATCAACAAGCGCGCAGAGAGACAGAGAGAAGGGGAAAGCAGAGGAGGCTGTGAAAGGAATGAAGAAGGTGGTGGCAAAGTTAACTCCTCTCAATGGCAAAAAGGAAAACCAAAAATAGAAAAACAAAGTTTTTGGAGATGGGGGCATGTGGGGCCCACGACAGCCGCTCAGATCGGCCAGGCATGAGGATGACGTGGCGGAGCCACTGGAGGCGCTGGCTTCGTTGAGCTGAGTTGAGTTGAGAATATTTGTATTGTCGGTGACGGTTATTTTCATTTCTTTTTTTTTTTATTTGCAATGGCAGGTTAATCACTTTTGTATTCTATTAACGGGTCATAATAAAAAAAGTCAAATTACAAAATAAAATAAAGTAGAAAAAAAAGTACAATAAGAAGAAATACAATAGTCTACGTCCTAAAACAATACAAGTGTTGGCATACCGACATCATATGAGAGGAACATAAGGAGAAATCTAACTATGGCTTCTTAGATATGCTTCTCATTTTCCTCTTGCGGATGCTCTGTCATGGCATCACTATGTCATCATGTGAGTTATCCTCCGACAAATGCAATCTCTCCTCGTCAAAAAAATAATCCTATCCAAAAGATAATATCAGTGTAAGTACGTGATGCACACATATATGACGGTGTCGACAGATCAGTAAAAATTATACTGTTCCTCCTTTCTTTCCAAATATTCCAGCACACCGCCCCTATGGTAATAGCGTGTAAGTGCTTTCTAACCTTGCCCGAGTGTATCATATACCACACATGTTCCCTTCCATTCGTCTTCGATACAAACTTTAGTCGATGTGCGCATATGTCCCAAACCAATGCGGAGTAGGAACATCCCAACAGTAAATGTAAATGTGTTGTATTCTCCTCATGAGATTTGCACAGGATACAGATACATTAGTCGGTGTGGGGGTTATTTTTTGTGGGGCTCACATAGGCGGGGTTCTTGATGCCGTTGGTGGTGATTTGCTGTTTGGCGTTTGGAGATGTGTAGGTGATGAGTTCATGGGTTGGAAGCCATGGGCTTGGTTGGTTGTTGAGTATGGCAGTGCACCCGGCCTGGATTGAGTGCGAGTGGGTCAGGTTGGGCCCTGGAGTTTGGAGAGGGACGAGACCAAATCAAATATTGGGGGTGGTTCTTTTAGACCTTGGATTAGATTCCAAATTATCTGTCTTTTGAATGATTCATGATAATTAATTTGGTGGGATAGGACATGTTCACACATGATTCATGACCTTTTTTCCTTTGAAATTGAACATAATTAACATGTGGGTTTAGAGTCATTGAACAAATCCTATGGAGGTACAACTTGATTAGTGTATAAAATAAAGAGACTTGCATCTATTACCATCTGAGCATTAACACTAAGTTAACATTATTCCCGGAAAGAAATTTATTTATGTAAAGATTTGTCTTAAACCCACTTTCATTGCCACGGAAAAAAAAAAAAGGAATAAAACAAAATAAACAATAATAACCCATGAGCATGCACCACTCAGCCGAAATAAAATTATATTAGGTGACATATGAAAATTTACAAGTTCAAATTGGATAAAAGCTATAAAAAAAAAATAATAACAACACGATGATAAAACTTTAACTCTAAATGTTGCGTTTGCTATGTTAGACTTTCATATTTGGTATAAGGCTCAATCGGACATTAATTTATAGAATTACCGGGTTTTCCTCATCATCGCAATTGTCTTCTCAACATAATATTATCCATAGATAGGAGGCGGGTATTACACAGTTGCAATGACAAAAAAAAAGGGTCATATTATCCAAAATAACCAGTATTTGTACTTTTTGTTTCAACTTTTCTCCTATGCGAACTCTATTCTATTGATATAAAACCAAATTAACAAAATAATTCATTTATTCTCATTCCTATCATATATTATCTAATCCCACAAGGTTTGTGATTGCCCATCCGTTGAAAACTACTATCACGATTGGTTTACAATCGTTAATTGATAATCGCTATTACTTGACCATTGATCTATTATTGTTATCCCGACTACCAATAGTTGATACTGTTACTTATCATCTTTGCTAATCGTTACTGGTAAAGTATTTTTGTCACCTTTCATCTTGGTTTTTATTAATAGAAAAAAATTATACAAAATTCAAAATTTTCATTTAGTGAATAATTGTATTACTAAAATATATTTTGATGTTAGTCTATCTCTATGAAGACAAAAAAGGGGTATTTACAGATTTGTCCCTTAAATCTTTATAAATTATAATTTAGTCCCCCAAATCTTCATATTTAGAATTTAGTCCCTCAAATCCTCCAAGCTACTACAATTTAGTCCCCTCCCTAATTTCTGTTAGTCCAGTTTATTTTTTAACATGATTTTTCCATTTTACTCCTCCTTAATTCCTTCTTCCCTCTTCCTCCTCTCTTCTTCTTTTCTTCATTCTTCCTCCTCTCTTTTTCTTCTCTCTTCCTCATCTCTTTTCCTTTTCTTTTTTGGGTTTCCCTCATTTTCTTCTCTTCTACCTCTCTATTCTCTCTCTTTTTTTTTATAGGGGTATTTAAGTCATTTCATTATTTTTAAAAAATAAAAATTAAATTTTACCGTTTATTTGGACCAAAAAAACTAACTGAAGGAATAAATTGTAGTAACTTAGAGGATTTTTGGACTAAATCCTAAATATGAAGATTTGAGCGACTAAATCATAATTTATAAAGATTTAAGAGACAACTCTGTAAATACATAAAAAAAATAAAAATAAAAAAATAAATAAAAGAAAGCCATGAAAAAGGTCAACTCCAAGGTGAAAGACACGGAGTTAGGCACTGTTCATCTCCCGACTATACGGTCTCCATCCTCTAGCCAAGTCAAGCCACCTAAGCCAACTCAAATACTACATGATAATTCCAAATATTCTCGTTACGTGGGTCCCACTCTGCAAATTAGAAGGCAAGGGGGGCGGCAACATCACTCAAAGCGGGAGGGTGGCGGTGGGCCCCAGAAAATCTCTCTCAATTTCTCATATATACTTTATCCACCTGCACCGCTGCCCTCAAATGGGCCCGCCTCAGTTTTACAACTTGGGTGCGAAAGTGGGTGCGAAGAGAACGGGTCCATAGGCATTGTAGGGCTGGGGCCAAAGAGGTTTGAAATCTTTTTGGGCGGCGAAAGAAGCGATGGAAAAAAATAAAAAATAAAAAATAAAAATTGGGAAGGTCGGGAGGCCTTTCGGCCGTCCTGATTGAATCCTGGCCGTCGGGTCTGACCTTTCCCACGTGCCGTCCAAATTCCGCACGCGCGCGTAGCTGGAGTACAGGATTTGGCTGGAAGTTCAGTGGACCCCACACCCAACGCCCTCCCAGTCACCATCCGGGACTACCGGGGATCTCCTCTCTCTTGAAATCCTTTTGATCTGGAATTTTAGAAGCAGCGCAACTGCGGTACGGGGGGTAGAAAAGAATAAAAGAAAGGACAAAATATACAGTGGTGTTATTATTATAGTAATTAAATTTATTTTTTAATGATGAAAGTGTCATTTTCAAGTTTGGTCAGTGGAGAGTCTCTCTCTTTCCAGAGATAGACAAAGTTGTTACGCAAAATCCTGCACCATCTTTTCTCAGAAAGGCAAATAAATTTGGAAATAAAACTCGGTTTGACCTAATAGAGCTTGCAAGTATGAACTTAATCATGTATTGGTTTTTGTTCTTAAACCTTCAAAGCTAACATTCACCTAATCGTTTTCTTAATTCTTAAGTTTATTTTTCACAAATTATATGAGAACATGGAGAATTGTGGGTAAGAATCATTTTCAATCTAAAACATGAAACCTTCTATGATGCACCCCTCTTTTACTAGTGTCTAACACTTTCAACAATATAATATTTTTGAGCGTACAAGAGGACATTACACTAACAATGTATATGGCACCATATACATATATTCCCTTAAGCTCGCTAGTAGAAAGACACCATTACATTTAACTTGATTCTAAAAAATATTGCTAAGAAAAATAATCCTTATTGAAAAATAAGAAAACTAGCTACTTACAATGCACCAAAATAACTCCCAAAATTGAATCTCATAATATGTATATTGGTCCCTCTCAACAAATATATAGATCGGAGCATGATGCAATGCAATATAACACCCAAGTCTTTCTAATTCAAATTTTTTACTTTTCGATTTCTCACTTTTACTCTTGTACGCCCGAAAATTGCATCTTTGATTCCATTGCAAAAATTATTTGATTACAACGAACATTTGAGATTACAAAAATTCCGAAGAATTACAAGAACGGGAATATTAGTTTATTCCCTTTTTTATGTGGGTTCGGGTGGCGGTGGAGTCTCGTTGCTGCCTCCGTTGACCGTCCGACCAGGAGAAGATGGCTCTGCTCTTTTCTTTGATCTCACGAGCTCGCCCGAAATCTTCCCAAAGTCCAAGAATCCAAAAATCAAAAGTCCCTTCTCCCGTTAAATTTCTGCATTTTATAGACCGAAGAGACTTGAAATCCGGCTTGATTCCTCCTGAAAAAGCGGATCACGGGATGTCAGGAAAATAAAATAGGAAATAAAACAACGGAAAACAACGAAAACAACCCGCGGGTGGCAAACCGCGGGATCGCCCCCGCGGGTTGCCACCGGCGGGAATCCTCCCGCGGGTGGCAACCCGCGGGAGTTCTCCCGCGGGTTGCAACCCGCGGGAGTTCTCCCGCGGGTTGCTTCCCGCGGGGGTTCTCCCGCGGGTTGCTTCCCGCGGGGGTTCCCGCGGGTTGCAACCCGCTGGTGCACCCGCGGGTTGCATCCCGCGGGTGCTCCCGCGGGATGCTTCCCGCGGGTGCCCCCGCGGGTTGCAACCCGCGGGTGCTCCCGCGGGTGCACCCGCGGGTGTGCCCACTTAGCAAAATTAGGTTTTTTTTTTTAATTTATTTATTTAATTATTTTTAGTGTCTACATAACCCCCTCCAAAGTTTTTGAAGTTCTGTATTGAACCGTACTGAATTTCGAAATACTTTGGATTTTTTAATTTTGGTTATAAACTTTTTAAAAGATTTGGTCGATAGGGATAACTGTTAATATATTTATTTGTTCCATAACAAGCAGATGTATGATTTTAACGTACTCATTAGAGGACAAGTAGAAGTATAATGTTAACGTGCTTATTTTAGGTCAAGCAGAGGTATAATATTAACGTGCTTATTTTAATTCTAACCGTTCAGTGGCATCTAGTATGACGAATCAGGAAAAGACAGAGGTGACATTAAACGTGTCTTGGAGCTTAACCTATTCAGAGGATCTGGTCGTATAGGGTCAAGCTGACTAAACAGAGGTGACGGTTAACGTATTTAGTTTTGGAATCGGACTATCAGAGGTAACTGTTAACTTGATAGGGAGATGATTTTCGTCAGAGGTAATTTTCAACTTAACGATATCAAAAGCACGTTCATCAGAGGTTGTAATGTTGGACTTGATGAAGTGTGAATTTTCTTTTCTGTCAGAGGTGAAATCTTAACGTGACAGGGGATTTAATCGGATCTTATCTCATTTGATTTTGAATTATGATGTCAGAGGTATGATTTTAACTTGACTAATATTTTGGAGTGTTGCTTGCTCTGTTAGAGCAAAATGACAAGAAAAGTTTTGCTGTCAGAGGTGAAATCTTAACGTGACAGGAGATTTATCTGATTAGGATTTTTAGCAAACCCCCAGCTATCAACGGGTTTGATTTGCCTTTACCAACTACCGTTTGAGTTGGGCTAGCCATGCTATTCCCCTCAGCATGGTGAGTTGTCAAGAATTTCGTTTGGGCTTAAATGCCAAACTTTTCCTCTTCCCTTTGCCTTAGCAGCTTAGGGCAGTGATGTATTCTTATATTCGGATAAGAATACTGTTGTGACAGATTTGTCGTGGGATTTTTAGCAAACCCCCAGCTATCAACGGGTTTGATTTTGCCTTTACCAACTACCGTTTGAGTTGGGCTAGCCATGCTATTATCCTCAGCATAGTGAGTTGTCGAGGGTTTCGTTTAGGTTTAAATACCAAACTTTTCCTCTTCCCTTTGCCTTAGCGGCGTTAGGCAATTCATACTTTTACCCCCAGTATGGTGGGGTTGACGAGAAATTTATTCTCTTCTCGTAGCCTTGTCGGCGTTGGGTGATTCATGCTTTTTACCCCCAGCATGGTGGGGTTGGCGAGAAATTTATTCTCTTCCCGTAGCCTTATTGGCATTGGGTAGTTCATACTTTTACCCCCAGTATGGTGGGGTTGGCGAGAAATTTATTCTCTTCCCGTAGCTTTAGCGGCGTTGGGCAATTCATACTTATTACCCCCAGTATGGTGGGGTTGACGAGAAATTTATTCTCTTCCCGTAGCCTTATCGGCGTTGGGCGATTCATACTTTTTACCCCCAGTATGGTAGGGTTGGCGAGAAATTTATTCTCTTCCCGTAGCCTTATCGGCATTGGGAGGTTCATACTTCTTACCCCCAGTATGGTGGGGTTGGCGAGAAATTTATTCTCTTCCCGTAGCTTTGTTGGCATTGGGTAGTTCATAATTTTACCCCCAGTATGGTGGGGTTGGCGAGAAATTTATTCTCTTCCCGTAGCTTTAGCGGCGTTGGGCAATTCATACTTATTACCCCCAGTATGGTGGGGTTGACGAGAAATTTATTCTCTTCCCGTAACCTTAGCGGCGTTGGGCAAATTTTTTTTTTTTTTTTTTTTTTTTTTTTTTATGGGGGTTTAAATTAACCGTCCTGAGCTCGTCTTGGAAATTGTTGTGAGCCCAAGTAGTACCTTTAGACCACGCACATTAAATGTGTCGGAGTTAGCTCTAACTCCTTTTTTGTTCAGCTTTGAGCTAAACTGCTCCAGCGTCAATCAACGCTTGAATTTTATCTTTTAAGATAAAACAATTTTTTGTGGGGTGACCTACAATCCGATGGTACAGGCAGTAATTCGGATCGTTAGTTTTCCCTACTTCTTCAGGTCTCTTGCTCTCCGGCAATTTAAGCATTTTGCGTTTGGTGAGCAGATTGAACATAGTAGCAGTATGTTCATCCTTGAACGAATACTGCTTTTGAAGTCTGGGCGACTTTGCTGTGTTGCTTGTAGTTGGCCATGGTTTCTGCTTCAGTGTACTTTCTACCGCCATTGCCGTTATGTCTTTCCCTTTTGAACGGGAAAAATGGAATGGAGATTCGTTTGCACCGTCTCCGGTTGCAGACTGTTGCATTTCGAGACGTCGAAGTATTTCTTCGGCCTGTTCGCCCTACTTAAGCAGATCCTTCCATGACTTGGATTCGACCGAACCCATCTTGTCTAAAATATCGGTCAACAAGTTATGTTTGCAGGTTTCCACAAGCGTATCCTGCGTCATGCCATGTGGGCATCGAACGGAAAGTTCTCGGAACCGCTCGACATAAGTTTTGACCGTTTCGCCTTCTTCTTGCTTCGCTGTCTTCATTTATTTGGACAGGCCGTTTTCCTTTCTGCCGACTAGAAATGGACGGCGATGATTGGTTCTTTCTAGTTTGAGCCATCAACTCAATCAAAAGTTGTTTCATTTCTTCTATGGTCTCCTCGTGCTGTTCGAGACGTTTTTCTTGTCTCTCAAGCCTTTCAGAGACTTCTTCTAGAAGCGCGCCCTCTGCTTCGATAGAAACTCCTTTTGACCTTGGAGTGATTTCCTTATCCGAAGGGTTGTTTCCGACCACCTTTTTACCTTTATTAACCATATTTGATGAGGCAGCAGGTAGATCGGTCCCAGAGTATGCCTTTTCCACCGTCCGTATTCTTTTAGGTTTGGTGATCCGCTCAAAAACGGATTGTCTCGGATGGCATTCGCAGTTTGATAGAACAGTTGAGATTAACTGTTCGCATTGGCATTGAGGAGTATTCTGTGCAGAGTTCTTCTTCCAATTGAGGTATTCTCTCAAGTCTTGAGATATCTTCTCCTCTCTATTTGCATCTTGACGTATTTTGCGTCTCAAATTTGGTTCATAATACTGGAGAGTTTGTAATATTTCAGGGCTGAGCTCTTTTCCAGCATTAGATTGTTCTCCAACCCTTCTGCGGATTCTTCTGGAGTGTGTGCTGGCCTACGCAGTTGTGAGGGCCTCGCACGCATCTGACTTGTTCTTCCGGATCTGGAGGATTCTATCATGAATATATTCATCCGAAGAGAAATTTGAAGACCTATCCTCAGGTGAGTTCATGAGCACATCCTTATATTTGTTTGTAGAGGAACGGGATGGTACACCTGAGAGAGTAGCCAAAAGGTTAGATGTGCGCTGTGTGCTCACTGCGCGTGTGCCCGAATAGACACCAGAACCAACCCTTGATTTTTTCTGCGGAGTGAAACCCACGGGTTGCAACTTGCGGTGTGCAACCCGCGGTTGGAACCGCAGGTTTGCACCCGCGGTTGCAACCGCGGGGTTGCACCCGCGGTTGGAACCGCGGGTTTCCACCCGCGGTTGCAACCGCGGGGTTGCCCCCGCGGGGTGCAACCCACGGTTGGAACCGCGGGTTTCCACCCGCGGTTGCCCCCGTGCGGTGCAACCCGCACTTCTGCCTGCAGATTTTCATTTTTGGAATCTTGGGCTGGATTTTCCGACTGTAATTTTCCAGAGGCGCTGTTCAGGCGGGCCCGTTGGATTTTGCGCCTCAAGTTTCTTTTCTGAGAGCGGGTGAGAGTTTGATTCAACTTAGGAGTGGGTGATGACGCCTCAAGTTTTCTGACAGAGTCAGTTTTAGCGGGCGATGACGTCTCATAAGTTCTAATAGGCGATGACGCCTTCTTCTTTTCGGTGGGCGATGACGCCTCACCTTTGCTCATCATAGCCCGGCGATGACGCCTGGGCTCCGAGTCAGAGGAAGAGATAAACTCTTCGTATTTTTGCTGATCAACCTCTACGATCAGCGTTTCGACAACAGATCCGATGGGTATCAAGTCGGATTGCGCCACGACGTTCTCTGTAGTGAACAGAGAGGCTCCCACTGTGGTCGCCAGTTCTTGTACGCCCGAAAATTGCATCTTTGATTCCATTGCAAAAATTATTTGATTACAACGAAGATTTGAGATTATAAAAATTCCGAAGAATTACAAGAACGGGAATATTAGTTTATTCCCTTTTTTATGTGGGTTCGGGTGGCGGTGGAGTCTCGTTGCTGCCTCCGTTGACCGTCCGACCAGGAGAAGATGGCTCTGCTCTTTTCTTTGATCTCACGAGCTCGCCCGAAATCTTCCCAAAGTCCAAGAATCCAAAAATCAAAAGTCCCTTCTCCCGTTAAATTTCTGCATTTTATAGACCGAAGAGACTTGAAATCCGGCTTGATTCCTCCTGAAAAAGCGGATCACGGGATGTCAGGAAAATAAAATAGGAAATAAAACAACGAAAAACAACGAAAAACAACCCGCGGGTGGCAAACCGCGGGATCGCCCCCGCGGGTTGCCACCCGCGGGAATCCTCCCGCGGGGGCTCCCGCGGGTTGCAACCCGCGGGTGCAACCCGCGGGTGTGCCCACTTAGCAAAATTAGGTTTTTATTTATTTATTTATTTAATTATTTTTAGTGTCTACAACTCTGCCCTGCAGTTAATTTAAATCAAATGAATATGCTCTTTTTCTTTCTTTTTCTTAATGATTAGGATATAAAGGGATAAAAAAGAGAATAAATTGTAAGCAAACTAAATTATAGCTCACCTCTCTTCTCCTCCCTCATGAAAAAAATATGAAAGTAAATATGATGTTAATTTTTCCTTTCTTGACCTGTTCGAAAAAAGAACTTACTTTTAATGTGTGTAAATTGGTAAATTGATTGGTCCAATCCTAGAAGATTACAGGGGTGTATTATGCGTCTGGGTTGATAAAGACGCTTAAACCCATGGAGATCCATTCAGAGACAACTTGATCCAATCATAATGCTCAAGTGTTAGGAACCCTACACATTGATTACGAATGAAATGCGTATGACTTATAGCTATTATTTGTCGCATACAAAGGATAAAATCCTAACAGTCTCTCCCTTAGTAATTTCGTGACAAAACTCTCTGTCTAGCATATGACTTTAGATATCTTATACACCAAAAACAATAAAAACAAGATCAAGCGCATATATCCTCGAAATGTATCAAAAATATATGTAGAAAAAAAAATCCTAACAATCTCCCCCTTGGCCATTTCGTGACAAAAAAGCTATATTCAACATATGATCCCAAATATCTTGCATACTAAAAATAGTAAAACAAAATCAAGTTCATGTACCATCGAAATGTATCAAATATAATAAAACCTTGTACACATGCACACACATATAATACAAGCACATCAGGAAGTCAATATCGCTTTCCCTACATATATACCTCCCTTTGAAACTCAATATACATTAATATACACTACTCCTCTTTTTTGTCAGAATTCGACAAACATATAAAGATATAAATGACAACATTAGAATGTACAAGGGAGTCATATGTAGAGTTAATGCATAGTAATCAAAGCTCATGAAATTACCATTAAATGTATATATTGTCACACAAATGTGACGGAACTCTAAATTATGCCTTAGCCTAATATGTTAGAAATTTTCAAAACAAAGAGAGATAAACAAATTATAGAGATTTATGTCATATTTTACGAAATTATCTGCAATATATCTCAAATTTCAAAATATGATAATGACTTTTAAACAATTCTCCCTTTAATGTAGTATTCAAGATTTGTTTTTATCTTTTTTAGCACTTCACATTTTCAATATCCTAATACTTTCATATATTTTTCTTTTCAATCCCTGGACTTATCTTTGGTGAGCTTATACCTCCTATTTTTGTGATGGTTTTTTTACCCACATGAGAAGTATCTATAATTATAAATTTTAGAATATGTTACTTTCAATATTAGAAGTTCTTTCTGATGGACCTAATTTGTGCACTCTCAAGTACAGGAGATCGATAAGTAATACTTGAGAGTCGATCCAAGAACATTCACTTGAGAATACTATACTGTTATTTTTGTGCTCAGACACTTATAATACAAATTACTAAAAAGAATTAAAAAAGTAAAAAGTAGTTGGTTTGATTGAATAATAATTAAATTAAAATAAATCAAAGAAACGAATCAAAGTAGATGAGTTAACACCCCCAAGATCATGTGATTCATGTTACTGGATGATTATTATTATTATAATTATCACACTTGCATAGATCATATGATCT
This sequence comes from Dracaena cambodiana, assembly GCA_036321105.1. Taxonomy (NCBI): domain Eukaryota; kingdom Viridiplantae; phylum Streptophyta; class Magnoliopsida; order Asparagales; family Asparagaceae; genus Dracaena; species Dracaena cambodiana. The sequence continues at coordinate 19,772,793 of JAYEPQ010000011.1, read as the reverse complement.
TATACAACCGAAATATATTTATTTAAAAGCAGAAGATAATAGAAAATAATAATATGAGTATTAGTTAATTTCTCCAATTAATACTTATATGAATTTTAGGAATAATTTATGAATAATTTATGGATGATAGAAATATTTATTCAATGTCTAAGCATTATATACCATGTCCATACAAAAAAAACTAAGTAATAATTATACAATCAAGAAATAAATCATTAAAGTCCCAAAATCATGTGCTCATGCTCAAAAGAATAAATAGGGAAGAATAATTCAATTGAGTATAGAAATAGTAAATTCATAACAGATCAATGATCAAGGGTTTATCTTCTCATGCAAGACCGAAAAGAATTAGTTACTCATGCTTAAAATAGTTATCAAATAAAAAATATATATTTTATTATCAACTATGAAAAAGTACACGAGCACTAACAATCTTATAATCTCTCAAAAACGGCAAACTCTCTCTCTCTCTCTCTCTCTCTCTCTCTATATATATATATATATATATATATATCAATACTTTTTTATCCCCCTATAGGGTTTAGTTACCTAAAACTATAGTTTTATCTGCTTGGAAACTCTTTTTTATCTTAAAATTCAGTATATCTATGTATCATTACATTGCATTGTCGATAGTAGTTTTGATAGCTGCTTCAACATCACTTCTCTGCTGAATATTACAATGTAAATTTCTGAGGGATTGTTGACAGCTATGCTTGGGTTGCCGATAATACCATGGCAGATCAGTTTCTAAAGCTCCCATACACACATGCACACTTCTCATATCATTTCCTTGCATCTAAAACCCTGTCAAAAGATAATAAAATACTATTTTACACTAATAAAGCACTTAAGAGGAGAATTGCACTAATATACATGAAAATTCATTAATTTCTCATATTATAGCTCAAAATTGAATTGTGAGTGCATGAAATAAGTAAAAAATTATACGTTTTTCACTCGTAATCACTCTCCAACCTTGAGTTTTGTTAGTCCTTTAGCAAAATTATCAAACTAAAAAAATAAAATGTCCCTGACTAAACAGAAGAAAAAAAATCTCAACTCATTTTCATAGGAATTATGGTTGAACTTAGCACATGCAACAAGCCATTAAATCGCTTGATTACCCTAGTAGACGAGTGTTGTCTCGAGAGGGTTTTCTGGAACGTTACTCACAAATATCAAGAAATAATGGTTTAAGGAAGGAAATTAAAATAAAAAAAAGGATAAGTAAAAATTAAAGAAATGTAAAAGAAAAATCTAAAAAAAGTTAAATAATTTTTTTTTTCTATATTCCTCTCTTTTTGTCTCAAGTCCAACTAACACTTGTCTATGGGTACTTCAAAGTTTCAATCTCAAAGTTTTTCTCTTAATCAAGTATCCTTAAAATTTTATCATGATTTCTTAGATCTTATCACGAATATTCCTAACTTACGATTATCCACTCTATGCATCCTCGTGATCATGTAAATGAGTCAATTTAGCTTCAAACTTTAGTCAAGCTTTTATGAGCCCCTTCATCTATTTTTTTTTCTCTCTTTTTCCTTTTTTTAAAATATATATGCACCACACACATATACAAACACTTACCGTTCATATGAACACTTATGTTTTCTTAGGCATAAATGTGCAATTACTAAGTTTACAGTCTATTAGTATAATTTTTGTGAACATATATGTTTCTTGAGGCATATGCACCTAACAACTTGACATTTATTTTCTTTTTGTTCTTTTATTCCTAAATATCTTTGCCTAAATACTAGCCTCACTTTTATTATTATCTTTATTGTTTTATATTTTTTTAAAAGATAAGGTTTTCCATATAGTTTTTCCATTATTATCAGCTTGCATGACTCATCGTGTTAGTATTTAGAGTGCATATTTGTTTCTAATCCTAAGTATTAGAGTATTTTATTGTCAGATCTAAATTATCAATTAAAAGTAACAAGAACTATCTATCATATGAGTGTCAACTTGTGATATCGAACTAAAAGTATTCATTGTATTAATATCACTTATTACATTAGGAGTTTTTTTTTTTTAATTTACATGAGTTTTTGTATTATACACACACACACATACATATATATTTTACAATTTGACTATCCTAGTTATATGTAAAATTTGACTATCCTAGTTATATCATATCACATCCCCCAACTTAAATTGTGTAGTGTTCTTAATGCATAAATATATAAAGCATTAAAAGTAATACACTAAGAATATGTTGTAAGTAATAGAAGAGTGGTTAGAGTACACCTGGAATTAGTCGTCTTCCTACTCTTCCTCACTGGAATCCCAATCACTATTGCTATTGGCTTTGGTTTGTGTTATCCTTTTTAGGGGCATCTTCAGCATTTGCTGGGCATGGAGTTCCCTTACCTAGCTCTGCCTCTTTGTCTATTAATATGACATCTTTACTGGCTATATATTGTTGGCAATGAAAATTTCCAAGTAAAATGGGATTTTCCACAACAGAATGCGGAGCTAACTTTGTAGCTCTGCGTTTGGCTATTTTTAGCCCCGCTATGAGTAAAACGAGGAGCTATTCAATAGCGCGTTCTGATTTTTTAACTCCGCGTTTTGATGCGATTAGCTCCTCGTGAGCAGATAACCAGAATCCTGAATTGATTGAGATTAAGATTTGGATTTATCCAATATCCAAATTAAGTCCAATCAGAACTCAAAATCAAGAGATCTAAATTAAAACTAAGATATTTGATTGGAATCTTTGATGAATACAAATTCTATTTAAATAGAAACTCTCATATTGATCTAAAGCTATAAATACTCCTTTGAGGAAGCCCTAGGGATCTTTTCGATCATCTTTTTCGCATCTTGGAGAATTCGAGTTACGCGTGAGAGCCTTGAATTCGTGAAAACTAGAGAAGATCAAGATCAAGTCGGCCGTCATCTTCAAGAGAGAAGATCATCATCGTCAGATCGTCAAAAGGAACTACAAGTTAGATCCCATCGCTATGAGATCCCACGATATTATTGTAAAAGAGAGGGATAATTATAAATCCTCTTGTTTGTTCTTTTTCTTATTTACTTTCATTATAATTAAGTTATTTCAATGGAAGGAAAGCAAATTTCTGCTACGAACAAACTGGCGACCACAGTGAGAGACATCTCTTTCACAAAAGAAGAGATCGTGGCGCAATCTGACGTCGAGAGAATTGGATCCGACGTAAACATATTGTCGTAGAAATCGACCAGCAGAAGTATGAGGAGTATCTCTCCTCTGAGTCAGGTAACTTGACGAAACGTGACGCTATCGTCGCGTGCGCTCCAATACCCGAGGGTCGGGTAATCGGGAATCCACCGTTAATCGGGGATCCGTGGAGACCGTAGTCATAGAGTCGTCATTTGGGCAGGAAACCTTAGCAGAGGATGGCCTCTTTACTGCCGAAGAAAACTCGGGAACTGGATTGATCAGAACCCAACTCCGAAACAGAAATTGGAGAGTTAGGTGAAAGGCCCTTAGAGCCCGCGTTGAATGCGAGACTAACTTCACAAAACGCGAGGCTACAGTCCCTTGCAAACTAGCTTGCGTTAATCGCAAGACCAGCCAATATCGCGATAAACGCGAAACTAAGACTTGCATTAATCGCAAGATTTCTGACACTCGCGTTAATCGCGAGGATAAAATTTCCTTAGAGCTAACGTGTGATTCTCCACGTGAGGCTACTACTGAGCTTAGCCATAAAGCAAAGCCAGTAATACTTGCAATAAACGCAAGATTTCTAACACTCGCGTTAATCGCGAGGATAAAATTTTCTTAGAGCCAGCGTGTGACTCTCCACGCGAGGCTACTACTGAGCTTAGCAATAAACGCGAAGCCAGTAATACTTGCATTAATCGCAAGACTCCTCAGCTCCGCATAAATCGCGAAGATGATTGGCAAATTTGCGTTAATTGCAAAAATTGCGCTAAATGCAAAGTTATGATTTGCGTTAATCGCAAGAATAAGCCAGCGTGCAAGAATTTTCTTCTACGCGGGGCTAATATTCCAGAAGATAAACTTCTGCAAGAAAAGCAAACAAGCGTAAAACGCGAGGCTAGCGTGTCCAAACACGAGGCTATTTTTCAGCCCCGCGTGTTCAAACACGAGGCTATTTCTCAGCCCCGCGTGTCAAAGCGCGAAGCTATCTCTAAGCTCCGCGTAAATCAAACCAAATATAAAATCAGGGTTGATCATCACACTAGTGGACCAGAACTGGACTCTAATGATCTCAAGAAGCTTCAGTGGGCTCCTGGACCCTCTCAACAGCTGAATGAGCCCCACAACTCCATATCTAAAGCCACTGATCTCAGGGAGTATCTAACCAAGAAAAGAAATATGAACCAAGTCCAATCTGAACCTACTTGTCATTGCCAATAGCTTATGACACCAATATCCGCTGTAGTGGACAGTTGTTGCTGCAGCAAGAATAGGATATCAGTGTTCGATCGGTTGACTGAGTCAGACGAAAACCCTGCCAAGAAGACGAAGATTACTCCCCAAAAAAAAGAGTGGAGAATTGTAACTTCTAATATGGTCAGAAAGGGTAAGAAAATCATAAAAAAGAATGGTGATTCAGAATCAAGCGATGAAAAATCTTATCATTTTACCCGACTTAAGTTAGGCGCTATTCCGGCCCGAAACTATAAGAAACTTGTGAAAGGTTCTTATGACGACGATAGTGATAACTCGGCCATAACCTCTCCTCGTTCTTCGGCATCGTCTAAATTGCAGAAGTCAGCATCACATATGATGGACAGATCTGACGATATCGACCAAAGATTTGAGGCCCAAGAACCAATGATTCGGAAGCAACAAAAGACAATCGAGGATCTTAAAATGATGCTCTCAAAAGTGGTCAAAAATACTCAAAAAATTGTCGAGGATAACGCCAAGAAGGGAAAAGAAACTCCGTTCAACAAAATGAATGAGGAAGATAAAGAAGAAAAAGCCCACTCAACACATGAGGACGAGGATAAATATTCTTTTCATGACCCTCATGAAGAGAAAATCGAGAAGTTACAAAGCCAACACGAAGTACTAATGCACAAGAAGGAGTTGAAAGAATCAGGGGTGTCAAGACCATACCCGCCTGAATGGGATTTGACACCATATCCTGAGAAATACAAACGGCTCAAATTGGAGCCATATGACGGGAAAGGATCTCCCAGTCAACATATTTATTACTTTTTGTCTCAAGCAGGCCATTTAATGGGCAATGACCTAGTAATGACCAAGGTATTTGCAAGTACCTTACGAGGGCCTGCCTTCACTTGGTTTATGTAGTTGCCCTAGATACTATTAATACCTGGTTTGATGTTGAGAAGCAATTTCTCGCACATTTCTTCGAGGATGATACTGAAGTTTCAGTTTATTCCCTCCTTGCAACTAAACAAGGAGAATAAGAAATGGTAAAAGATTTTATAAAAAGGTTCCGAGAAAAGTCTGTGCATAGCAAACACGGAATGGTCCAGGAAACTCTGGTGGAGACATATCGGCATAATCTCAAGACCAACGTGCTCTTAAAAATGGGGGCCGTAGAGTCTAGGACTTGGAAGGATTTGCTCAAATAAGGAGAGTAAGCTGAAGACTTGATCCGTAGAGTTGAATAGTCTCGTGGATCAAGATATACTGGAAATAATAAGCTGTATGCGTAAAACAATAATAAAAATAAGGGGAAACGGTAATGACATCAAAAGTTGCTCTACAGAAGACAAATCCTCCGAGCCCGAAACCTCAAAATAAAAAAGGCATAAGACAGAATAGGCCCCAGCAAGAGAGGACATACACCTTTAAAGCGGAACAGATGCCTACACTCTTTCATCTACTCCTTACGAAGGGAATGCTGAAACTTTCAGAAAATAGAAAACCGGAGGACACTGGCAAAACCAATGATCCCATCTATTGTCTCTACCACAGGAATGTCGGACACCCCACCAGAAATTGTTATCCTCTGAAGAACAAGATTCAAGCATTGATAGAAGCTGTAGTTTTGACGCTAAAAGATGAGTAAAGAAGGTCACTGCTAATATGACAACCCTAGTGGTCGGAACTCATGAGTTTCCCGCGAAGGTGACCCCCATACCAGAGGGAAAACTGGTCATGAAAAATTATAACCCACATAAAAAAGGCCTAGAAAGGACTTGTCTCCATAATAACTCAAAGAGGGGAAATCATGTGGGTCCACCCTAATCTACTACAGGATGAACAGTGGATTGCCGCAGGGGGTCAAAAGAAAAAGCGGATTAGTAATACTATTTTCATGAAAATAAAAGACGAAAACATAATTGCAGGGGCATTTACAGACTCTGAAGAAGAGCCCGAAACTATAGCCACTCATCAAGATGGGGCGGGCCCTTCCGGCACTCGATCTGGTAAACCATACCTCAAATATTACACCAGAGTGGACTCGAAGAATATATACGGGGAACTCGCGAAGCCTGCGAAACAAAAGGGACTTCGTTTCCAGAAGAATCCTGTAAGAGACGAAGAATCCAAGGAGGTTGCATTTAAGTTTGATATAATAGCTCAGCTGGCAAATATTCCAGCTCGAGTCACGCTTTATGAGTTGTTACGATTGTCGAAATCAACTCGCGAGGCATTAAGAGAGGCCTTGGCAGACTCTAAGTCATTCCTAGCTCAGATTGTCGTGCTAGCTGACCAAGAACAGGACTCTTGCCCCGCTGTCATCAAGTGAGGAGGCAGGTCCCGCAGATTACTTTCTCTCCAGAGAATATGCAAGTAAGGAATATAAAGAATAATAGGCCTTTATATTTCACCGGATATGTCGGATCCACAAAGGTGGACCGTATTCAAATCCATCTGGGGTCTGCATTAAGCGTTATTCCCAGAAGACTGATGCAGCTATTGGAAATCTCTCCTCATCGTTTGACACCGACAAATACTACTATATACGGCTGTCCTCTTGGCAAAATCCGACTTCGGTGTCAAATCGGAGATTTGAGGACAGAAGTTACATGCTATGTTATAGACGCAGATACGTCTTGTAACATTTTACTGGGGCGACCATGGATACACGCCTATATGATAGTCCCGTCGACTCTCCACCAGTGCATGAAATACTGCGATGATCAAGGAGAAGTCCGGACATTAATTGAAGATAGACAGCCATTCAAAGGATTAGAGAACTACTTCACGGATGCTATGCTCTATAAGCCAGCCGACGAAGTCTCCAACAATAAATGTAAAAGGCCTCAAGAACCCGAAGATAGTGGCAACGAGACCGATACTAAGTACGAATCCCCAGAAGAGGATAACGGGGGTGATTACGAAATTAACCCCCACATAAATCTTAAAATGAATTTTGATAATAATGTAGCCAATGTAGAAGAGAATGAGTGGATTATTAATGAAAATATAAAATTAGTCTACGAGCCTGCTGTAGCTACAGAGTCTGAGCCTTTTTGTACCTCCACCGAGGCAGATGATCTATCCGAGCTTGAAGTTTTCGCGGCATATCATTTGCCAATAATGTCGTCTCTCATCTCACGGTCTAAAATAACAAAAGGACGAGATCACTTCTTTGAAGTACCTCTGCGACATGTATCGCATAAACCGATTGTATTCGGCAAAGTGATCACGTCGCCTAACCAAAAACAAAGTAGTGAAAGTGATGAACAAACATCACCTCAATTTCACTTATATGAACAGAAATCTCGACAAATTATGGAAAAGATGGGTTATAATTTTATCCAAAAATCAGGATTGAACTTTGGAAAAGGGCGACGAAATCTCATACCATCGTTTAGACCAAGAGGGAAGAACCCTGATTATTATCAGAAAACTAGAAGAGGGTTGAGCTATGTATCTACTCCTCCCTCATCACCAGACAAATACGAAGAAAGCTCTTCGGTCAATGAGGACTTACATCCGCTCGACCATGATTCAGATCTAAGTAACGGTGCCTGGTTTCAATCTCTAATAGTAAATATGGTTTCAACCACACCAGAAAGCGACGAGGAACCAATTGATGTGCAAGATGATTTCTGGGCAAAGCACATGGACTCTCTCTGAGATGTCCGCTTTGAACAGTGCGACCCGTCTACAGAGGATAAACTAGTACAAGTTAATATGGGGACGGAAGAGAATCTGAAGCCCATTTTTATAAGCGACACACTGACTCCTTTAGAAAAGGAGGAACTTATATCCCTTATCAAGGAGTATATAGGTGTGTTCACATGGAGCTATGAAGATATGCCCGGTCTTGATTCTCAGATTGCCACACACCGGCCAAATATCAAAGAAGACACCAAACCAGTTAAACAACAACAGGGGCGTTTTCGGTCGGAATTAATGGAGGCGATAGTTACCGAGGTTAATAAGCTCATAAAATCGGAATTTATCCGTGAAGAGCGACATCCTGATTGGGTGGCTAATATAGTGCTCGTTCATAAGAAGAACGGCAAGATCCGGATATGCATCGATTTTCGGGAACTAAATGCTGCGTGCCCTAAGGATGAGTTTTTACTCCCGATTACCAACATAATGATTGATAACACTTGTGGTTACGAGAGGATGTCCTTTACGGATGGCTTCTCAGGCTATAATCAGATCAAAATGCACCCAGACGATGAAAAGCACACGGCTTTCAGGATGCCGCTGGGGGTGTACTGTTATACAGTAATACCCTTTGGGCTAAAGAACGCTGGTGCCACCTACCAACGTGCAATGAGTATTATATTTAAAGAATATCTGCGCAAAAAGGTAGAGTGCTATGTGGATGATCATCTTCATGACCTAAGAACAGTCTTCGATCTTATGCAAAAATATCACTTGAAAATGAACCCTGCTAAGTCTTTCATGGGGGTGTCTAGCGGGAAATTCCTCAGGTTCATAGTTACATCAGAAGGAATTTTCCTTGATCCTGAAACAGTAAAAGCGATCAACGAGATGTCGCCTCCTTGCAATCTTAAAGAATTAAGGGGGTTACAAGGAAAACTGGCTTATATCCGGTGCTTTATCTCTAACCTATCAGGATGATGCCAGCCGTTTTTCAGACTCATGAAAAAGGGGGTTTCCTTTGTATGGGATGAGGCATGTCAACAGGCGTTTGACGATCTCAAAGAATATCTTACCAAACCTCCCGTCCTCATGACACCTGTCCCTAGGCAACCATTCCTCATATATGTAAGGGCCATGGATAATGCGTTAGGAGCATTACTTACTCAGTATAATGAGCACAGCCATGAACACGCCCTTTATTACTTAAGCCGGACAATGATCAGGGCCGAGCATCGGTATACCTCGATTGAAAAGGAATGTTTAGCACTAGTGTTCGCTGTTCAGAAAATGTAACAGTATCTTTTAGGGCAAACAATTCATGTCATATCACGGGTTAATCCCTTGAAAATTCTGATGACAAAATCGGGGTCCTTAAACGGCCGATTGGCAAAATGGGCATTATTGCTATCGCCATATGATATACACTTCGTTCCTCAAAAAGCCATAAAGGGACAGGCGATCGCCGATTTCCTAGCAGACTATTCAATTTGGTCCAACTCTAAACAGACGTCAGAAGTCAACGCAACTAATAAAGAACAAGCATGGCAGATGTTCTTTGATGGTACTGCCAGACGATCTGCTGCTGGAGTGAGGATTATACTGATATCCCACATAAACACATACTGCCTAATAGTTATTCACTAACAGAGCCATGTACGAACAATGTGGCGGAATACAACGCGCTCATTATTGGTTTAAAAATGGCTCTGCAACTAGGGGTGAACTATCTAGAGGCATATAGAGACTTTAAACTCATCGTCAACCAAATGACGGGTGAGTATGAAGTCAGACATGAAGCCCTTATCCCCTATCATCAGCTAGCCATTGAGCTAGCAGGATATTTTGAACAGTTTTATATCTATCATATATCTCGGAACGAGAACGTCTATGCGGATGCCCTTGCCGCACTAGCTGCAACATTAGCAATCCCACCTGGTGCGGCTAAAAGTATCACTATTGGTAGCAGATAACTTCTCCATCCGGATACAATTTTCCAAACCAGGGAGGTGTGCCAAGCATACTTAACTTTGGAACCCCGTGATTGGCGATTTCCGTTTGTGGATTATGCCCTATATGGGATGTTGCCAGAGGATCCGAAGGAAGCCGCCTCGATAAAAAGGAAGGCTCAAAGATTTTATTATGATCATACGTTTCAAACTTTATACAAAAAGTCAAGTGATCGTCTCCTACTACATTGCATATCAAAGGCAGAAGCAGATGAAGTGCTGAGAGAAACACATGATGAAGTGTGTGGAGCTCACCAGTCCGGTCCAAAACTCGGGGACCGCATAATAAGGCTAGGATACTACTAGCCGAAGATGATTACAGAAGCAATGGTGTACGCTAAATGGTGCCATGAATGTCAAGTACACGCTAATTTCATTCATCAACCCCCAGAATACTTGCACAGTACCGTTGCTAGTTGGCCACTTGAAGCATGGGGAATGTATATTGTGGGACCAATAACTCCCCCGTCATCCATAGGACATCGGTTTATTCTCGTAATAACAGATTATTTTTCAAGGTGGGCCGAAGCCATGCCCATGAGAGAGGTAAAAACGACGGATGTGATTAAGTTCATTAAGCATCATGTCATTTACCATTTTGGCGTCCCCCGAAAAATCATTCACGATAATGGACCGCAGTTCATCAGCCAGGGGTTCTCAAGATTCTGTGATAAGTTCAGTGTCAAAGATTTTGCTTCAACACCATATAGCCTTGCGGCAAATGGATTGGCCGAAACTTTTAATAAGACTATTATTAAACTCTTTCGGAAGTTCGTCTCCTCCAACAAACGAGACTGGGATGAAAAGCTGGGAGAGTGTTTGTGGGCTTATTGCACCACCGTTCACACCTCACCAAAAGCTACCCCGTTCTCCTTGGTCTACAGAAGTGAGGTCGTCCTGCCTCTTGAAGTCCAGATACCATCATTGAGAGTGGCCCTAGCCATAAAGATGACGACAGAAGAACACCATCAACAAAGATTACGAGAACTAGAAGTGTTGAATGAAAAACGTCTCCGGGCTCAACAACAAATTGAGTTGTATCAAGCCTGAATCTCGCAAGCGTTCAATAAAAACGTTAAACCAAGGACCTTTAAATAAGGAGACTTGGTTCTGCCTATTAAAAGGCCAATGATTCTAACCCACAAGACTAAGGGTAAATTTGAACCCAAGTGGGAAGGACCATTCATCGTGGAGACGGTATACTCTAGTGGAGCCTATCGCTTAATGAACCAGGATGGTGACATGATGATGATGCCGATCAACGGCAAATTTTTAAAGTACTATGCCTAAAAAAAAGGGGAATATTATTTACTATCACATCTGATTCATATCCCTAGAAGTATAACCATCCACTTGTTCAAGTTACGCATATGAGCACTTGAACTTCTTTATCAAAACTAAGGCATGTGCAATTAGGCGCCTCTGTCTAAGTTAATGATCCTGACCCGATCATCCTGATTTAAGTAGTTAAACACTTTCACCAAACTATCATTTAGCTCTGTTCAAAGGGCTTTACCGAGGTTAATAATTGCAATCCGGTTGGTATTAACGATCTAAGTTACGCAGATGAGCCTTAGATTGTTTTACCAAAGAAAACGACGAACTATTTTGATGACAAGTTATTTGTTGTGCAAGCAAATTTTGCAGCCAACAGATAAAAGAATCAAAAGAATTATCTTTATTCATAAATCAAAAGAATAAAGTTACAAAAATAATGAAATAAATGAAAGAATTCAAATAATTGTTGAATTCTTCTTATAAAAGAATAAAGAATGAATAAATAAAAAGGGAGTTATGGTTCTCCTAAAAACTTCAACTTATTTGTCGTCTCATCGATAACTCGATGACGAGTCTCCTCCACGGAGTGTTGAGCTTGCCGGCACAAATCATAATCATTTATTGCGAGTTGCTGGGTCAACCGCTGACGAGATTCTTCAATAGCACGACATCTTATTATGCCCTCCTGTTCGAGCTGTCCTTATTGAAGGATCAACTCTTCCTGTCTCCTGACGGATTCTCCTAGCCGAAGGTTTTTAAAATAGCTTGGGCCTTAACGATAGTCTCTCGGGCTCTTAGGATGGCGGCCTGGCTCCCCTCAATCTCAAAGTCCACCATCTCCAGCTCCCTAAGAATTGACTCCTGACTGGCCTGTAGCTCCGCCAACTCCCGCGACCATCCTTCTTCCTGTCGCCTCAACTCCTCTTGACGAGCTGTTAGCTCTACCCGAAGCTGCGCCAACTCGATCTTAGTGATCGCTTCCATGTTCGCTTGGCAAACTGTGTTTAGCGTATTCACTTGCTCCTCTAAAGCTTCTAGGCGGGCCCGATAAGGAGCTGCTCGGTCACGTCCCCCGATCCTTTCAATATTATCCAGATAACTGGACAATATTGGATATCCAAGATTAAGAAAATCTCTTCCGTCCAGGATCATACCAATACATCTCCTTAGAAGCTACATAAAATCGTTGACACTGTGATTGAAGAACTCCTCAAGAGGATCAGCAGTGTCTAAATTCAAAGCAGGCAGTGCTAGGGAAGATGTTGTCGGGGGAGGAGTAGTTTCTGTTAGAGTCGAGGAAGAAGAAGCCCGTCCCTGTACCAGATTCATGACATGAGGGGCTAGTAGAGCCAATAACGACTTGGCAAAACTGAAATCCCGAGGTAAAATATCGCTGGAACAAGTCATTCGAGCAACACCACCAGTAAGGGTAGATGATGGAGTATCTTCACCCGAAGCTCCTCCTGTGGCAGAAGTGGCTTCGAACGAGAACTTCAAATTTTCTTCATCTCCTGTTGGCAGATGACTTAGAGCGGGAGGAGTCACCGGTGTCTCGACAGCCATTATCATTGACGACGTCAATATTGCTGGTTGAGGAGCAGAGGGCACACCAACAACCACTGGAAAAGTTTCCTCGGAGCAGACCACTAGTGTTGGAGATGACAGACTTGGAGATAGAGGGGCCTCTCTTGCTGCGACCGCGACGACGACCTCTGTCTTATCATCGCTCCCAAGTTCGTCGATTGAAGGAGCTGAAGTAGGAACAAAGAGAGGAGCTGGCGTGAAATAATCAACGCCAAACTCCTCCATCGAACTACCCAGACCACCCACTGAGCCGGTGGTGCCAGAATAGTCGACCAGCTTCTCGGACTCCACCCTGGAAGTTGAGTGCATTGGAGAGTGGAGTTGACTACCTGCATCTCAGAAAGCAAATAAGGAGTGTTACATATAATATAGAAAAATGAACAGAAGATAGAATATAAAATCGAGAGAACCATACCAGGGGATACAAGAGAAGCCGTCGTCGTTTCCAAGAGCACACCCGTCTCGCCACCTAACGGTTGCATCGCAGCATGCTCACCAGAATCTTCAGTTGATAGGCGAGTTGGAGCATCAGGAGCGTTAGGGGCTTCACCGGGCATATTCTCCTCTAGCGACCCAGATGGCAGAGTTGAGGCCAGTAGGTCAGTGGCAAACTGGACAGCTGCCTCTTGGGGGACTACTAGAGTTTCCGGGGCCAACTTCTTCTTCTTTTTGGCAGGCCCTTCTCTCGGCGCTCCGCGGCGTTTGATGGTCGGACTCCGGGAATGAGTGACTATGGGTTGGGGAGCACCTCCAACATCAGTGTCGTCATCATCACCATTATCGTCATCATCATCAGAGTCGCCAACATCTGATGGATCGGCCGCTGCACCAAGAAATTCGTCCATTCCTTTCACCCTTACTCTTTTAGCACCCTTGCGGTTAGAGTAAAATGCCTCTATTTCTTTGCAACAAGTCCGATTGATGGAGAAGTTGGGCACGTCAGCGTTGGTAACACTGTACCACGTGCGGAAGCTCAGCGTCATGCTCAGTTCGGGTGACTTCTGAGGCAAGACGAATTCAGCCCCGGTCCCACCTGCTACAAAATGGAACCAGCCACGGCACCTTCGTACAAATTCTCCTCGTAGGCCAGCTTCTTGTTTGGGTTATCCACATAGAGCTGAGAGTACCCAAACTAATGAGCGAAGCAGCTCGGCGTGTACGGTTCAATATAACGCATGGTGTCTTGACGATACACCAAGTGCCCGGGTCGGATATTGAGGAGCCACCAGAATGCTCCTGAGGATAAGATGGTGAAATTGTCTGTTCCTGAGATATCCTTGAATTTTGACCCGTATTCTCCATCGGGGAAGTCGGGAAAGCACCAGAAGATCTCGTAATTCTGATGTTGGCGAAGTGTCTTCCGAATTTAAGACATGTAATGACTCTTCCATGAGGAGCGCTTATATAACTCTACAAGGAAGGGCTTGTCACCTGAGAGATGATCAGCCGCACTCATCAAAGAGGGGCAGTGTATGACAAGCCACGCCATTAAATAGGTATAAGGCATCTCCACCCTGGGGTTTGGAGTCTTCGCCTTGGCAGTCTCCTTCGACTTGCCTTTTCCTTTTCCTTTTCCTTTTCCCTTATCGGCGGGAATAAAACCATTATAGAGCGCTTGTAGTCCACTCTATAGGTTACACACCATGGCGGGAAGGAGTCCGAAGGGTCGGCCGTATACAAGAAGAACTGTTGGATACACCACGTTCATTGCAATTGCCTCTTTTGGCAATGACAGCACGACGCACCTTTTCAACCAGAGCATCAGAAACCCAGCAATAAGACCTCTATTGGATATTGGGAACTGAGCTTGGTAGTGGAAACTCTTGAAGACGGTGCCAGGATTGAATCCACCTTCGTTGAATTCAGCAGTGTAGAATATGACACGCGTCTTGGCGATGCGGCGATCGATCTCCTTGGCGTCAACAGGAGCATAGCCGTGAACTGTTGCTGAACTCTCTTTGGAGTTCAGGTTTGCAAAAAGATAATCGGCCCACTTCTCGTGACCAATACCCTAGTTACGCACACTTGCCATGTCGGCGCAGATGCGGTAATAGTGCATCATCTCCCAATAAGTGGCATAGATGCACTCGTCCCTCGCCTTCAGCATATTTAGCTCTTTGGTGGTAGGGATGTACTCTTCGTAAGGGACTTCGCTCATTGACAATCCAGACACCTCAAACATCTCGTGGAGAGTAAATCCTAGCTCACCCACTGGTGTAAAGAAGGTGCCGGTTTCGGAGTTGTACATCTCCAGGAGACTGAAGAAATGGTAGGAGCTCTGGAGAATCCCTAATTGAATATTTCTGATGGTTTTGTATAATCCAATCTCCTTCAGAACTGGATCATGGGAGTCTATCCTGTATTGGACGAGGCGGGCCCACCACATATTGCTAGAAGAATAAACCCAGCCAGGCATCCTAAAGTCGTTGGCTGGGTATTGGCCTCCTTGCACCATGAACTCACTTAGAAAAGTTTGTGCGTGAATTGGGACCTCTCCTACTGCCTGCTCCTTGGTGATTCTTCCCGGAAACAACCCAGTGATGCATATTGTGGGACCATCTTGGTAAGCCCATGTGCCTCCAACTTGCCCGTAGGGACGCAGTCGTATTCCTGGCTCAGCCCCCACTCTAATTCACAGTGTATGGTTAGCCTTTGAAGATAGACCAGAGGATAGCTGCGCTCCATGCTGGGCAGAAATATCAGTAGGTCGCCAGATTGGTAGAGCCACATGCATTCCTCTTCAAAGAGGATCTGGTTTGAATACCCCATTGCATCTCCAAAGAGAAAAGCGGGCTTCTCCAACACTTCTCGGTTGGTGGCATCGAAACCTGTATTTGTGATAATCTCCCGTGCAGTAGCAGGGTGGTACCTGATTAATTTCTCCCTGCGCTCTCTCAGGTCCGGCTTGTATGTAGCTAAGACAGTGGTGAAACAAAATTGGGCCATCAGATCCGCACCCCCAGCGAATCCGAAGTAGTGCCTATGGGGGAGAGCGTCCACCGAATACCCCACAGTAAAAGAAGAATCAAGAGTTAGAAAAAGTTTTATAAAAACTCAGAAAATCTTCTAAGTCTAGAAATGCGGAGCTAAAAATAACTCCGCGCGGAGTTGAGGAGATAGGCTCGCGTTTCACTAAAACACGAAGCTAAAAATTAGTCCACGCGAAGCTAAAAATAACTCCGCTCAGGGCTGAGGAGATAACCTCGCGTTTCACTAAAACGCGAAGCTAAAAATTAGTCCGCGCAAAGCTAAAGAGATAGCCTCGTGGTTACAAATGTGAAGCTAAAATTCATAGCCTCGTGTTGAAACGCGACAGTTAGTCAAAATAGCCCCGCGTTTTCAAATGCGAGGATAACGCGATAACTTCGCGTAGAAGAAGGCCAGAGGCCTTTCTTCTTCTCCAAGCTGTACGGTCAGAAAACGGCG
This sequence comes from Dracaena cambodiana, assembly GCA_036321105.1. Taxonomy (NCBI): domain Eukaryota; kingdom Viridiplantae; phylum Streptophyta; class Magnoliopsida; order Asparagales; family Asparagaceae; genus Dracaena; species Dracaena cambodiana. Next base: position 19,756,473 of record JAYEPQ010000011.1, on the reverse strand, counting down.
ATCTCGCCAGTAAAGAAGTAATTGGTCGGTTAAAACCGAGCCAAATCACTCCAAAATCATTCTAAAAGGTCTAAAAGATGAGATTTTTACCTCCGATGGGTGTGACAAAGGCCGCGTCGCCGCTATGGCCACTTCCTCGGCCGCTGCTGCTAGCACCGACCACCAACGGAGAGGTGGTGCGTGATGAGGTGTTCCTCTTGGGTGCCATTAATCTTGGAGAAAACTTGGAAAAATCGACAAAAATCGATGGAAAACTTGGTAGCCGGTTGCAGAGAGCTCTGGTCACCTGAGTTCTTGAAAATTCTTCGAATGAAGTGAGGGAGAATAAGAGTTAAAGACTCTATTTAAATGAGAAAACCCACCCCCTGGTATTCGGCGCGAGAATAAGAGTAATTACTAAGTAGTTACCCACTGAAACGAGAAGCTATTAGCTCCGTGCAAGTATAAAAAACGCGAAGATAACTTGGTATTTTAACTCCGGTTTTTCAGTTTAAATATCCAAAGTATTTCAAAATTTGCTAAGTTCTAAGCTATTTTAAAAACTTTGGAGGGGGTTCTGTTGGCAGTGAAAATTTCCAAGTAAAATGGGGTTTCCACAACAGAACGCGGAGCTAACTTTATAGCTCCGCGTTTGGCTATTTTTAGCCCCACGTATGAGTAAAATGCGGAGCTATTCAATAGCTCCGCATTTTGGTTTCTTAGCTTCGCATTTTGATGCGATTAGCTCCGTGTGAGCAGATAACCAGAATTCTGAATTGATTAAGATTAAGATTTGGATTTATCTAATACCCAAATTAAGTCCAATCAGAACTCAAAATCAAGAGATCTAAATCAAAACTAAGATATTTGATCGGAATCCTTGATGAATAAAAATTCTATTTAAATATAAACTCTCATATTGATCTAAGGCTATAAATACCCCTTTGAGGAAGCCCTAGGGATCTTTTCGATCATCTTTTTTGCATCTTGGCGAATTCGAGTTACGCGTGAGAGCCTTGAATTCGTGAAGACTAGAGAAGATCAAGATCAAGTCGGCCGTCATCTTCAACAGAGAAGATCATCGTCGTCAGATCGTCAAAAGGAACTACTAGTTGATCCCATCGCTATGAGATCCCACGATATTATTGTAAAAGAGAGCGATAATTATAAATCCTCTCGTTTGTTCTTTTTCTTGTTCACTTTCATTGTAATTAAGTTATTTCAATGGAAGGAAAGCAAATTTCTGCTGCGAACATATATCAGTGCATCCTTATGAAGAGCCACATGTGGCGTTCCTGGTGCTGCTTGATGATTGATTGTATTTCTCCAAGCGGGTACACTATTCCTCCATGCGTGTAAGCCATGTTGTGACATTGATGGCAAAGCCTGTTAGTGTCCTTAAAAGCTATCCAGTGTGATCTCGGTTTGTGGGGCAGGGATGCGGTTCCTCTTTGTTCTTGATCTTGATCTATATCTTGGGTTGATTGTGCCACCGCTATTGCCTTTATTGGTTGCAAGGCGAATTATCTTGATAGATCGGAATCTGTCACCTGATCAAGTCTCGCACTAAGGCTCCTCCTAACTATGATGTCAAATAAGGGCTTCATACATCTGGCAATAGTGTTGGTTAATGACATTTCAATCCCATGCATCAAGCAAATCTACACGATCAGTGACAGTAGGACTAGCATTGGTCTTTGCATCCTCGAATGTTTACGCAATCTCTTGCCTGAAACATACACTACATTAGTGCGGAGTATATGATATCTGCAACATCGAACGGGCGACTTTGCAGAATCCAATAGCAAAGCACTGCATCTCATGAATATAATTCATTTGTTGTAGACGACAGAGCTATATTATATTTGGACAAAAGAAATTCTAGTATTAGCTTATTTTAACAAGCTAGATCAGAGATATCTCTTATTGAATCCATAATTCATTAAGTTAGCACACATTTTTCTAAATGCAAGTGTGTCGGTGGGCATTTAGGCCACCACATCTAAAAATGATGGATTATCAGTAGGTATGCCCTTAATGGCCAGAGCAGCGAGGATGTCATGTCTAGTGAACATCACCACTTGTCCTAGCACTCTTAAGAACACCGACTGGTTGTCTGTTGGTGGCTCAAGGTGGGCATAGAAATCTCACATTATTTCATTGATTATGGATCGGTGATTGTGCACTGTATATTCTTCTAGCCTCACTCCTGCATTATGAAACAGAAGGTGATATTTTCATTCATCTTGTTATAATTGATAGATATCTCAGGCCAGAGATTGAATTGTTGGAATTGTTCATATAGTCTCTAGTCTGCTAGCCCCAGAACTCTTCTTTGGCTCCCTTATAATGGAGAGCTAGAGCTGATTACAACAACCCTTGTTCTCTTAATTGTCATCTTCCATGTAACCATTATCCTGAAATTTGAAGAATAAATTTTATTATTCAACAACTCTTCATAATAAAATTCTCACAATAAAATTTGCATTAATGACCATACAAATGAATTTTACTTGTTTGATTAATTTCAATTTTAGCACATAATCAAAATATGGTTTTTTTTAGTGTTGAACCCATGAATCAAGCAACCATGATCTAAATTTTTACCCAAGTTTTAGTAGCAAATCATCATTATTTCAAGCAAATAGGTAAAAATTTGTCCTTTAAATTCTAGAAAATTAACCAAGCAAGTATAACATCACAAATAAATAGATTTACAAGTGTTATCTTCTCTAATTATCTCACAAAGTTCATAGATCTAAGTTTTTATGTACAAAATCTACTTTTTAGCAATTTTTGAACCTAAAGAGATGAAAAAGAGAACAACTTACTTGATTAAAAAATTTTAGAAATTCAAGTTAAAACTCTGCAGTCTTGATAGACTATCAAAGGATGAAAATGGCCATCCAAAGATGTTCTAGAACTCGGATTTTGAATTTGGCCTTTGAAAGTATTGAGATCTATTTATAACCTAAGGGTCGTTGTCGACACTCGCTTTAACAGTGGTTTTGACAGCATCCCTAGGTATGTTTTTTTTTTTTTTTTTTTATTGTAGCATGAGAGGACTGTCGACAGCAACTTCGACAGCCTTTCTCTGTTGTGTGAACTATATATCTCTCTTTTTTCTATTTTTATTTTTTCTTTCTTTTTTGTTTTAAGCCTTTAGACCTAACAAATACTATTAGTACCTAAGTAAAATAGATATTAGTATCAAAAATAAATTCTAAACTTTTATTAGAATCTAGTTAAACTAAATCGAATTATGGTTTCACTAAGTTAAACTAATTATAATTATTTTTAGTTTTGTAATTTTATTAAAAGTAAAAATAAAAATTAGTTAGTTAACGAACCAAAACTAATTTAGTAGGTTAGTAAACTAAAACTAAAGTTAATAATTAGTACTAAACTATGGTAAATTGGTAGTTAAACTAAAAATTAGTAAAAATTTTGAAACATTCAAAAATCTCATATTCAAAAAACCACAAGAAGATAATCATAAGTACTCCCACCAACTTAAAACACACATTGTCCTTAATAAATTAATATCACAATAAAAAGCACATGAGAATAAGTAAAAGATATGAAAGAAGTCAAGAAAATACCTTAGTGTCAGCACATGACGAAGCATATTTATAAAACAAAGTTGTTTGTAAGTATTATACATATAAACTCATATGTGTCATAACTTTTCATTAAGTTGATGGCGAAGGTTTCACTATATAATGGGATTCCTCCATGCATATAGGAAGTTTCGAGAGGTATTTGAATTGATTTCCATTGACTTAAAACACATGACTAATTTTAGGGTTTTTGGTTTTAATTGTGCCATGAGAATATATAGTTTTTACTAGAAGCAGTCTTGTCCATCATGAATGCATTTTTCCAAAAAATAAATAAAGTCGTGAATCATATAATAGCATCTATCGGATGGATTAAACACATGATGCAAGATGTGCTAGTAGTGCATTTTTTCAACTTCTCCTTAAAGTACATGTGTTTTCGTGCGTGTTAAATTTTTATTCATCCAATTTGTTTAGTTGAAGTTTTCACAGAGAGCCTGCTACATTTCAGTCCAAATTATTAGTTTTTAATGCCCAATATGCTTTATATTTTAGTTCAACAAGAAGGTGACATGCTTTACCGTAAACCAAACTATAATGGGGACATGCCTAAGGGTGTTTTAAAAGCAGTATGTTAAGCTTATAAGACATCAACTAGTCATAGAGACCAATCTTTGTGAGTAGGATTTACCATTTTCTCTAAAGTTTATTTTATTTTCCTGCTAGCAAGTTTCACTTGTCTATTTGATTGCGAGTGATAAGGTGTAGAGATCTTATAAATGATCCAATACTTTTTCATCAATTTCTCAAAGGTCGATTATAGAAACCCCCATCGCTTATGATAGCTTTACGAATTCCAAATCTTGACAATATATTTTCTTTAAGAAACTTGATTATCGTTTGTTGATCATTGTTTCTACAAGCCGTAACTTCTACCCATTTAGAGACGTAATCAATGGCTATGAGTATGTATAGATATCCATTAAAAGAGGAAAAATGACCCATAAAGTTGATGCCTCAACAATCGAATATCTTAAAAGTGAGTATCGATGCTAAAGACATGTCATTCTTCTGGGCCAGTGCTCTCAATTTCTGACATGCTTTGCATCATCTATAATAATCACGTGTGTCTCTAAATATAAAAGGCCAGTAGAATCCACATTGGAGTATCTTGGCAACTGCTTTTTAAGATGAAAAATGCCCCATATGTCTATGTGTGAGAGAAGGCTATAATGCCCTGAATCTCTTCATTAGACACATGTTTAATGATTTGATCCAAATAGTTTAAATAAGTAGGGATCCATAAAAGAATTGGCATATCTCGTATAGAAATTTGCGTTTATCCTGAAAACTCCATTGTTGCGACATCTCCCATGCAACCAAAAAATTTACTATATTAGCAAACCATGGAGGAGACTGAATAGAAAATAGTTGCCCATCAGGAAAAGAATTCCTGATAGGTAGCTCATCAGTTTTAGAAGTTAAGCGAGAAAAATATTCGGTGTCTACATTCTCTACTCCTTTTTGTCTCACATTTCGAGATCAAATTTTTGGAGCAACAAGATCCATCTGATAAGTCATGACTTGATATTCTTTTTTGCTAATAGATATTTAATCGTCGAATGATCTGTAAAAATGATAACATGCGAGCCCAAAATATGAACAAAAATTATCAAGAGCAAATACTATGGCTAAAAGCTCATTCTCTGTAATTGTATAATTCATTTACGCATCATTGAGGGCCTTGCTATCATAGTACACCATGTAGGGCTTCTTGTCCCTTTTCGTTGTCCAACTACTCCTCCAATTACATAATCACTTGTGCCACACATGATCTCGAATGTGGTAGCAACCAATCTAGAGGTTGCATTATGAATGCTAAGGTGAGCATCTCCTTAAATATGTTGACAGCTGTCTGACATGCTGGCTTCCAGTCGAATTGCACATATTGCACAAGAAGGTGAGAAAAATGTCTAACGATATTACTAAAGTCTTCAACAAATTTTCTATATAAGTTGGCATGTTTTAGGAATGAACGTATATCTTTTGCCATCTTTGGTATTGATATTTTGAAAATAGACTTGACTTTTGCCTTCTTTACTTCCATTCCTTTAGAAGGAACTATATGTCCAAGAGCAATACTGTTTTTCACAATAATAGGACACTTTTTCCAATTGAGCAAGTTCTTTTGTTCGCAACGTTCAAGTAGAACTCCTAAATGGGTCATATACGATTTGAAACCATCCCCAAATATAGAAAGTCATCCATGAACATGGTAATCTTTTATCGTATCGCTAAAATACTTATCATACATATTTGAAAGGTTGCGAGAACATTGCAAGTCCAAACAACATTCTTCGAAAAGCAAAAAATGCCAAAGGGATAGGTGATTTTCTCCCCGTCCTCTAAAATAATTTTGATTTGATAATAACCAAAATAACCATTTAGAAAATAATAAAATTTGTGACTTGAGCTCTTTTAAGAACTTGGTCAAGAAAAGGTAAAGAAAAATTATCTTCCTTGTTACCTGGTTTAACTTCCTATTAGCGATGCACATATGCCAACTGTAGCAGTACGAATAGGCATCATCTCTCTGTCTTTGTTTTAAATTATGGTTACCACACTCTTTTTGGAACTTTGTTCGGACTTACCCACTTACTATATGCAACTAGATAGATAACGTCTAGATCAAGAAGTTTCAATACCTCGGCTTTAACCACTTCTTTCATTATAGGGTTAAGCCAGTGTTGTATTTGTCTAATAGGTTTAGCATTATCTTTCAAAGCAATATGATAAGAACAAATGAGGGGGTCCACACCTTTGATGTCTGTCATGTTCCACCCTAAAACTCCCTTGTGCATACGAAGTACAGATAATAAATATTCCTCCTGATTCTCATCAAGATGCCATGAGATGACCACCGAAAAAGTCTCATTAGGTCCTAGAGACACATACTTGAGGTCCTCTTATAGTGGTTTGAGCTCGAGTATTAGGATTTCTATTCTGGGGAGAACTAATTTATCTGTCTATGGAGATAACTCTCCGAAAACTTCCTTTTGCAGTATCCACCTTGCAATATACATACAACGAGCATTATCCATATAGTGTACAAATTAAAAGACATCATCTAATTTGAATTATTAAGAAATTTCATAATACCTACTAATGCACCTCCAATGGATTTGAGATGCATAAGGATATGATATCATTATATTCGCAAGCTTCTTCAATCAAGTTTACATTTTGCACTTCTTTTTTTATCAAAGCTTGGTTGCTTGTAGATGTTAAAAACATTGAGTTCTAGGGTCATGTTACCAAATGATAACTTAACGACTCCATTTCTGTAATTAATCACTGTATTAGCTATGGTTAACAATGGACGTCCGAGGTTAATAAATATTTACAGATGCATGTTACTAACTGGTGCAGTATCAATAGTAATAAAGTCTACAGGGAAGTAAAAATTATGGATTTGCATAAGTACATCTTCAAGCACTCCCTTTGGATGGCATATGGATCTATTCGCTAATTATAATGTGACTGGTGTTGGTTTGAATTCTCCTAGACCTAGAAACTAATAAACATTATATGGTAAGAGATTGACGCTAGCACCCAAATCGTAGAAAGCTTTTTTCAATGTTAAATTGCCCAATTACTCATGAAATTATCAGATATCCTGGATCCTTGTACTTAAGATTCTGAGCAAAATAATGCACTTAGCTGCTCCGTTAAAAAATACATTTCTTCTAAAAATTATAGTGTCTCTTCACAGTGCACATATCCTTCAGAAGTTTGGCATATGATTACACCTACTTGATCGCCTCTTGTAGCGGTATGTTAATCCATACCTATTTAAAGTCATCTAAAATTTTAGCATATGAAGCGTTTATATTCTTATTCTTTAAATATTGTGGGAATGGTACAGAAGTTTATAAATTGGTGTGGTGGTATCATCATTATCAACTTTTTGTTGCTCTATCGAATCATCAGCTAGTTTCACTCAATTTTCATCTCTCTTTGAAACTAATTCATTGAGCACTTTACTACTCCTTAAACTTACTGCAGCAGTCATATCAAACATATCATTTTATAATATAAAAGAGATAGTTTTGATACCTTCAATTTTAGTTAAGTTGCTAGCCCCTGGCTGAGATGGAAACTTATCTTTTTTTGAAATTCACATTATTAAGTTAAGATTACTTATCTGAGTTCTTATGTTGCTGAAGCCATCACATTCTAACTATTGATAGTTTGTTGTGACTGTACAAATTGTTACTGAGCCTGTATCATCAGATCTATGTGCTGCTATATTTATGCTATGTTATCCTCCAAATTGCACTTAGGTGGTGATTGATACACCTGAGTCGATGTTGCTGTAGATTGGACATATTGTCGGGATTCTTGGCTCATAGCTAGCTTTGGGGGCTGAGTGTACTATTGTTGAGGGTTTTGCTTCCATTGAAAATTCGAATGATTTTTCTAATTGGGATTGTATGTTGAGAAATATGGATTATTTGTCAATTGAGAAATTGAGTTGAAGACGTTAGCTTATTCATTCAATACTTCTTTAAAAATAGAAAGAGTTAGACAATTTCAGATTACATGTTCTTATAATTCACAAATGTCATAGAACTCTCGTACTTCATCTATTACCTTCACCATTTCCGGTCTCTCCGAGGGTATGTCATCAACTTTCTTGGTGAGTGTAATTAATCTCGTAGTGATATTCTCATTCTCACCTAATTTGATAATCCCACCTCTGTTTGGAGATGTTGCTATAAGTTGATTTCTTTTAGAAGTGTTCTCTGTTTCCCAAGCTTATTAATTTTCGGCAAAAGAGTCAAAATATTCCCCTACTTCATCAGCAAAATATTCCCATACTTCATCAGCAAAATATTCCTATACTTCATCAACATTCTTACTTAAAAACTCACCATTGCATATGGTCTATATAAATTTCTTGGTTGCAGTATTTAAACCTTGATAGAAGGTACTTACCAACCTCCATATCTCAAAAACCGTGATGTGAGCATAAGAGTAGCAAATCTTTAAATCTATTCAAATAATTGAAAATGGTTTTGTTATCCTTTTAGTTAAAGGTAACGATTTGTTTATGAAAATAATTTTTTTGACATGAAGGGAAGAATTTCTTAAGAAACTAATTTTGCATCTCATTCCGTCTTCAAATTGAATTTGGCCTTAGAGAGTGTTGCCACGTTTTTGCCTAGTTCTTAATGAGAACAGAAAGAGTTTTAGCTTTAATTATTCTACGCTGATGTTCTGTAAATTGATTGTAGCACAAACTTCATCGAATTCATGAAGATATAGATATGGGCTCTTGTTGTCCATACCGTGGAACTTCAGTAAAAACTTCACAACTCCTGATTTGATTTCAAAGTACCCTATATTCAAAGGGAAAGCAATATAGGAGGGTCAAGTTGTGCTATCGGGTTGTAAATGATTACAGTAGCCTCCCATTACCTTCGTGCTGGCTTTGATCACCATTCACGTTTTGAGCCTCCAATCCATTGTTATTGCTATTATTGGTTGTGTTATGATATTATTGCTCATATTAACAAGTGGTGAATTATCTGAAAGTTACAGTTGATGTGGATATGACAGAATGTGTCTGTTGTTAGGTACTTACGACCTACTGATTATACAAAATCAAAACACACAAGTGTAACACTTTAACCATAATTTATACTAGAATGTATAACATAATAGTACAGATTCCTGACAACGATGCCAAGAACTTGATATGACCTGATGTATGCACTCTCCAACATAGGAAATCGATAAGAAATACTTGGAAGTCAACTCAAAATCATTCGTCAGATATGAAAGGTGATAGGTCACTAGGATACTACAACGTTATTGTTAGATTAAAAATATCTTGTATTTGTGTTTAGTTTAGATTGGAGCATTGAGACACTTATAAATATGTGATGTGTAAAATCTACTGCAAGCGTACAGTGTCAGTTGTAGTGCTTAATAGGTCATTCTCACGAGAATCTAAGGTGTTTTGCATTTTTACTAATTCTTTAGTTATATCAAATTAACTATGAGATTCTAAATAGAGAGGATTAGTTTTAAGTCTTAAAATTTAGTCTAGGAATTTGAATCCATTAGAATAATAACCTAACAATGAATTATTTTTTTCTTCCTAACTTTTTAATTATGTACGATCAAGTAACACATTAAAAAAGTGATCTTTTTAATTTGATTTTAATTAAGTGGCCCTAAGTATGACCTATCAAGTGATGTGCAAGTATAGATCATCAAAAATAATATTTTTCTTAAAAATAAATTATATCTAGTAGATAATCTTATAAACAAAAACAAAAAAATAAACTTCAAATCCTTATCTAAGTATAGGCTATTAGAAGACCAAACTTAAGTATAACCTATCAAAAAAATTAGATTTACAAGTTTATTATCTTCAATTTATTTATAGAAAAATCTTTTTAATAATTCTATAAATAAAAACAAAGAATATGAATTCCAAATCTCATCTAAGTATATATTATCAAAATATGAATTAAGCATAATCTATAAAAAAAATTATGATTTACGAAATCTATCTTTTATTTATTTATGAAAAAATTATGACTTTATTTCTTTTTAGAAAGAAGATGGGATACATCCGTGTTAAATTTATTAAATTAATTGCATCTACATCCTAGGGTTAGGGCAAATTAGTTACTCATACTACTAATTATCAAAAACCTATATTTATTTATGAAAGCCATGAAAAATTCTATTTTCCTAGAAAGAAAGATAAATCTATCCTACAAACCAAATAAATATATACTAGAAAGCAAATAAATCTATCTAAAAAACAAAAAATATTTCTACTTACTAGAAAGAACTTGAAATAATGGTACAACTCTGAAGCATGGTATTGCGGCCGTCACCCCTTCGGCAAACCTTAATTTTATTAATTAAAAAGAGTACATCTAAAATTATATCATAAAAAATTATATTTACAAAGATATGATCAATATATAGCTCTCGGAGAACCAAACCCTAATCTGAGTACAAGTGAGTAACTACAAAATTACATCGAAAATCCTATAAAAGAATCAAGATATATGGGCCCCATAGCGCCGATATTTGGCGGCAATTGCCATTAAATGACAGCAAAATTTTGAGTGCTGAGCTTCAACTTTCTTCTACATGTTGTTTTAGTCCTTTCCTTTTAATATAAATTACTATATTTGACTTAGGTGTTCTGCAACTTCATGATCTTGTAACCTGGCTCACTTTTAGCTCTTTTTTGGACTTGGTTTCCTAATCTGATTCTGAGTTTATACTATCTCCTTATAGGAATAGGTTTATCTGAAAAACACACTAAAAATACCATAGTAGTATTATTTAAATACAAAACTAAATAATATGGAGGCTATAAATATATAATATATGCACTCATTACACCCCCCACACCTATCTTTTGCTAATTCTCGAGTAAAATCTAGACCCAAAAAGAAACAGAAAAAAATCCTAACTCACTTTTGTAGGAATCGCGATTGCACTTAGTATGAGCAACAAGCCATTTAAACCCCTATATTACTCTAATGTACGAGTTGTGTCTTGTGAGTGTCTGTAGTGAATATACCCACAAAATTCATAAAGAAAAATAAAAAAATTATACAAAAGAAAGAATTTTTTTAATATTTTCTTCAATTAATCTCGCTAATATTTTAATTCAAGAACGCATTTAGATTATCAATTTTCAAGTAAAGTATCATATCAAATACACATATCATTTTAATTAAAAATTCAAATCCTATTTTTTAATATCCACCAATACATAATTTATTGGCTCATATATATCTACGTGAACGTGTGATAGCCTACTTCAGTTTTGGACTCCAACTCTAACACATGACTCATCTCACTCTCTAAACAAAATTTTATTTTCTCTTTTTTTTGGATATTTCACTTTTCATGCGAATATTTATGCTTGTTTAGGCACAAAGTACCCGATTACTCAGATTATACTCCTTTTTTTTTATTTATGAGGCTATTACCTTAATACCAGGCTCACTTTCTTTTTTCTTTTTTCATTTCTAAAATAGCCTTGAATACCAGGCTCATCTTTTTTTCTTTTTTTTTAGGATTATTGCCTTAAATATCAGGCTCATCCTTTTTTTTTTTTCTTTTTTTAGGAAGAGAAGACTACTCAATTATTATCATTTTTGTCTTTAACCTAATAAACTATTGTGAAGTGAAATATATATATATATATATATATATCTACCTCAAAATTACTATTAGCAGTATTTATTTTTTGGATTTTTATTTTTAAAAAATTTCAAGCGTATTATCCAATCTACTTTCCTATCAAATTTTAATCTAAATTTATTCTTTTATTTGTAATTATATTGATTTATTGAAGAAACTATTTTTGTATTTATATTTTAGTTTTTACTTTTTTTAGATTTTTTTAACTTTTTTTTCAAATTTTTTAATTACCCTAAAAACTACCCAAAGTGTAAAATAAAGAAACAAAAAAAATCTAAAAATAAATAAAAATCCTAGATAAACTAAAAATCCTAGAAAAACATGAAGAAAAATCTCCTAACCCACTCCCCCACACCTAAACTTGTGTATACCCTTATTCACAAAGCAGGGGTGATAAAATAAATATGAAAACTATTATACAAATATTATACAAATGATAAGAGTCATGAAAAATCATGATCTCAATATCGTCACCTTATCAAAGCATAGAAAACGGTTACGACCTCTCGAACTCTTCCCACTTTCATAGTGTGTACGTTTCAAATGTGAAGTGGGTTCATTAAGGGGTCTCATCAATCTCCTAGTGATCGTAAAAATTCTTTTCTGTCTCTTATGACGTTTCTGCTTTCTCTTTTCCCACATGCAAATTTTGGTTAGACTAAATAAATCTTTAATGTAGATATCACAATCATTACAAATATTAAATATGCATGTTGGATTATCATGAGATGTGAAGTGCGCACCATTATCAAGTGAATCACGAATTGTAAAATGTGATGGCCCTTCTAACTCACGAAGCAACTCGAGCTCCTCCATGAATAAATCCTCAAAATTTTGTTCATTGTTAAGTGGCACACTCGCAAACGTGTCATCATATATAAAGTCTGTGTGGGCCAACTCATCTAATAACATGATCTCCTCTTTGAAAATTTACTCAAACATTGGTTCAACATCAGCACATGAGATAAATTCAGTATATATTTTGTTAACCATGCTATCTTAATAGGCGAGCTCGTTATCACCTTGCTCATTATCTTAATAGTGGACCAAATTAATTATGGGCCCATGTTAGCATATACCAACAGAGATGAGTGTAGTGCTTAACAGGTCATTCCCATGAGAATCTAAAGTGTTTTGTATTTTTACTAATTCTTTAGTTCTATCAAATTAACTTTAAGAATCTAAATTGAGAGGATTAGTTTTAAATCTTAAAATTTAGCCTAGGAATACGAATCCATTAGAATAATAACCTAAAATGAATTATCTTTTTCTTCCAAACTTTTTAATTATGCACGATCAAGTAACACATTAAAAAGGTAATGTTTTTAATTTGATTATAATTAAGTGCCCATAAGTATGACCTATCAAGTGATGTATAAGTATAGATCATAAAAAATAATATATTTCTTAAAAACAAATTATATCTAGTAGATAATTTTATAAACAAAAACAAAAATAAAAAAATAAACTTTAAACCCTAATCTAAGTATAGGCTATCAAAAGACCAAATTTAAGTATAACCTATCAAAAAAATTAGATTTACAAGTTTATTATCTTCAATTTATTTATAGAAAAATCTTATTAATAATTCTATAAATAAAAATGAACAATATGAATTCCAAATCTCATCTAAGTATAGATTATCAAAATATGAATTAAGCATAATCTATCAAAGAATTATGATTTACGAAATCTATCTTTTATTTATTTATAGAAAAATTATGACTTTATTTCTTTTTAGAAAGAAAATGAGATAAATCCATGTTAGATCTATTAAACTAATTTTATCTACATCTTAGTGCTAAAGTAAATTAGTTACTCATACTACCAATAATCAAAAACCTATATTTATTTATGAAAGCCATGAAAGATTATATTTTCCTAGAAAGCAAGATAAATCTATATTACAAAGAAAATAAATCTATACTAGAAAATAAATAAATCTATCTAAAAAGCAAATAAAATATTTCTACTTATTAGAAAGAATTTCAAAACAATGGCGCACCTCTGAAGCATGGTATTGCAGCCATCACCCTTTTGGCAAACCCTAATTTTATTAATTAAAAATATTGCATCCAAAATTACATCATAAAAACCCTAGTTTACAAGGATACGGTCAATATATAGGCCTCAGAGAACCAAACCTTAATCTGAGTATAAGTGAGTAACTATAAAATTATGTCGAAGACTCCGTAAAAATTCATGATATATGGGCCCCATAGTGCCGCTATTTGGTAGCAATTACCACTAAACGACGGCAAAATTTTGAGTTCTAGGCTTCACCTTTCTTCTGCATGATGTTCTGCTTCTTTCCTTTTGATATAAATTACTATATTGGATTTAAATCTTCTGCAGCTTCATGATCTTGTAACTTGGCTTATTTTTAGCTTTTTTCTGGACTTGGTTTCATAATTCGGCTCTGAGTTTATGCCATCTCCTTGTAGGAATAGGTTTATCTAAAAAGCACACTAAAAATACTTGAGCAATATTATTTAAATACAAAAATAGATAATATGGAGACTATAAATATGCAATATATGACACTAATTAATATGTATCCCTCGACTCATAATAAATAGATTGATTAGTTCTAATTATTTCATAATATAATATCAGAGCGTATTATGAAATAAATCTTAGCGATAAATTTCAACCATCTTAATTGATGGCGACTTCGACTCCGATTCTAATTTTGATGTCGACTCCAATTCTGACTTCGCAATCATATTACCAATCTGACTCTGACTCCGATTCTGACACCGATTTCGAATTCGACTCCAAAATTGTTATCAATTTGATATTGACTCCAATTCCAATTCTGACTCCAACTCTGAATCACGTTGCTAATTTAATTTTGCATCTGATTCAATTTCTTCTCTACTTCGTGACTGTAGAGACTCTAGCGGTCCCTCTTTGATTGCAAGAGTGTAGTCCAAACTTAATGCAACCCTTTACACCTTTCTTTACTTACTAATGTTTCTAAAAATGAAGTTTCTCTATTGTATAATACAGTTTCTAAGAAAAAAGTTTATCTGCTATCTACTTTTTTCTAAGAAAGAAGTTTATTTGATATCTAATTTTTACTTCTAAGAAAAAAGTTTATCTTCTACCAACTAATACTTCTTAAAAAGAAGTTTATTTTCTGCCTACTATTGTTTCTGAAAAAAAGTTTATCTACTGCTACTATTAACTTTCAATGGTAGGATAAAATCCTACCATAATAGTGATGGGTATGCTTTGATATTTCAAGTGATTTATGTACTACTACTACTCATCCGCTTCAAATTAATCTATACTATTGAAGAGAAAGACAATATTTTCTAATCTGTATAATGAGTTGGGTATAATTGACATTATACGCTAACTTGAGGGAGTGTTAGATTAGAAAAATATCTTGTATTTGGATTTAGTTTAGATTTAGTCCAATATTGCTTGTTGGATTATTTATATGATGTTAAGACACCTATAAATATATATATCTATCGACTGATAATAAATAAATTAATTGATTCTAATTATTTCATAGCAGTTATTTTGTGCTCATACACTTAAGATATAGGTTACTAAAAGGAATTAAAGAGAAAAAATAGTTGGCTTAATTAGGTAGTAATTAAATTAAAATAAATCAAAGGGACGAATTGGTTCAGTTGAGTTAATGCCCCCAAGATTATGTCACTGGATAATTATTATAATAACTATTTCAGTTGCATAGATCGATGGACATATACAACCAGAATATATTTATTTAAAAGCATAAGATTGCAGACAATAATAATATTGCTATTAGTCAATTTCCCAAATAATACTTATATGAATTTCAAGAATAATTTAAGCATGGACTATAAATGATAGGAATAACTATTCACAGTCTAGGCATTGTATATGGCTAAAAAGTCAACAATATATAAAAAACTAAGCATTAATTATACGATCTATAAATAAATCATAGAAGTCCCAAAATCATATTCATGCCGAAAATAATAAATAGAAAAATTAATATCAATATTATATAATTCAATTGACTATAAAATAATAAATTCAAACTAGATTAATGATCGAGGGTTTGTCTTCTCAACCAAGACAAAAAAGAATTAGTAACTCATACTTAACATAGTTATCAAATAAAAAGAAGAAAATATTTTATTATCAACTATAAAAAGGTACACGAGCACAAACAAGCTTCAAAATTTCTAAAAAATAATAAAAGCTCTCTATATATCTCTATATCAATATTGTTTCTTAAACTTTGATACAATGGGTATGTATAGCTCCCCACAGGGTTTAGTTACATAAGACAAGAATTCTATCTACTTAAAAAAAATCTGTTTTACTTAAAAATCCAATATATTTGTGCATCAGTCTATTGCTCTATCAACAGCGGTTTTGACAACTACTTCGATAGCGCTTCTCTGCTGAAAATTATAGTATAAATTAATAAAGGATTGTTGATAGCAATGCCTGTACTGTTGATAGTTTCCTAGCAGATCAGCTTCTAAAGACTCCCATGCACACGTGCATACTTCTTGTATGTTTCCTTACATCCAAAACCCTGAAAAAGATAATAAAATATTATTTTAAACTAATAACACACACAAAAGGAGAATTAGACTAATACGAATGAAATTCAATAATTTATCATATTATATCTTAAAAGTAATTACGAATGCATGAAATAAATAATAAATAATGTGTGTTGACTCGTAATCACTTTTCCATCACCATGAACAAATATTCTTCTTGAAATTTTTTTAATTATTTTCATCATATGGGAGTAATAAGTACGGTTATTTTTGAAATTGAATATACACAATAAACTCAGTTACTTTACTCTTTATGATAAGTATGGAAGTTCTCTATATATGAATATGAATAAGTCTAACAATAATATTGATCATAAGATAATAAATTATCCTCAACACGAGTAAATAATAAAATATTATGGTGTCATATTTATAACCATAAGAAAATAGTGTGCATGAAATCTATTTCTAGGCTGTATGGTCCCTTGTGATTACTTATTTATGCAAATCTCTATTGTACTCCTAAAATATGGAGATCATTGAGTGTAAAAAGGTTGACTTTTTGATTTTTCTATCCAAATCTTTCTTTTTTAAAAAAATTTTGAAACTAGAGGATAATCATTCAATTTTGACTTTTTAGCCATATATATTATGTTTTTACTATTGTTTTTAGAGGACTGAGGATATAAAATATCAAAACAATTAGGGTGAGTGTGCCATTATCTATTGCAATAGTGACATATAGGTACAAATTTATGTGCATGCATTTTTGGATTGTAATCATAGCTGACTATTGACCAGTTTGGTTTCGAAACTATTACCTTCTTTAGTGACACGCTCATCTTTTCCGTGATGACTGCATTGCTTGAAGAAGTTTTTACCTTTTCAGCATAAACTGCCTTCATAAACACTCGTTGTGGAGCAAGCTTTCAAGTATTGGCACTGATCTTGGTTTTGATACTGGCATATATTTGCAAATCCAAATCTTTGATGCTTTTTATACTGCTTAATTACGTTTTGCCTTGACATCCTTCGTTGAAATGGAGATTGATGAGGTTCTTGGAGTATTTATAGAGTTAGTCTTCCCTCCACTAACATAACTCTATCCATAATTCTTCTTTCCCATGATCTAGGTTCCCAA
This sequence comes from Dracaena cambodiana, assembly GCA_036321105.1. NCBI lineage: Eukaryota > Viridiplantae > Streptophyta > Magnoliopsida > Asparagales > Asparagaceae > Dracaena > Dracaena cambodiana. Next base: position 19,739,026 of record JAYEPQ010000011.1, on the reverse strand, counting down.
AATTTTATCCAACTTTGATTTACCTGCGAATAATTTTCTAAGAGATGAATTAGACTAAGATAAATTGATCGCAAAATATTTACCTCACTTTCTAATTTGACGTTGGAAGCTTGACATTCCTTTGGATTCTCAAGTGTAGTATCAACAGTTTTTGCTTCTCAGTTTCTTATTCTTCAAGTCTTTTCAACGCCATACTTAGTTGTAAAGATAATTGTTTTTTCTTTTTCTTTAGCAACATATATTTCAAGTACAACTTAATATTTTGCTCATTGAGTTTCAAAGTCTCCTCATCAAAATTATCGTAATCATCTTGGATGTCAATCTCTTTATCAAAGTTATAAGTATTCTCTTCACTATTTGAGATACCTGAAATACTCTCGCAAGTAAAGTTAGAAGAAGATATAAAAGTAGTATGATGGTGTCCATCTAACAAGAGAGCCCTATTGTCAAATGTGCTTTTCTAGGAATATCCATCAAAATCAATAAAAGATCGATTTGTAGAAGAATCGATCCACTCAGATACCAATTGAAAAAATATACTAGCTATTACAGAAGTATGTGCTATTCGATGGATATCAATTTAAGAAGCAATTGTTAAACTAACTAATAAATCAAAACATAGGCTAAATCTCAAATCATTAGAGTGATTAACACGGAAATTTTTAATGTGGAAAACCCAAACAAGATAAGTGTAGAAGAGCTGAACTATGATCTCAAGTTAATTACAGTGATTTAACTACCACTGCTAGACAATCATGACTTACCAATAATTTATAATCTGACTCGTCTACTAGATAGCCATATACAAAGTTTCACACTCATACTATTTCAAATATAGTAATGATTCACTACTCAAGATGCATATCTATAAATATTAAATTATAAAAGAATTACAAATGAGCAGAAATTACCACAAATATAAATTAAGTACTCATTTGTTAGTTGGAGCTATTAGTAGATGTTGATCTCCACAAACCAAGAACCGAAGCTCATTCTTTTTCAATAAAAAACTCTTTTTTATTCTTGAGAAGCTATCTTTTCTCCCTTTTTCTTCCCATCTTTTTTTCTTCTTTTCTCCCCTTCTGTCCGCACCTTCTACATTGAAGATAATGATATATAAATAGGATTTATACCTTCCAAATAAACCTTCAAATTTTTTTAATCATATCCACTGATGTTAAATCTAAAGATCCAAAAAAATCATTTTCCAACTTAATGTGGCTATTGGTAGTCCCTTCAATAGGCACTTCAATAGACTTTAATTTTATCAAATCAGCATATCTGTCTTTCTTGTCGTTTTGATATTTATCAACCTTGAATGTGGCTTTAGACTGAATCTTAATGAATTTTGACACAATTTGCCACATTCGAAGGATTGAAAATCCTAGCAGAAATTTATACTTAATAAATGTTTTTGTAAGTTTGTATAGAGTTTGGAGCCAAGATGAGTGAAAAAGCTCAAAAATTTTGTGCATATGCACATTGACAGGGTGCAGTCCCACGGTCACTGGACAGTGGTCTCACCTATAAGGCACGATTGATATTGCCATAGACTACACGTTGAGCTAGAGGCACAAATATGGTTGATGTGCGACGTTTTTGGGTTTTATCAGTCCTTATTTTGGATCTGATTATAACTAAACATGTCTAAATTAACTCTCAGCATAGGAGGTTATAAATATCCATTGTATATGTAATTTATTAAAATCTTAGATTTTTTTTATTGAGAAACCATATTTTCAACATTCAATGAGAGATTTTGGAGATTTACTTCCGTGACCTTTAGGAGTTTTCGAATTAAAAATTTTCTATTCTTTTATGATGGATCTATCCATAGCCATGGGAGGTTAATCTTCTTTTTGGCATGAAGTTACGAAGTAAATCTTATTTTTTAATATTGGGTTGACTTGAAATTGATTTCTTATTGGTTAACTATTAAAATTGTAAATAGAATTCTTCTTTATATATCTAGAGGTATTTGCTTATAAGATCCTCTCTTATATATATAGTTCATGCTTTATTAGGATTAATTATTCTTACCTTCTGATGGTTTATACCATATCTACGCTTAGGATTTGATAGATGATATTGGTGGATTATACATAGATTAAGATAGGTATAGATCTAAATTAATTTAACTGATAAGAAGATTCTTATTCATAATTTATAAGATCATCTCTTTATAGATATAGATTCTTGTATTATGGATTACGAGTAAATAGTAAGAAAGAAGAGAAAAAGGATTGGTTGGATGGATTTTAATTAACTAAAATAATCTAGAGTGGCATATAAGCTTAGATGGGTGTACGCCCCTAAGGTTGAATCATTGGATGAGTTATATTTATCTCAGATATATAGACACGTGGTCTTATGCAACTGAAAAGTATTTCTTTGAAAGCCCAAAATTAGAGAAAGTTATAATATTGAAAATTGGTTAATTCCCCCAATCAATTCCTATATGAACTTTTGAGATAATTCTAAGTATGACCTATGGATGATATGAATAATTATTCAAAGACTAAACATACACTATATTTAAAGAGCCATGACATATCAAAAACTAAGTAATAACAATATATCCAAAAATAAGCTATCGAAATCTCAAAAATCATATTTAATGCCAAATAAGAAAAATAGGGAACCAAAAATCAGTATCATGTGAAATAACTAAGTATAAGAATAATAAAACTCATACTAGATCATCATCAATGGTTTCTTACCTCGTCCAAAACCGACAAGAGATTTAACCACATATGCTTTTCATAGCCAATAAATAATAAGAATAAAATCTTCTATTGAATAATTATGAAAGAGTACAAAAAAACTCAAAATCTCTCTCTAAAACTTTAACAAAAAGCCTATATAATTGGCTATCTTATTCTATATCTGAAATACAAATTGGTATTTATAATTCCATAGGGTTTAATCAACTACAACAAGTGTTTTATCTACTTGGAAATTTTTATCTTCATCAAATAGGCCATATTTGTGTGATAGTACATTGGGCTTCGATAGCAGCTTCAAGAAGCCTTTTCTGGTAAGGTTTATAGTACTGAAATTAAAAGCGATGCCACAAAACTATTGACAACGTCCTGGCAGTTTTAGTACTGAACCAATGTGTGTGTATGCACCCTTCTCGTTTGATTTCCTCACATCTAAAACCCTATAAAAAGGTTAGAAGACAATAGTTTAAAGCAATAAAATATTCAAGTGGAGAATTATAATACTATATGTTTCTGTCGTTTATAATGTCAAAATTAAAATTTGCCATTGAGAACAGAGAACACAATAAGTTTTGAAATTTGAATTGCGACACTCGAGATTTACTTTCTTTACAATCAATGCAATGTTACAATCTTTTGGATTCTTTAATTCTGGAGAGTGTGACGATAGAAATATGATCAGAATGATCTTTCTTTACTTTCGTTGATCCAGTAAGAACTTAAAGCACACAAATTCTCTTTTCTTTTCTCCGTGAGTTTTTTGATGTTTTTGTTTGGAAGCTTGGTGTCATTTTTATAGTTGCAGGGTGTCATAACCGTTTCCTCAATTTGCAAAAATTGTGGTAGTTACTTGCCCACAATCGGATGTGCCCAAATTCCCTTTGACGAGGAGAATCGATAAGATTGGTTGGTTACTTTTAGCGAGATTAAATTCCTTTTCGACAGAGCTAACCTGGTTTGGTAAAGTTAATTTTGTTTTAGGTTCTGGCAAAGCTAACTAACCTGGTCAGGCGGAGTTAATTCTCTTTTAGTTTCAAACGAAACGAACTTATTGGTGGGGTGAACTTAGTTTCTAGCGGGGCCAACTTACTGGTGAAGCTAATTTTGTTTTGGAGGGGCCGACTTGCTTCTGCTGGGGCTATCCATTTGGTGGCGCCAATAAGCCATTTATTAGCTTTTAGCATATAGATTTTAACAAATTTTACCAAATACAATTTTGATAGTCTACAAGACCCCCTTCAAAGTTTCCGAGATATATTGTACTTAAAATCTTGAAATAATTTGAATTTCCTTTTTTTTGTGACCATCAGATATTCTGCATGCCATATTTGTTTTGACTGAATGCTTCCGGCAGAATTGACATGACTTTGCCTTAGTCTAGCTATTTGGTATGCTTCTGTTGAGGCTAATATGTAGATTTTGTCGGAACTAAGCATCTCATCACAACACTTCACCTGCCATGTGGCTAATGATGTTTTCTTTAAATGCTTTGGATAAGGACAAAATTTGTTTCAGGTAAAGGCGAAAAAGCTTCACCTATCTTTTCATCCTAGTCTTTGTTTAAAATATCCGAACTCTTGTTCCTTCTTCAGGAATCTTTACCTCTTAGAAATCTTCTTTCTCTTTTCTTAGGGATTTTCTGATCTATGGCACTCAAACAGGCGACGCAATCATTGGATGCATAGGTGGCAGGAGTGAGCGGCTCTTCTTCGGCAACAACTCACTTGCCTATGGCTGTTAAGCTTTCCTTTTGTTGGCATCAATAAATATTTCAATTTATTTTCTTGCCTGTTATAATTTTATTTATTATCAAGGGGACTGGATTTTTTTTATCTTTTCCTCTTTTATGTTTTTAAAGGCAAAGGAGAATTAAGTCTTTGCACCCGCTCTTCTTATGAGTATGTCTCAAAATTGCCTTTTTGATGTCTCTTGATGGTGACGATGAGTCTTTTAACCATCTAATAATTGTAATCATGGGGTTACCCTGTGATGGGGGACCCTTGAATACTTGATCAAGCAATAATGTCGAGATTCTCTCTACTAGGTAAGAATAGTTATTTTGAATTTTGCTTGGTGGGGCTAATTTGAGCTCTTGTCTGGCGGAGTTAATTTCAACTTTGTCTGGCGGAGTTAATTTTTTGCTCCTCGTGGCAATATATTTCCTTTCTTTATTCAGTAGTGATTGTGATTTTCTTTGCAGTGAACCATATATTTTATTATCTCTTTAGTCTTCTACACTAGTTCTCTCATCACCGCTCACCACATGGCTAGTTCTACTGTAGGTATTAGAGATTATGCAGACTTTTATTATCCACGTCCTGCATCTTTATACTGTTATGATGACAAAGAGAAGATCAGTTTAATTCGCAACAACAGTGCCCAAACTGTGAGGGAGTCAGTTACTGGCGCCTCATTTTTAAGTAAGGATAAAACTGGGCTTCTCAAACCACATTTCATATTTGGGAATGCCATAGACACTAAGCATTTCTTACTTCTTCCTTTCTGCCCTTGAATTTATTGATTGGAGGGGACATAGTTCACGCTTCCAAATATAAAAGACACTATCTTTTGAGTTATCTTTGGGCATGTATTGATAAACGACAAATGGAATGGCATCACACCCCCACTTAAGATTCCCTTACAATGGTGAAGTTTATTAAATCTAGATTTATCCAAGTTGGACCTCCCATTCATGTGCTTGGACTTCTTCCGGGCAGAATATTTCAGGATATTCCAGTAGGTAAGAGTTTCAGCATAGCTAGGACTTTTCGAAATGAGTTTGTGAGAAATAAGGGTGAGTATCCAGCCGAAAATTTCAGAGCTATAGGTTGGATCCATGAAAGAAGTAAGGATTGGTGGGCCTTATTAACAGGATTTATACTGGCTAAGTTTGAAAAGGAATTGTTGGACATCGGATTGTTTAAGGTGGTAAGGGCCACTCAATATGGCATTGCTACCAATCCAGCACAACTATTTGCAATTTTAGAATGGTACAACTTGCAACTAGTATTTTTTTTACCCCTGAAGGAGAAATGGGGTTTGCTCTCTATGAGATGGGGCAGATTTTAGGACTTCCAATTGGAGATATTCCATTTGAGAAGTATTTCCCTAGAACTGAAGAACTTGAGATTTTAGCCTCCCATAATAGTGCTTTGTACCCTACTTTATGGAATTTAACTTGTCATTTCTGCATTTGTTTGGACTTGATTGACACAAAGGGCAGTGCAACATGGTACAAGAAGTGGGCTGATTATTTCTTCACCAATTTAAATGGGAAGAGAGCTATTAGTTTTCAACAACCTGCTAGTGACCTTTCTGCTGGACAATACTCCTAAGTTACCATGGTTTGGAAGCTCGTGAGTTATCTCCTACTACAATGCTTGCAGCTTACCTTGCCTTTTGGCTCAAAAAGTGTGTTATCTTTTCACTGCCACGGGAGCGCATTCCGATTAGGGTTTTGTATCCTACGATTCAGTTAGTGTATGGACGTCCACTAGGCTTCTGCCAGTGATGGTTTGCTATATACAGTAAGGTTTGAGGCTACTTTTTGAACCCTTCTTTAAAGACCCAGTCTGAATCCTCGTATTGATTTACCCTACACTTATTTAATGGCTTGGCTTGAGTCTCATAGTTAAGAGTTAATCCCTGCTGGTCCAGCCAGTCTAGATAGCGAGATGCTTCCTTATTTATGTAGATATGAAAATATGAAGTGGACTTCATAGTATTTGGTGAACACCCAGCGACTTGTTAGCCACCACTCTTCATATTCTTTTTGGATTAACTTTTCAGAGATATGAGTTTCTTTCGGGAACTTGTTTGAAGATGTTGGGGAGTCAAACTCTAATCTCGCAAGAGTAGTATTCTCTTAGTTTCTTTGTATTCATTCCTCTTATCTTTTGTATAGAAGTGGGAACTCATGTGAGCTAGAACCATATGTCCCGAGTCGTTTCGCTCAACAATTTTGTTATAACCAGCTATATGTTGGAAATCCCAGTACTACTTTAGTTTTTAGTGGAAGTTTAGTTGATGGGGCCCGAGCTTGGCGACACTTCATCATGGGATATAACAGTGCTTCTTTCTGCTTACCGATAAAGTACAAGAAATTGTAGACGATAATGGCCTCTTGTCATTGATATACGAGAATGAATACTATAATCTCTATATATAACTTGAAGTCATCATGCTTGGATTTAATTGTTGAGAGATACGAGAAACTGATTAGGGAGGCAACTATAGCTTTTCAACAACCTCCTCGTGCAGCTTGAGTCACTAAATATGCACAGGGTGGCAGAGTATGCTGACAAGCTTCATCATTGATTATTTTTAGTGATCAAGGTGACGATCGAGTAGAAGGGACATTGGCAGGGGGCCTTATGACTTGACAGAAGAGGAATACAGGCTCTTCTTCTATTCCGTCATCTCTTGCTGCTACATTGCCTCCAACGGACATCCCTCCAGTTTCACTAGTGGTCAAGAGGTAAAAACGCCCGATTAAACTTTTTGATAAATCAACTTGCTCTGATGATGCAGTTATCATCAATTCAATATCTTCTCAGTCTTCATTGGTTACCGGTGCTACCTTGCCATTGATAACATCGGCTGTTAGTTGTTCTCTTCCAACTTTCCCTTCTTCTGCATTGACAGTGCTTGTGGCTAGAGCTATACTCCTGTCACTTGATAAGATGATGGCTAGAGCTATACCCCTGTCACTTGATAAGATGATGGACTATCAACTAGATAAAGTGACTCGAGATAGGGTATCTGCTTTTGCCACTATTTCTTCATTATTAAGCATGATACATGCCGCTCCTCTCCCTAATCTAGGAGCATCATCTTTACAATTTAAAAGAGCGTCCGGTGGTAAATTGACTGCCTCTACTAGTGTGGACAGACAGCAGTTATGACTGAACAACGACACATATCTACTGCGAGTGATGAAGTGAATGCGGCAGATGAAGGACAGTCAGTGGAAACATGGTTTAGAATCAGCCAACAAATGCTCTTGCTAGTCAGTCAAAGACTTGGTCGAGGATTACGAAGGTAGCATAGTGAATGATGAGCCATCAAGTGATTTTATTCCCCAGGATCCTCAAGAAGAAAATATCTCCGATATCTCCGCTTCTCAATAGTCTTCCAACTTTGAGTCACTGAACTTTGTGGGGGTAAGAGGGTGCCAACTTATCTACCGATTCTCCCATCCACATTTCAGGTATCAGGGTGGCTATTCCAAATCCTCGTCTTCCGAACTCTCCACATGCTGACCCGATATTTTTAGCGAAGGTTTCAGTAGTGCCCAGAGAATTCGCTTTATTATGTGGAGTGAAGCAAGTATCTTCCAGTCAAATTAGTACTGATAGAAATTTTGCTTTGGTTGAAGATGCTAGGACACCAATGACCGTTGACGATGATGGTGAGGATTTCATAACTCCGCCTGATTCAACATCTAAACGAGATACTACCCAAGTTGATGAGGATTCTATGGATATTTATACGGTCGTTCGTGCTTCAGATATCAACTTGTATCTTTTTAATGTATATTTTTTTATTTAGTTCTGCTTCACCATCATCGTTATCTATTATTTGCAGCCGTGATATACAAGAATTATTTAAATTCAGATATTTATCGCCCAAACTTGGTGTATTATCAGAACTTGCTCTTTCGCATGTGTCGTTGCTTTCACATTAAGGTAACATGGCAATAGTTCAGCAATATTTGATCCTGACTATTTACTTGGTATGCCATTTGCATTGGGATTGTGGTTTCATACTTCCTCTCTCATGAGGGTTAACGTCATGTCATCAAAACTTTTGTGCAACTGCACGTCTTGTTAAGATTTCTTTTTATCCTTCCTCCGCATTCTTTTATGACCTTGTTGACTCCTCAGAGAAGCATGATCATGGTAGCACTCCCAGTCCAGGATTCGGGTTTGGATTCTTTTCCATCCACCAGTATGGTGACCCCTAGCATGTCCGAAGTACCTTCTGCTTCTGCACCATCTTTTTCACTTGCCTTGAGGCCCTGGCAAGCACCCATTCCTTCACCAACGATTGCCCAGGAACTACCTTTGATTGCTAGTATTTGGAATCTTCTAGCCTTTGCAGCAATATTCACTACTTCCCTTTTTGAGCTTCCTGCTACTTCGGCTTTGTCACCTTTGTGGGATAACGCCAGTGAAAATTATTTGAAGAGGATTAATTTTACATTTTATGATACGATGCAAGACTGTGCGGATGAGGTCCTAAAGTATGGTTTGATTTCCATGGAGCCCATTGGAGATATACTGGCTAGCTTTTATGTGTTTGTCATCTACATGGTAGGGCATAAAGTGGCTGCTCCTTTCGAGAAGTATGTTAAAGTTTTTATGCACATAGCAAGTGCTTGGAGAAGTCTTCATATAAATCCCATGACTCCTTTGGTGGATATATTCAAAGAATGCCTAATGCGAGAGTTTCAGCAACAAAGGGAGGGGCTAATCCAATAAGAGACTTGGTTATCAGATCTTTGGAGGATGCTCAGCGAACCCACCAACTTGCTGACTGGAGACCTGAGTGAAAGATTTAGAGATTGCTAACCTCAATCGTTGGATGGCTGACTCACATCAAATTTTAGAGGGGATTTCAAAGGTGATCCATGAATAGGAGTCCCGCTGTGACAACTAATAGAGAGGAGGTACTGGAAAATCTTAAGGAATCTAATGAAACCAGCTAGAAGATTTTGGAAGAGAGAAGTGCTATCCATACTCAAATAAATAGTCTTCCTTCTAGATCTCCTGAAGAGATAGAGATCACGGTGGAGATTAAGGCTATCGTTAAAGATGAAGTGAACAAGCAGCTTTTTGAAGAGCACTTGAAAACTTTCAAATAGAGGCCTCAATAGAAATTTTAACTGACTAGTTTTTATTATCACATTTTGAACACAATTTATTTTATTTATTATTTTTTATTATCTTTTTTTGTTGTCATGCTATGAGTTTAAGTTAATCTGGGATGGACATCTCATTTTTTTTGCAAACTAATTTTGGTTGATCGGAAGTTTGATATTGAACTATAATTTGTTATGTCGGTCAAGGGTTTTCATATTGAATTTGTTATTTGACATTGTTTTGACCATAAGTTTCATGTTAAGCATAATCTTCATGGATATTTTTGACTGTCAGAGCATGTTTTATAATCTATCTGTTAGAAATCCTCTGTGACATTAAAAGTGTATTTTCAAACTTTCAACAAGTTTTGATTGTCAAGTAATTATTATTTTTAACTTTTTGACAAGGTATGCGAAGTCCTTAAGAAGTGTGATATTGAACTTAGAGGACTTAGTTAAAAAAATTTTAGCAGGAAGTTTAATGTTAAATTTAGAAATTTTGTGGATTTAATTTTATCCATGAATAATTTTGGTCATTTGTCTTGCCGATGCATCTATTATAGAAGGAGCTTGATAAAAAATTACTGTTTTTATGTCCAGCGATGCAATATAAGCATAGTGCTTGACCAGTTAATAAACACTTCATTCTTGTATACTTTGTACATTGATGTACTCATATGCATTGTCAAATGAAATTTGTACTTGATACATTTTATAGAGTTTTTTTTAGAAAACCTCAACTATAAACGGATTTGAGATTTCTTTACCAATTACCATTTGAATTGGGCTAACTACGTCATTTCTCTCAATGTGATGAGTTAGCAAAAGTTTCTTTTGGGCTTAAAGACCAAAATTTCTCTTTATCCACTGCCTTAGAGGCTTGGGATTCAATTTTTTTAATTCCGCTTTTCTTCTCTTTTTTCAATAATAATTTAGCTTCTGACAAGGCTAACCCGTTGGTGGGGCTAACCTGTTGGTGGGGCTAGCATGTTGACAAAGAATTAGATATTTGTAGGAGGATTGGATCCTTCGTAAGAATTGAAGCATCAGAAATCACTTCATTCTCTGAGGCGAGCGTCACGCCGAAATTCCGGCTTGGGAATGATTTAGCATTGATGGTTTCTCTTCGTTGGTTGCGCCCTGGGGCCTAGCCTCAGCACTTCTGGATCCTCCTTCTATGGGTATAAATACTCCTGGAGTGATCTGGGCATTTCCAGTATTAGACTCCTCTTTTCTCATGAAAGGTTCTTAGCCTCCCTTGCTGTTCAAGATTCTGACCAGCCCTCTCTTTTATGTGATAGAGTGATTCCATCTCTATGGACCCTCCGATTGAAGGGGATGAAAATTTCAATTCTAAACAAAGATCAGTGGGTCAGATTCCACACTTGTACCACTGGAGTAAGGCTTCCATTGCAACTTTATCTTCTTTTACTTCTCTCTCCTTTTTTTTCTTCTAATGTTCATGCACTCTCGGCTTTGCAGTGCAACTCAAAGTTTCAAATCATTAGGAAGTGATGAGTTCCTTTCTAATGCTTGGACCAGCCAATAGTGCTATCATGGCATGGCCTGCCAGGAGGATCGCCTTTGTGGTCTGATTTCCACGCTTATGGCAGCATTATTAGTTGGTAGCCACAATCTTTCCGCTAATGAGTCCTCCAACTGCACTGGACCACGAAGTGTGTGATGATTTTCAAATGTCATTGCATCTTAGCTGGGGCTCCTATTGCTAGGGTTCCATGGGCATCCTCGCAGGCTCCTTGGGCGGCACGACATCCTTTCAAAATGCCATGACATCCTGCTGGAAGTCAAGCATTTTGGACTGTGCATCAAGGCTCTCCCAGAAACAACTACTATGAGGAAGTGGTTCACTTATTCAAGTTCACACTTCAGTCCTCGCCGAATCTACAGTATGCTTGAACTCCATGAATCTTTGTTTTGTACGACTTGCATTAAACCAGTCGAATTACTGATTCATTGTGATGCTTAGAACACATGAACTTACTGTAATGCTTAAAGCAACAATTATAACTTGAATTTTGAATGTAATACTAGTATATAAAATGTTAATAAATTTTTTTTATTCGTCTATGCAATTGATGCACTTTTTAATTGTTGCTAAGTACTAGAATATTGATTTACAAATCCAAACCGACACAGTCACTCTCTTTACTCGGTATTGGGTTACTGGGGTATCATCCTAGCTCCCAACCGAGCAAGAAAAAAAAATATTATTACTACCCTCGACTAAAAATTTCTAAGGGTGATACTTCTTGAGAAATTTCTCATTAATGGATGCCATTAGAATTTCACAATTGGGTTTTGCTAATTGTAAGCTCCATTAAAGTAGACAGTGACTTCGATCTAAATCGTACACTCGCAAGTGTAAGAAATCGACAAATGGTATATGGATAGTAATGCAAGATTGTTCTCTTGAGAATTGTTTGTTAATTGTGTGATACTAGAATAAATTATAGTACTAAAATAAAAGTGAAGAATGGATTTTTATTAACTAAACCAAAATTAAAAAATAGAAATTTTACTTATACTAAAATTGTAGTCAGATGGATATAACTCTCCCATATGATAACTTTATCTTCATACTTTTTATCTCAGTTACATAAATCATGTGGTCTTCCTATAACCGAAAATAATTCAATCACGCACAAAATATATAAGTTATAAACTTTGATACTTTGATTAATTTCTCTCAGTTAATACCATATGAATCTTGAGTTTATCTAAGCATGCTATATGAATAACAAAAATAAATATTAAGAATCTAAGCACACACCGTATCTAAAGAGTTTATGGTATATCAAAAACTAAGTAACAAATATCTCGTCAAACTATAAAGCATTAAAGTCTCAAAATTATATTTAATCTTTTCAAAGAGAGCAGAGAATCAAAGATATTAATTCCACATAAACCAATTAAAATCCATATATATATATATATATATATATATATATATATATATATATATATATATATATATATATATATATATATATAAGAATACATACCAGTAAATCACTTAGGATTTGTTATTCCATTTAATCAAACTCAAGAATTTAGCCTCTCATACTTATCATAGCCATGAATAAAGAGAAAAAGAATTCTTTTATTGATTTCTATAAACGAGTATAAAAACTAAATCTTAAATCTAGAACTTTATATTATTCTCTCTCAAACGGTGCTTAGAATTACAAAACTTGAGATTCATTGGCTATTTATATTCTTACAAAACCTAATAGGAATTCTATTTACGAGGAAACTCTAAATTCCTCTCAAAAACCCCCAAAAATCAAGTCAGTTGCCACTCCCTTCGATAGCCCTATCGACGGCTGCTCTCGAGCCTGATTCTGTCGACGACAAGGCTCTGGCTGTTGACAGCTATTCTGGAAATGCACAGTTCTGATATGATATTTGAGATACACTTTGATATTTCGATTTTCTTACGTATAAAACCTTATAAAAATATTATAAAACACTTGAAAAGCATCATAGTGAGGAATTTGTTTAATAAAAATATTTTTCATTAATTTTTCATATTAGTTAATAAAATTTAATTACTCTTGCATAAAATAAACTAAAAATATTACTCTTTTCAAGTGCAATCATAACCCCCAACTTGAGTTTTGCTAGTCCCTAGCAAATCTATAAACTAAACACCTAAAAATAAGTCTTAACTCATTTTTGTAGAAATCATGATTGTACTTAGCATGTACAACAAGCCATTAAATTCCTACGTTGTCTGATGTGATATTTACTGCAAGCATACAGTGTCAGTTGTATCACTTAACAGGTCGTCCCACAGAGATCTCAGGTGTTTTGTGATTCTTGCTATTTCTTTAGTTCTAGTGGATTAACAAAGATGAGTTTTAAGTTCTAAAGATTAGTCTAGGATTTCGAATCCATTAGAATAATAGCCTAACAATGAATTATCTCTTTCTTCCTAACTTTTTAATTATGCACGGTTAAGTAACATATTAAAAAGGTGATCTTTTTAATTTGATTTTAATTAAGTGCCCCTAAGTATGACCTATTAAGTGATGTGCAAGTATAGACCATAAAAAATAACACCTTTCTTAAAAATAAATTATATCAAATAGAAAATCTTATAAACTAAAGTAAAGAAATAAACTTCAAAACCTAATCTAAGCATATGCTATCAAAAGACCAAACTCAAGTATAACCTATCAAAGAAATCAGATTTACAAGTTTATTCAATTCAATTTATTTATAGGAAAATCTTGTTAATGATTCTAGAAATAAATAAAGAATATGAATTCCAAATCTCTTCTAAGCATAGATTATCAAAATATTAATTAAGCATAATCTATCAAAGAATTATGATTTACGAACTCTAAATTTTATTTATTTATAGAAAAATCATAACTTAATTTCTTTTTAGGAAGAAGATGAGATAAATCCATATTAGATCTATTAAACTAACTTCATCTATATCCTACGGCTAAAGAAAATTAGTTACACATAATTCTAGTAAGCAAAATCCTATTTTTATTCATGAACGTAATTAAATCTAATTTAGAAAGCGAATAAATCTATACTACAAAGCAATTAATTCTATCTAAAAGAACAAATAAAGATTAAAAAGCAATGGCGTACCTCTGGAGCACGGTATTGTGGCCGTCACCCCTTCAGTAAAACCTTAATTTTATTAATGAAAAATAAGTACAAAAATTATAGGATTCTCTTTTAGAATACAAGCATACGGCTAATATATATGTTTCGGAAATCAAACCCTAAGTATAACAGAACTGAAAAACTATAAAAATTACAACAAAACCACTGAAAAAATATCAACCCATGGGGCCCACTTTGAGCCACTATTTGGCGTCTAATACTGCCATTTGGCAGCTATAATTTGAGGAAATCGATTGAAATTTCTTCTACATGAGTCGCCTGTCTTTTAAGTTTGATTTTCCTAACTGTATTTGATTTTGAGTTTCTTCATTATTTTAATCTTATAGTTTTACTCTCTTTAAACTCTTTTCTGGATTTGATTTCCTAATCTGGCTCTGATTTCATGCCAACTCCTTGTATAAATCGGATTACCTGAAAAAAAATACTAAAAATACCCGAGTAGCATTTATTTATATACAAAAATAGATAAAGTATGGGAGGAAAAATTCAATATATGATACTCATCACACGCCCACACCTATCTTTTGCTAGTTCTCGAGCAAAACCTAAATCTAAGAAGAAAAAGAAAAATCCTAGCTCACTTTCGCAGAAATCACGATTGCACTTAGAACATGCAACAAGTCTTTAAACCCCTAGGTTACTCTAGTGGACGAGTATTGTCTCGTAAGGATTTGTAGTGAATATACCCACAAAATTGAAGAAGAAAATAGATTAAGGAATAAAGAAAAGAAAAATAAGGATAACCGAAAATGAAGAAAAATAAAAAATTATATACAAAAGAAAGAAAAATCTTTTTTATGATATTTTTATCAATTAATCTCACTAATATACCAACTCAAGAACGCATTTAGATTATCAATTTTCAAATCGAGTGTCATATCAGATACACTTATCATTTTAATCAAAAATTTAAATGCTATCTTTCAATACCCACTAACAGATAATCCATTGGCTCCTATACATCTACGTGCACGTGTGATAGTCTACTTCGATTTTGAACTCCAACTCTAACTCATTATTCATCTTCTCTCTCATAACAATTTTTTTTTCTTTTTTTTAAAGAATATTTTACCTTTCATGTAAAGAATATTTTACCTTTCATGCGAATATTCACGTTTACTTAGGTGCAAAGTACCCGATTACTCTGTTCATACTCTTTTCTTTTTCTTTTTTTAGAATAATTCACCTTTCATGCAAATATTTACGCTTACTTAGGCACAAAATACCTGATTACTTGGATCACTCTTTTTTTCACTCTTGAGACTATTGCCTTAATACCATACGCACCACATTATTTTATCACTCTCGAGACTATTGCCTTAATATCAGGCTCACCCCATTATTTTTTTCTCACTTTTTTCTTTGTTTAGAGAGAGAAAACTTACTCAATCGTTATCATTTTTATTCTTAAGCTAATAAACTATTGTGAAGTAAAAAATAGATGTATACTTACCTCAAAACTACTGTTAGCGGTATTTATTTTTCAGATTTTAATTTTTTTCATAAAATTCAAAGTGTATCATCCAATCTGCTCTCATATCTAATTTCAAATCTAAATTTGTCCCTTTATCTGTAATTAGGTTGATTTATTGATGAAAATAAATAAATTTTTTAGTTTTTTTCAGTTTTTTAGTTAGTTGTTACCCTAAAAACTACCCAAAGTACAAAATAAAGAAACCCAAAAATCATCTAAAAATAAAATAAAAACTTTAAAAAAAACTAAAATCTTAGAAAAACACAAAGAAAATATCCTAACCCACTCCCCACATCTAAACTCGTGTATGCCCTCGGTAAAATAAATATGAAAACTATTGTACAAATACTATACAAATAATGAGAGTCGTAAAAGTTACAATCTCAATATCATCACCCTATTAACGCATGGAAAACGATTACGACCTCTCGATCTCTTTCCACTTTCATAGTGTGTGCATTTTAAACATGAAGTGGGTGCATTATTATATCTCATCAACCTCCTACAAGTCACGAAATTACCTGTCTGCTTCTTATGCCGTCATTGCTTTTTCTTTATCCACATGTAAGCATTAATAATTTGTTTAAAGAATTCTTTATTATAAACCTGCCAATCATCGTTAGTAACAAGCATACATGTAGAAATATCGTGAGGTGAGAAGAGTGCAATATGATCAAGTGAATGTAATGGTCCCTCTTCTAACTCACGAAGTAATGTGAGCTCCTCTGCAAATAAATTTTCAAAAATTTGCTCATAAATCAATGGCACACTTGCACAAGTATCATCATACGTAAAATCAGTATGTGTCAATTCTTCTAATAATACGAGCTCATCTTTGAACATTTGCTTAAATGAGGGTTTATCATCAGTGCAAGAGGTCGAATGAGAGTGCAAACTATGAATCATGTTGAGCTTAATGAGGGAGCTCGTTGTGTGTTCATCCATATTAAATATGTTCAATGCCACAGTCATTTTCCAAACGATAACTTCATGAGGTCACTTCTGCAATCAATTAATGCATTTGATATTGTAAGGAATGGACTACCCAAGATAACGAGAATTTGATTCCGTGGATTGGAGATTGGCTTAGTTTCTAAGACAATGAAGTTTACAGGAAAGATAAACTCGCCGACCTTAATGAGCACATCTTCAACCATACCAAGTGGTCTCTTGATCGAACGATCAGCTAACTGTAATATGATCTTGGTAGGTTGAAGTTTTTCTAACCCCAGTTGTTGATAAACAGTGTAAGAAAGTAAGTTGACACTTGCCCCTAAATCAAGCAATGCCCTATCAAATGTAGTGTTCCCATTGGTGCATGAGATTGTAGGAGAACCTGAATCTTTGTACTTGATAGGTAAGGAGTTAGAGAGTATTTGCAATATATTTGCAGTAAGAAAAATATTTTTAGGAACCTTTCTTGCCGTTTCTTAGTACACAAATTCTTGAGGAACTTTGCATAAATAGGAACATGTTGTATAATATCAAGGAGTGGAATATTAATCTTCACCTGCTGAAATATTTCAAGAATTTTTTCTACTTGCGGTGAAGGCTTCCTAAATCGATTGGGATATGATACTTTCAGCTTAGGAATAGGTTCTTCTAAATGATCATGTGACGATGATGGAGGTGATGGAGATGGTGCAACCTGCGAAATAGTAGTAGTGGGATTAGAGTGCATGGCTACATTATTGTCCACTTGCTTTCCATATCTAAGCGTGTGAATGGCATTACATTGGTGAACATGTGACTGATTGGAGTTTGAGGAATTGGCATTAGGGTTCGTTATGGGTTGACTTGGAAAGATACCCTGGGAACGTTCACTCATCTGACTTGTTAATTGTCCAACCTGTTACTCTACATTCTTAACAGATTGAGAGTTCACGAGTAGTTGCTAACTTGTACTTTGAATAAAATCACTTGACGCTTTCATAAGATTTTGCATGTGTATGTCAAGGTTGGACATATGCGTGTCAAAGTTGGAATGAGACTTGAGAAGATTTTCAACGTGCTTCTCAAGTGACTGAAGTCACTTTTCTTTTCTATTATTAGACCCCTGTTGTGGATGTGAGAGATTTTGTGCAGGTGGTCTATTCTAGTTATTCCCATAATTTGATGTGTTTGGGTGTTGATAAGCACCCACATTTGGTCTTGAAAACTGACCAGTGGCTGGAGCTTGCATGTTAGAGTTAAGGGCCCCCTGATATTGCCCTTGACCCCATGATAGATTTGGATAGTTCCTCCAGCTAGGATTGTATGTCGAAGCGTAAAGATTGTTCATGCGTTGTTGATACAAGGCATTGCCTGTTTAAGTGTGGGACCCATGTGATTCATTAATAATGGACACTCCTCCATAACATGATTCGGAGTTCCACAATTAAAGCATGTGGAAACTTGAATTTGATTTACTTGACCTACTTGTGGAGCATGAGTAGTCTCCAATATCTCAATTCTCCTTATAAGAATTGCAATTTTAGCTTTGGCAGCTGTAAAACTGTTGACGCTATGGATCCCACCCTTATGTGCAGAAGTTGATGCACTGAACTCAGTGGGACTCTCCCATTACATAGTCTTTCACGATAGGTCCTCAATAAAGTCCCATGTTTCATCCTCGTTTTTCCTCATAAACTCCCCCTGACACATGGACTCAAGAAGAATTTTGGATGTATAATCGAGTCCTTCGTACACGATTTGACACAACCGCCACTTTTCTATTGCATGGTGGGGGCACTGAGCTAAAAGATTCTTAAACCGTTCCAAGTATTTTCCGAAGGGTTCTCTTGGCACTTGACGGAATTGATTGATTTGATTTCATATCCTTGCCGTCTTATGCGTAGGATAATACTTCTTAAGAAACACCGTAATGAATTCATCCCAAGAAGTGATTGAATCAGTAGGCATGCTATACAACCACCTCTTGGCATTATTCTTAAGTGCAAAGGGGATGAAGCAGAGCTTATTGCGTTCTCCGATAAGTGCTGCAATTTTATCATCACGCATACTTCCTGAAATCACTGATAAAGAGATATGCATCATATGAATCAGAACCAGTGAATTTAGGAAGCATACTGATGTATTGCAGCTTCATCTCATAGCGATTACCCGCTGCATGTAGAAGTTTTATGCATGATGGAAGTGATGTGCGTAATATGTAATATTGATATTGAAGGATCGGGATCGGCTGCTCCATCTTGTTCCCCATAAACATCTGATCTCACTGGTCGACCAAATTGATCATGGGTACAATGAGGCATGAAACAGCGACCGTGAGTATATACTTGAATTTCCTAAACTAATGTAAGAAGTGGGGTGTGGTGGAGATAAAAACGGTAGAATAGATATGATCAAATAAAAATGTGATTCCTACTATTCCTAATTTTTTTTAATTTTTTTATAGAACTAGAGAACCAAATCATAGAACTGGAGAAAATTCGGGTTCAGGAGTTATCTGATAGGCCACCAATTGGCAGGTTTAGCCGCCAAATAGAGGCTAAACTAGAGAGCTTGACTCTCCGATTTTTGCTGCTTAGTTCAGAGGCTCTTCGGATCCCTTTTGTCTTCCTGTGTCTGCAATTTCTATTCTTTGCACACTCAACACACATTGTTAACCCGTAAAACTTTAGAAAAAGCAAGAAAAACACCGTTGATCCCGGCAACGGTGCCAAAAACTTGATGTGATATTTACTGCAAGCGTATAGTGTCAATTGTGGCACTTAACAGGTCGTCCCACAGAGATTCAGGTGTTTTGCGTTCTTACTATTTCTTTAGTTCTAATAGATTAACAAAGAATTTTAAGTTGGAAAGATGAGTTTTAAGTTCTAAAGATTAGTTTAGAATTTTGAATCTATTAGAATAATAGCCTAACAATGAATTATCTCTTTCTTCCTAACTTTTTAATTATGCACGGTCAAGTAACATATTAAATAGGTGATCTTTTTAATTTGATTTTAATTAAGTGTCCCTAAATATGACCTATCAAGTGATGTGCAAGTACAGACCATCAAAGATAATACCTTTCTTAAAAACAAATTATATCAAGTAGAAAATCTTATAAATAAAAGTAAAAAAATAAACTTCAAACTCTAATCTAAGTATAAACTATCAAAAGAGCAAACTTAAGTATAACCTATCAAAGAAATCAGATTTACAAATTTATTCAATTTAATTTATTTATAGAAAAATCTTGTTAAGGATTCTAGAAATAAACAAAGAATATGAATTCCAAATCTCATCTAAGCATAGATTATCAAAATATTAATTAAGCATAATCTATCAAAGAATTATGATTTACGAACTCTATATTTTATTTATTTATAGAAAAATCATAACTTAATTTCTTTATAGTAAGAAGATGATATAAATCCATATTAGATCTATTAAACTAATTTCATCTACATCCTAGGGCTAAAGAAAATTAGTTACACATAATTCTAGTAAGCAAAATCCTATTTTTATTCATTAACGCAATTAAATCTAATCTAGAAAGCGAATAAATCTATACTAGAAAATAATTAATTCTATCTAAAAAATAAATAAAGATTAGAAAGCAATGACATACCTCTAGAGTACGGTATTGTGACCGTCACCTCTTCAGCAAAATCCTAATTTTATTAATGAAAAATGAGTACAATAATTACAAAATTCTCTTTTAGAATACAAAGATACAACCAATATATAGGTTTTGGAAATCAAACCCTAATTCTAACAGAACTGAAAAACTAAAAAATTACAACGAAACCACCGAAGAAATAAAAACCCATAGGGCCCATTTTAAGCCGCTATTTTGCGGGTAATACCGCTATTTGGCAGCTATAATTTGTGAAAAGTAGTTGAAATTTCTTCCACATGAGTCTCTTGTCTTGTAAGTTTAAGTTTCCTGACTGTATTTAACTTTGAGTCTCTACAGTATTTTAATCTTGTAACTTTACTCTCTTTGAACTCTTTTCTAAACTTGATTTCCTAATTCGGCTCTGATTTCATGCCATCTCTTTATATGAATCAGATTACCTGAAAAAGACACTAAAGTACCTGAGTAGCATTTATTTATATACAAAAGTAGATAAAGTATGAGAGGAAAAATTCAATATATGATACTCATCATTATCCTAGTGGACGAGTGCTGTCTCACGAGAATTTCCAGTAATATTACCCACAAACATTAAGAAATGTTTGAGATTAAGGAATAAATAAAAAGAAAAATGAGGATAAGTGTAATATAAAGAAAATAAAAAATATTAGTATCCTATTAACTACCTATACTATTGCTATTATTATATTTTTTTGGTTTTCACTTCTTTTCCATATTAAGTTCAATTAAAGATACATAAACAGAGATATTCATGAACATGTTAATCTTAATAAATCATTTATAATCTAATACTCTTATATATCTATCTTGATCATTTAAATCATATCACATGTATATTTTTACTTTTAATTATTTTTACTTTTAATTATCCTCTCCTATGCATCCTTGTGAGCATGTAAATAAGCTTTATCAAGTCTCAAACTCCAATCAAACTTATATGGACCCTTTTCATATATATGCGTATTGTTTTTTATAGACTTGCTTTTCATATGAATATTCATGCTTACTGAGATACAAATGATCAGTTACTCAGCTCATGACTATAATAAAATTCTAAAAGTATCGTTCGTGTGAATATACACGTTTACCGAGGCACACGGACCCAACTACTTAACACTTACTTTCATTTATTCATTTTATATACTTTATATATTTGAAATATATCGCCTTAAGTACCATGCTCACTTCGGTTTTTTTTTTCAGTTTTTTTATATATATATATGATAGGTCTCCCTTTTAAGTTTTCTCTTTGTCATTAACTTTTTATGACTCATCGTATAAGAGTGTAGAGTGCATACTCGATTCTAATCTTAAGTATCCATATATCTTATTGTCGGATTTAAAATCTCAATTAAGACTACATAAAAACTATTATCATATAAGTATCAAATTAAGATATCTATTTCATAAATATGCAATGTAACATACTTATAATCTTACTTTTTACTTCAAAGAATTGAAATTTTTTTTTTTGAAATTTTTTTAGACCATGTTAGTTAACTATGATACAGTAAAGTACAGTGTATCTATCTCACCCCGAAATTTAAATTATGTTATGTCCTTAGTGAATAAAAAATATAACTATGAAAGTAATACACTAAGAAATAATATAAGAGGTTAATGTTAGAATACACCTGCTTTTGTTTGTTCTAAAAAAAATAACTCGTGTTTGTAGTCGATATCAATGATATCTCTGATGAAGACTTTCTTGTCACTTGCGTCTTAGATGTCGGTAGAACCCTATGGTCTCCTAGCTCATCCTTTTGTCCTCATCTTCAGAAATAAGGCCATTCTCGCCAGCTATTTATCTAAATACTCCGGTGAGTAGCTAATAATGACATTATTGACGATGCTTAGTTCGGGCTTGCCTATCTACAAGTATGCTCATTCTCGCCGTGAAAGTGTTCGTCATCTTTATGATCGACTCGTTTATAGTATAGAGTGTTACTTCATCTGATCAGGCACCGCATCTGCTGCATCTCATTATTCTTGCCCTTTTTGACACATTTTTATCTTGTTCTCTGTGACCAGCAGGTTGGCCAGTAGCTTATTCTTGCTTGTTTTACACCTGTTATTCTTGCTGAGCGTGTCGGGCACTCATGTTTCTTCGCCCAGTGGATTCATGAATGGTTGCTTAGGAGGTTCAAATGTATCACCTTGTGATAGATGAACTCCATAATTCATACTAATCTTTGTAATCAGAGAGGGCAAAAATAAGTGAGCTTTCGTCATTCTTTGATGCTGGATACAGTCATGGACCTAATCCATGCACTGAACTATCACAAAGTACATGATGGATGTGACATTCAATGCGTGCCTTTCCAAAATCATGTTTAATAATACTACATCCCTCGAATATAGTTCTGTTGTTGTGGACGGTAGTATGTTATATTTACTATAAAAACTTACCAAGGCGTACTCTTGTCTAACATAACCAACCTTGAAAAAGTTCTTATTGTAGGCACTATCACTTAAATTCTTATAGAGCTCTTTAAACAGGCGAGAGCCGCTTGGTATCTCATTCACAATATCTACAAAAGAAGGGTGCTCCTTAGGCACATTGGGTTTAAGGACTGTCCTTACAATTTCTTCTCTTGTGAACGGTATCCCTTTACCTTGACAATGGAGTATCCATATTGATATCCCATCATTACTTGCAAGTTGGCATAAAACTCATACACGATCTCATTGAATGCCGGTACATGTTGATATCTTGCGTATATTTCCAATTCTGAGGTTAGCACTTGTGCTCTGAAAGCCAAATTTTCATTCAATTTTGAATAATCTACTACACGTTTGGGCCAAAACTTGAAATCATCGTACTTCTCCAAGATCTTCTTATTTATTTTTGCAACTCTAGTTCTTTATAGAAAAGATGGGCCAGAGGATTCAACTCTTGGCCTATTGGAAACCGTCTATTTCTTTGGTACCATTCTACAAAAATTAACTAAAAATACATAACTTAGAATAATTATTACTTCAAAAATCTATTCATGAATTTATCACATAATTATTCTATTTACTATTTTTCTTTTGGTTAATTTCTTTCACTTCTTTTCTTTTTGTTTTATCTTATTATATATTATATTTCTTTTCATTATATTCTATTTTAAAATTAACTTCAGCCACATAATTCCATATTTTTCCACTTTCTTCTTCAAAAATTATCAAATTCCACTTTAATGTGATGATTATTATTGCATGAATTTGATAAACTATAGTTATTCAAGCAACCATGAAATATAATACTAAAAAGGTGAGACTTTTATTTTTTCTACCCTTAATTTTAGCATATCATGACAATAAATCCGTAAAATTCATCAAAAATCGTCATATCTCTGCTAAACTCTATCAAATCTACTACAAAATAAGGATACAATTTTGATTCATTCAAATTTGCCCATATAAATTGTACATCTAGGTTTTGAGACAAAAATCTACTTTTTACCAAGAAAAAATCAACGAAAAATCAAAGAGGAGAGAACTTACTTTTATATTGATGAAAATTTGAAGAGAATTGCGCAGAAAGAGTTTTGGCAGTCGAAAGGAGGAACTTTTAGACATGGGTGCTGTTGAAAGAAACTAGGATTTTGTTTGTTAAGAAAAAAAAATAACTCTAAGATCTATCTATATTTGCCCTACTCTGCCGACGGTTGTCGACGGGCACATCGACGGTGCCTTCGACGGCTATTCTCGGCTAGGAAACTTTTTTGCCTTTACAGTGGCCATCATCGACAGTGGTTTCGACCGGCGCTTCGAAATGGCGGTTCTCTATCTGAGAACTGTCAAGCCGTTAAATTTTTTTAGTTAGTTATTGTTAGTACCTAAACTATGGTTATTCCTAATATCTAGTTGTTAGTTCCTAATTCTAAACTTAATTCTTAACGGAAAATTAATTCCTAACTCTAAAGTTATCAATTAAAGATTTTTCTTGTTTGTTTGTTTTTTGAAAAATTTTGTTTAAAACAAAAGAAAATTTTGAAAATCATTGAAATCATTATAAGTATCAAAACTAAATTATCTTAATAAGTCATTCCCGAAATTAAAATGCACATTGTCCTCAATGAATTGATATATTCATTTAACTAATCAAGAATAAGTAGAAATTTAAGAGTGAAGAGCTTACCAATTATCTCAGTCCAGTAGTCATGACGTAACAATTTGCAAACAAAATTTTTAGTACATAATATATAATAATATACATAGTGTCATCGTTTAGCTCATATCAATGAGATATCAGAGGATCCATTAGATTGTGAGATTTCTCTGAGTGCTTTAGAAATTTGAAGAAGTACTTCAAACGTTTACTATTTACTTTGAATCTATGACCATTCTTTGGATTTTCAATATCAATTGCACCGTGTGGATATAAATTTTTAAATATGAACGGTCATGTCCATTGTGAATACAATTTTTTTGAAAATAGATGAAGGCGTGAATCATATAGAAATAATTTGTCAGAAGGATGAAAAATACGGTGTGTGATATGATGATCATGCTATATTTTCATTTTCTTCTATGAAATGCCTAAATTATCATATCCATCACGTCTTATTTTTTTCCAACTCATTTATTTGTAGCTTTCATAATGGGCCAGCTGAATTAAGATCAAAATTTACTGATTTAATTGCCCAATACTTTTTATGCTCTATCTTTACAGGCAAATGACAAACTTTTCTATAAACTAATCAATATGGAGACATACCTAAGGGTGTTTTGTATGTTGTACAGTAAGCCTATAAAATAGCAGTCAGTCGAAACAACCAATCTTTGAGAGAGAGATTAACTGTTTTTCCAAGTATTTGCTTGATTTTCCTATTAGCCAGCTCATTTTATCCATTTGGCTATGGATGGTATGGTGTAGAAATCTTGTGCGTGATATAATATTTCTTCATTAAATTCTCAAAGGCTTTGTTATAGAAATGTGAGCTCCCATCACTTATTATCTCTGTAAGAACTCCAAATCTACACAATATTTGTTCCTTTAAAAATTTATAATAGTTTGTTGGCCATTATTTCTACAAGCTATATCTTCTATCCATTTAGAGACATAATCCACTAATACGAGAATATAAGCATATCCGTTAGAAATAGAGAACATTACCATAAAGACAATGCCCCAACAATCAAAGATCTCAATAGTAAGTATGGATGTTAGAGGCATATCATTTTTCCTAGTTAACGCTCTTAATTTCTGACAAGACTCGCATCTTTTATAAAATTCATACGCGTCTATAAATATGGTAAGCCAATAAAAACTACATTGCAGTATTTTGGCTACTGTCATTTTAGACAAAAAATGACCTCCACATACTTCTGTATAACAGAAGGTAATAATGTTTTGGATCTTGTCATCGGGCACATAATGCTTAAATGATTTGATCTGAGCAATATTTAAATAAGTAAGGGCCGTCGAAAAAGAAACGACGTATCTCGAATAAAAATCTTTGTTTGTTTTGTGCACTCCAATGATTTGGCATTTGTCCTGCAATAAGAAAATTAATAATGTCAGCATACCAGAGAGTTATTGTGAGAAAATAGCTGCTCATTAGGGAACGAGTCCCTAATTGGTAGCTTATTATTTTCAAAAGTAGTCTGGAGAGGTGGTCTGCAACCACATTATCTACTCTATTTTTGTCTTTGATTTCAAGATCAAATTCTTGGAGAAATAAGATCCAGTGAATCAGCCATTTCTTCATATCCTTCTCTGATAAAAGATATTTGAGTGTTGAATGATCTGTAAAAACAACTATATGTGAGCTCAAAATATACAAATGAAATTTATCAAGAGCAAAATTACAGTTAGAAGTTCTTTCTCTGTGGTAGTATAATTTTTTTGAGCATCGTTAAGAGTCTTGCTAGTTTAGTAGACCACGTAGAGCTTTTTATCTCTTCGCTGCTCTAGTACAACTCCAATTGTATAATACTTGCATCGCACATGATTTCAAATGAAAGTGACCGATGAGTATCATATATTGTATTTTTCCTCCCATATTTTATCTACTTTTGTATATAAATAAATGCTACTCGGGTATTTTTAGTGTCTTTTTCAGGTAATCTGATTTGTACAAGGAGATGACATGAAATTAGAGTTGGAGTAGGAAATCAAAATCCGAAAAGTTACTAAAGTGAGCAAAACTACGAGACTATGATATTGGAGAGAGTCAAAGTCAAATACAGTCGGAAAAATCAAGTATACAAGACAAGATACGCGTACAGGAGAAAAATCAGAGCTATTGGCTATACTTGAGCCGCCAAATTTTAGCCGCCAATTGGCGGCCCAATAGTGGACTGACAAGTGGACTTTTCTCCCACGGCTTCTTTATAATCTTATATTTTCACAATTGTATTAGAATTGGGTTTGGATTTTCGAATCCTATATATTGGCCGTATCCTTGTATTATAGGGTTTTATGCAGTAATTAATGTAGATTAGGATTTATTTTGTACTCGTCTTTCATTAATAAAATCAGGGTTTTGCTGAAGGGGTGGCGGCCACAATACCGTGCTCCAGAGGTAAGCCATTACTTTCTAATCTTTATTTGCTTTTTAGATAGATTTAATTGCTTTCTAGTATAAATTTATTTGCTTTCTAGAATAGATTTTATTGCTTTCTAGAATCATGTGTAGCTAATTAGTTTAGCTCTAAGATGTAGATGAAACTAGGATCCACTATGTAATTGCTCTCTAGTATTTTCTTCTTAAATAAAATAATAAAGACATGATTTTTCTATAAAAAAATTAAAATACAAGAACTCGAAGATTAGGACTTTGATAGGTTATACTTGAATTAGGTTTCTTGATAGCCTATACTTAGTTAGGGTTTGGGGTTGATTGAATTATCTAAAGATTTAGTTTGTTTTTATGAAAAGTAGTATTTTTGAAGAGTTATGCTTGCACACCACTTGATAGCTCATACTTAGAGCACTGTAAATAAAGATTAAACTAAAAAGATCAAATTTTTATGATAGAAGAAGATAATAGAAGTAAGAACATGGTTGTAAATTAGTGAATTCTAAATCCTAAGCTATTTAGATTAACTCGACTTCAAACTAGAATTTTTGATTAGTCCGTTAGACTAAGGAAAGAGTAAGGAACGCAAAAACACATTAGATCCCTGTGGAACGACCTGTACGCGCTACACCAACACTGTGCGCTTGCAGTAAATATCACATCAAGTTTTTGGCGTCGTTGCTGGGGATCAATGGTGTTTTTCTTATTTTTTTTTCTAATGTTTTACGGGTTAACAGTGTGTGTTGAGTGTACAGGGAATAGATATTACATATACAGGAAGACAAAAAGGATCGGAGAAGCTTCAGAAGTGTGAAGAAGAAACCAGAGAGTCAAACTCTGGTTTGACCACCATTTAGCGGTACAAACCGCTAATTAGCGGCTCTTAAGGTACATCCCGAGCCCAAATTTCCTCCTATTCTATTATTTGTTTCCCTGGTTCTGTAAAAATATTTTTAAAAAAAATCAATCTTTTTTTATTTCTTTTCCATCTCTCTCTCTCTCTCCACCTTTTTCAAAAAAATATTAAAAAAAAATTGTTTCAAAATCAAACTGGTTGCTATAATTATCGTGATCCATATCATAATTATTATCAGTGTCCATGGATAGGAAGTTCGTTAGGACTAGGTTACAATCAAATTCATAACACATATAATGAACCTATGAGCACTTCTTATACACAAAATTACAATTATGAATGGATGAATAATTCAAATTTTGCATATAATCAAGAGCCATACCAAGAGAGTCCTCCATCTGATCCTTTCTCTACGGGCTATTCATCTTCATGTTCTACATTCAATCATGAAAAAAATATTCAATTGAGCATGTTAGATGAACGATTAAAAAGATTAGAAGCAAAATATGCATGTCATGAGAATTTAGCTACAACAACTTCATATCTGTCATCAAATATATATACAGATCCATCATATCCACCTTCAAATTTTACTCTTAATCTCGAGATGCAATCATTTGAAGAAAACAAGAAAATTATAATCATGAATCTGAGGAACGAAGACGTAGAATTGAGGAAGGTATAGAAGGTTTGCTAAAATCATCCTCTCGAAATTCATCCTCTAAAACTACAGCTTGTATGGAAGATTTTCTCAAAGCGATTTCTCAAACTAAACTTTTTGGAGATCAACCATCTAATAGTTTGAACATATCTAACTCCAATGAGCAACCACTTCAGTCATCTTTTGAAGTAGATATGACTCAAAATAAGTTAAATAATTTTGTGCATGATGAGTCTGTAATTCAATATTATGATCTATCTATTTTAGACCATTGTGAAAATAATTATGATGAAACTGATGATAAAGAAAATATTTTGCTTGATGATTTATCTCATGGTGAGCTTGCTAGTGACACATTATTATTTGATTCTTTTGATGGAAATTATGAAGAAATTTGTGAAGAAGAATTTTTATCCCTTCATAATACTTGACTAATGAGAAGTCCACTAGTATGACATTTTCTTTTGAGAATTTTGATGACAGATTTGAAGAAAATTTGCATGACAAGCCTATAATACTTGAAGATTGGAAGGAACTACAAAAAGAAGAGATTATGGTACCTAATGATTTAGATGGACGATCCAAATCGAGCTCATGATTTCGCAATATCAAAGTGAGTATGTTATTGCACAAGTTGATAAAACCAAAATACTTACTGCTATGAAAGATACTCGTGGGTCAAATATCGACGATAAAGGTACGATTTCCAACTTCAAAAATTTTATTATTGAATAAAAAAAAGAACGGTAGAAATAAATTGAGAAAAATAAAAAACAAGATGCAGAGATTAAATGCAAAACTGACAAAAAGGCTAAGTTCATCCTTATCAAAACATAAAAGGACATATTATGAGAGTGGAAAGCGATCAAAAGGTCGTAACCGTTTAAATTTTCTAATAAGTATATAATATTTGTATAATAGTTTTCTTATTTATTTTACCATCCTTGGTTTATGTATAAGAGCATACATAAGTTTAGGTGTGGGAGAGTGGATTAGGAGATTTTTATTTTTTAGGATTTTTAGGATTTTTTTTTATAGATTTTTAGGTTTCTTTATTTTACATTTTGGATAGTTTTTAGGGTAACTAACTGAAATTTTTTTTAAAAAAACTGAAAACAAATTAATAAAAAAATAAATTTAACAACAAATTTATGTATTTTATCAATAGATCAAGCTAATTACAAATAAATGAATAAATTTAGATTTGAAATTGGATATGAGAGTAGATTGGATGATACACTTTGAATTTTATGAAAAAGATAAAAATTTGAAAAATAAATACCGCCAACAGTAGTTTTGAGGCAAGTATACATCTATTTTTTACTTCACAATAGTTTATTAGGTTAAGGACAAAGATGATAACGATTGAGTAAAGTTTTCTCTCTCTAAAAAAAAGAAGAAAAAAAAGAAAAAAAGTGAGAATAAAATAATGGGGTGAGCCTAAGGCAATAACCTCGAGAGTGATAAAATAATGGGGTGCGTCTGGTATTAAGGCAGTAGCATCAAGAGTGAAAAAAAAGAGTATGATCTGAGTAATCGGGTACTTTGCGCCTAAGTAAGCGTAAATATTCGCATGAAAGGTGAAATATTCTAAAAAAAGAAAAAAAAAAAAGAGTATGAACTGAGTAATCGGGTATGCTGCGCCTAAGCAAGTGTGAATATTCGCATGAAAGGTGAAATATTCTTAAATAAAAAGAGAAAAAAGAAAAAAATTATTATGAGAGAGGAGATGAATCATGAGTTAGAGTTGGAGTCCAAAACCGAAGTAGACTATCACACGTGCGCATAGATGTATATAAGCCAATGGATTATCTGTCAGTGGGTATTGAAAAATATGATTTAAATTTTTGATTAAAATGATAAATGTATCTGATATGACGCTCGATTTGAAAATTGATAATCTAAATATGTTCTTGAGTTTGTATATTAGTGAGATTAATTGATGAAAATATCATAAAAAAAAATTTTAATTTTATTTTGTATAAAATTTTTATTTTTCTTGATTTTTGGTTATCCTTATTTTTCTTTTCTTTATTCCTTAATTTATTTTCTTCACAAATTTTGTGGGTATATTCACTGCAAACCCTCACGAGACACAACTTGTCCACTAGGGTAACCTAGGAGTTTAAAGATTTGTTGCACGTGCTAAGTGCAATTGCGATTCCTGTGAAAGTGAGTTAGAATTTTTATTTTTCTTTTTAGAATTAGGTTTTGCTCGAGGACTAGCACAAGATAGGTGTGGGGGTGTAATGAGTATCATATATTGTATTTTTCCTCCCATATTTTATCTACTTTTGTATATAAATAAATGCAAGGTATTTTTAGTGTCTTTTTCAGGTAATCTGATTCGTACAAGGAGATGACATGAAATAAGAGTTGGAGTAGGAAATCAAAGTCCGAAAAGTTACTAAAGTGAGCAAAACTACGAGACTATGATGCTGCAGAGAGTCAAAATCAAATACAGTTTGGAAAATCAAGTACACAAGACAAGATACGCGTGCAGGAGAAAACTCAGAGCTATTGCCTATACTTGAGCCGCCAAATAGCGGGTTAGCCGCCAATTGGCGGTCCAATAGTGGACTAACACGTGGATTTTTCTCCCACGGCTTCGTTATAATCTTATATTTTCACAATTGTATTAGAATTGGGTTTGGATTTTTGAATCCTATATATTGGCCGTATCCTTGTATTCTAGGGTTTTATGCAGTAGTTAATGTAGATTAGGATTTATTTTGTACTCGTCTTTCATTAATAAAATCAAGGTTTTGCTCAAGGGGTGGCAGCCACAATATCGTGCTCCAGAGATAAGCCATTGCTTTCTAATATTTATTTGTTTTTTAGATAGATTTAGTTACTTTCTAGTATAAATTTATTTGCTTTCTAGATTAGATTTTATCGCTATCTAGAATCATGTGTAGCTAATTAGTTTAGCTCTAGGATGAGATGAAACTAGGATCCACCATATAATTGCTCTCTAGTATTTTCTTCTTAAATAAAATAATAAAGACATGATTTTTCTGTAAAAAAATTAAAATACAAGAACTCGAAGATTAGGAGTTTGATAGGTTATACTTGAATTAGGTTTCTTGATAGCCTATACTTAGTTAGGGTTTGGGGTTGTTGATTTTATCTTTTTCATTGAATTATCTAAACATTTAGTTTGTTTTTATGAAAAGTAGTATCTTTGATGAGTTATACTTGCACACCACTTGATAGCTCATACTTAGAGCACTGTAAATAAATATTAAACTAAAAAGATCAAATTTTTATGATAGAAGAAGATAATAGAAGTAAGAACATGGTTGGAAATTAGTGAATTCTAGATCCTAGACTATTTAGATTAACTCAACTTCAAACTAGAATCTTTGGTTATTCAGTTAGACTAAGGAAAGAGTAAGCAACGCAAAAACACCTTAGATCCTTGTGAGACGACCTGTACAGCGCTACACCGGCACTGTGCGCTTGCAGTAAATATCACATCAGTGACTAATCTAGAGTTTGCATTATTGGTGCGGTGTTTATTATCTCCTTGAGGGTTTCGAAGGCGGTTTGGCATGCCTGCATCCATTCAAACTGTACATCTTGTGCAAGATGAGAACGGAGTTTAGCAATAGTATTAAAATCCATTATGAACATTCTATAGAAACCTACATGTCCTAAGAATGAATATATATCTTTCACAGTTTTAGGTATCGGTATTTTGGAAATAGACTTAATCTTAACCTTAACTATTTCTTTCCCTTTTGATGAAACTTGTGGCCCAACACAATATCTTTTATAACCATAAAGTGACATTTTTTTAAATTTAAGAGTAGATTTTTCTATTGACATCTTTCAAGATTTTTCTATTGACATCTTTCAAGCATAAATCCTAAATTAGTCAAATAAGATTCAAAATTATTTCCAAATATAGAAAAATCATCCATAAATACCTCAAGATCATCTTCCACCTCATCCTGAAAATACTTATCATATATCATTGTAATATTACGGGTATTCTTCTAAAAGCAAAAGTGCCAAGGGAATTGATAAAAATTGTCTTTTCATGGTTCTTTAAAGAAATTTTAATTTGATAATAACCAAAATGACCATAAGGAGAACAATAAAATTCATACCCAACAACTCTTTCAAGTATTTGGTTAAGAAATAGTAATGGATAATGATCTTTGCGTGTTATTTGGTTTAACTTTTGATAATCGATGCATATACGCTAACTCGTAGCAGTACGAGCACCATCCTCATTTTTAATTACTGTTGCACAACTCTTTTTCGGAATAACTTTGGTTGGACTTACCCACTTACTATCAGCGATTTGATAGATGATGTCAGCATCAAGTAATTTCAACACTTCAGTTTTAACCACTTCCTTCATAGCTGGGTTGAGCTTTCATTGTATTTGCCAAATAGGCTTGGCTCCATTTTCCAAACTAATGTATTGTGTCAAATAAGAGGGTCCATATCTTTGATGTCCTCCATATTCCATCCAAGAGCTCCTTTATACTTTCACAATGTCGATAGTAGTCGCTCTTCTTGATTCTCGTCAGGATGCACTGAGATGATCACCGAAAAAAAAATTTTGGTCCAAAAAATGCATAGTTGAGATCCTTATGTAGCGGTTTTAGCTCAAGTATCAGTGCTTAGTTGTTAGATGGTATCAATTTTTTTCGTGATTTGAGATAACTCTTCAAACACTTCCTTCGTTGGAATCCAACCCGTGACATTTGAATATTGAGCATTAGTTAGATATTTAATAATATCATTGATATATTTAGATTTGA
The DNA here is from genome assembly GCA_036321105.1 of Dracaena cambodiana. NCBI lineage: Eukaryota > Viridiplantae > Streptophyta > Magnoliopsida > Asparagales > Asparagaceae > Dracaena > Dracaena cambodiana. The sequence continues at coordinate 19,705,904 of JAYEPQ010000011.1, read as the reverse complement.
GATTTTCAAGGAAGACATTATTCATTGTTAATTCCATCTCTAAAAGATCAGACATGCACAATGATACAATATTTTCTTTATCATGGATTTGTTCGATATAATCAATGTCTTTCAGTTTATCATTATCTATATTTGGTGGTTTGCAAACATTAAAAGCATTAAGTTCAAGAGTCATATTTCTAAAAATTTCAAACACCATTCTTGCAATTTATAACTGCATTAGCCGTAGCTAAAAATGAATGTCTGAGGATAACTGGAATATGAAAACGTGAATTCTTTACAGGTGCAATATCAATAATTATAAAATCCACAGGAAATAAAAGTTTTCGATTTACACTAGAACATCTTCCACAACACCCTTAGGAAGCCTTTCTGACTTGTTAGCTAGTTATAGCGTGACGAGTGTAAGTTTAATATCTCTTAAACTTAGGTGCTTGTAAACCAAAAATGGTAAAAAAAAATAGTGAGAAATAGTGGAACATCCAGAATCTTTATATTTGATAGGTATTTCAGAACGAAATAATACACTTACCTACTCTGTGAGAAATGCATTCTTCCATACATGTGACATTTTTGTATGGTATACAAGTCCTTCAAAAATTTTGCATGCGATGGGACTTGCTTAATTACTTCCAGCAAAAATATATTGATCTGTATCTATTTGAAAATCCCCAAATTAACATAAGATGTATTAATATTCTTAGATTTTAATCTTTGAGGAAATAGTACATGTGGTTTATAATTATTAGAAGTGAGTTTCTTAGAATTATTTTCTTTAGATTGTTGTGTTGAATCATTACCCTATTTCTTCTTACTATTTTCTTTTGAAATTGGCTCATCAAGTACTTACTGCTTCTTAAGTTTATCACAACAGTTATTTCAGCTATATCCTTATTAATGGAAGAAGTAATAACATTTATACCTTAGACTTTATCTTAAAAACTGGCCTCTGGTTGAGATGGTAACTTACCTTTTTCCTTCGTTTGTAATGCAGAATTAAGGTGGCTTATCTGTGAACGAATATCATTGAAGGCCATCACATTCTGACTATTGATCGTTTGTTGCGACTAAATAAACTGTTGTTTTGCTTGGATCATCTAATCTATTCTTTGCTGTATCTGCAAAAAATTATCCTCAAAATTTTCCTCCGGTGGTGGTTGGTATACCAAAGGTTGATTAGTAGGTTGGACATATTGTTGAGGTGGATTAGTGGGTAGTTTATTTTGATTACTGAATTTTAGCGGATTCTACTTTCATTGATGATTTGGGTAATTCTTCCAACCAGGATTATACATTTTTGAATATGGGTTATTTGCTGGTTAAGGAGTAGTGTTAAAGGCATTAGTTTATTTATTTCATACTTTTTTAAAGCAGAAAGTGTTGGACATTCACGAGTCACGTGTCCTTACAATTCACAAATATCACAAACTTCTGAAACTTCTTCTATTGTCTTAATTGTTTCTGTTTTCTTTGCAAGCAAACCTCCAAATTTTTTAGTGATAGTAATTATTATGCAACTATATCTTTAGTTTCTTCCAATTTAAGAAGTCTGCCTCTATTCTGAGGTCTATCTTGTAATTGGTATCTATCCGAACTATCCTCAGTTTTCTAAACTTGTAAATTTTCAGTAAGTGAATCAAGATAGTTCCATGCCTTCTCGGTATTTTTATTTAAGAATTCACCATTTCACATAGTATCTACAAATTACCTAGTTATAGTGTTTAACCCATGATAGAAGGCACTTACAATCATCCATATTTCAAAACCGTAATATACATGAGAGAAGCAAATCTTTAAATCTATCCCACTCTCGAATAATGGTTTATCTTCTTTTTGTCGAAAGTTTTGCTTTCACATAAAATTTGTTTGATGTAAAGGAAAGAATTTCTTCAAGAATTCTCTTTGCATCTCATCCCATCTTCCTATTGAGTTGGGATGTAAAGAATGTAATCATGTCTTTGTTTTATCTTTAGGAAGAATGGAAAGAGTTTAAGTTTAAGTTGCTCTGCAGTAATGTTTTGAAAATTAATGGTAGAGAAAACTTCTTCGAATTCTCGAAGGTGCAAATATGGGCTCTCTAAATCCATCCCATGGAATTTAGGCAAAACTTTGACTACTCCAGGTTTAATCTCGAAGTGTCCCATGTTTAATAGAAATACAATACATGAAGGTTGTGTCGTCCTATCGGGTTGTAAATAATCTCGTAAAGTCCTCCTATTGCCTCCATGATGACTATGATTATCATTTGTATCTCCAAATTCGTTATTATTATTATTATTATTATTATTGTTATTATTAATATTATTATTATTATTGCTCATGTCATGAAGTGTTTAATGGATTGGAAGTGGTTGTGGATCTGAATATGATCGAATTAGTCTACTATTTGAAGTTCTCCAACTGGTGATGCAAATTCATAATAGAAAAAAATTAATAAATAGGAACTGTGATCTATACTAAAATATAACATAATAGTATGATCCCCCAGCAATAGTGCCAAAAACTTGATTGCGATTTAAATCGTACACTCCCAAGTGAAATAATCAACAAGTAGTGTAAGTGTAGTATCCCAAGATCATTTTCTCGAGGATCATTTTATAATTGTGTGATACTAGAATAAATTGCATAACTAAAAAGAAACGTAAAACTTGGATTTTTATTAACTAAAAGCTAAAACTAAAGATGAAAATTTATTTTAACTAAAATTATCGGTCAGATGGATGTAACTCTCCCATCGGATAATTTACTGGATATATTCATGTTTTTTCTATCTCAATTGCATAGATTATGTGGTCTTCCTACAATCAAAAAATAATTTAATTAAGCATAAAATATATAAAGCTGTGAACTTTGATACTTTGACTAATTTCTCCTAGTTAATCCTATATGAATTTTGAGTTTATCTAAGTATGCAATATGAATAATAAAAATAAACGTTCAAAGTCTAAGTATACACTGTATCTAAAGAGTGTACGGTATATAAAAAATTAAGTAACGAATATATCGTTAAACTGTAAAGGATCAATGGCTCAAAATCTTATCTAATCCATTCAAAGATAGCAGAAAATCAAAGATATCAATTTCGCATAAAACAATTAAAATCCATAAGCATATAAGAATACATACCAGTAAATCACGTAGTTTTGTTATTCCATCTGATCCAACTTAGGAATTTAGCCACTCATACTCATCATAGGCATGAATAAAGAGAAGAAGAATACTTTTATTGATTTCTATGAACAAGTATAAAAAACTAAATATTAAATCTAAAACTTTATATTATTCTCTCTCAAACATTATTCAGCAATATAAAACTTAAGATTCATTGGTTATTTATATCCTTAAATCCTAATAGGAATTGTATTTACAAAGAAACTCTTAATTGCTTTAAAAAATCCTCAGAAATTAAGTCTGCAGCCATTCCCTTCGACGGACCTATCAATAGCTGCTCTCGGGCATGACTTTCAGTCGATGGCTGTCGACGAAAGGTTTCTGGCTATCGATAGTCATTCCTGAAAGTGCACTATTCTGAGCTGACATTTGAGATATATTTCAATTTTCTTTCATATAAAACCCTAAAAAAATATTAGAAAATACTAGAAAAATATCATAGTGAAGAATTTGATAAATAAAAATAATTTTTTATTATTTTTTTGTATTAATCAACAAAATTGGATTTCGTTTGCACAAAATAAACTAAAAAATATTACACTGCTTAAGCGTAATCACACTTCAGGTATAGGGATTGTTCTTAAAATTTCATCTCTTGTGAATAGTATCTCTCTGTCCCTTACAATGGATTATCTAAGTTGATCTTTCATTAATGGTTACAAATTAGTATAGAACTCACACACGATCTCATTGCATGCATATATGCCTTGTGTATGCTTCTAACTTTGAAGCTTGTATCTATGCTCTAAAGGCCAAATTTTCATTTATTTTTGAATAGTCGACTATACGTTTGAGTCAAAGATTGAAATCTTCGTACTTCTCCAAGATTTTCTTGTTCACCTTTGCAACTCTTGTCCTCTGTGGAGAAGACGAGCCAGAGGATTCCACTCTAGGCCTCTTCGAATTTGTCTGCTTCCTTGGTCCCATTCTGCAAAAGTTAACCAAACAATACAACTTAATATAATAATAATAATAATTATTATTTCAAAAATTATGCATGAATTTCTCACATAATTATTCTATTATTTTTTCCTTTTATTTATTTAGTTTTTTTTTCTTTCCCCCTTTTAATTTTTAATTCAATCACATAATTCCATATTTTTCCAATTCCTCCTTCAAAAATTATCAAACTCTACTTTAATGTTACTATTATTACATGAATTTGATATACGACCATTTTCAAAACAACCCATGATATATAACACTAAAAGGTTGAGATTTTTACCCTTCGATTTTAGCATATAAAATCAATAAATATATGTAATTCATCAAAAGTCCATATTTCTTTACTAAACTATCCCAAATCTACTAAAAAGTAAGGATCTAACTTTGATTTACTCAAATTCATCCATATAAATTGTAGATCAAGATTTTTGAGACAAAAATTTACTTTTTACAAGGAACAAATCAAAAGGAGCCAAATAAGAGAGAACTTACATACTTGAAGATTGATGAAATTTTGAAATAAATTCCGCAGAAAGAGTTTTGGCTATCGAAAGGAGAGATCTTGAACATGGGGTGTTGTAGAAAGATGGCTGGGGTTTTGTTTATAGAGAAAAAGAACTCAAAGATCTATTTATAGATTAACACTTCTGTCAGCGGTAGTCGACAGCCGCTTCGACAGTGGCTTCAACAGTCGATCTCGGACAGACTAATTTTTGCCTTTACAGATTCTTCTGTCGACAGCCACTTCGACAACAACTTCGATAGCGGCTCTCTGTCGAGTCTGCTGTCAAGCCAAAAAAAACTTTTATTATTATTATTTAATAAAGTTTATGTTAGTTCCTAAATTATTATTTTTCCTAATATCTAATTGTTAATTCCTAGTTCTAAAATTAATTCTAAACTAAAAATTAGTTCCTAATTCTAAAGTTAATAACTACGAAAGACTAAATTTTAAAACTTTGAAAACTTTGAAGAAAAAGTAAAAGAAAGAAAATTTTGAGTTTTTTTTGTATTTAAAAAAACAAAATCATTGAAATCATCATGAGTATCAAAACTAAGCTATTTTTATAAGTCATCTCTTTAGTTAATAATGAATCCATATATCTCTTTAGTTAATCAAGAACAAGTAAAAATTAAGAGAGAAGATTTTAGGAATTATCTTGGTTCAGTACTCATTTTGTAACAACTGTAAAACAAAATTGTAAGTACATAATATATAACAATATACATAGTGTCTTCGTTTAGCTCGTATCAGTGAGATGTCGGAGGATCCACTAGATCATGAGATTCCTCAAAGTGTTTTGGAAATTCCAAGTAGCACTTCAATCGTTGCCCATTTACTTTGGACGTATGACCATTCTTTAGATTTTCAATATCAATTGTACCGTGTGGATACACAATTTTAACTATGAACAGTCCTGTCCACCGCGAATACAATTTTTTTGGAAATAGATGAAGGTGTGAATCGTATAATAACACCTTATCAAAAGGATATAAAAACACGGCTTGTGATATGGTGATCATGCAATATTCTCATTTTCTCCTTTAAAATGCATGAATTGTCATATGCATCACGCCTTATCTCTTCCAACTTGTTTATTTGTAGTTTTTATAATGGGCCAGTATAATTGAGATCAAGATTTACTAATTTTATTGCCCAATACGCCTTATGCTCTATTTCGACAAGCAAATGACAAGCTGTCCCATAGATTATTCTATATGGAAACATGCGTAAAGGTATTTTATATGTTGTGCATTAAGTCCATAAAGCATCGGTCAATCTAAACAACCAATATTTGAGAGATGGATTAACCATTTCCTCTAATATTTATTTGATTTCCTTATTGGCTAGCTCAACCTATTCATTTGATTGTGGGTGATACGGTATAGAAATTTTGTGCATGATATGATATTTCTTCTTTAAATTTTCAAAGGTTTTGTTACAGAAATGAAAACCCCCATATATTATTATTGCTTTAGGAACTCCAAATTTAGATAATATATGTTCCTTTAAACATTTAATAATAGTATGTTAAGCATTGTTTCCACATGCCGCAGTTTTTACCCATTCAGAGACATAATCGACTAATTATACGAAGATATAAGCATATCTGTTAGAAATAGAAAATGGTCCAATAAAGTCAATGCCCCAATATTCGAATATCTCAATTGTAAGTATAGGTGTTAGAAGTATATCATTCTTCCTACTTAACTTCTAGTTTCTGACATGACTCGCGTCTTTTGTAAAATTCATATGCATATCTGAACTTAGTAGGCCAATAAAAACCACATTGAAGTATTTTGGCTATCGTCTTTTTAGACAAAAAGTGACCCTCACATGTTTCTGTATGACAGAAAGTAATTATACTTTAGATCTCATCATTAAGCACACAACGCCTAATGATATGATCTTAGCAATATTTAAACAAGTAATTGTTGAAACAGAAACGGGATACCTCGTATAAGAATCGTTGTTTGTCTTGTGCACTCCAATGATTCGGCATTTTACCTGCAACAAGAAAATTAATAATGTTGGCATACCTGGGAGTTATTATAATTAAGAATAGCTACTCATCAGGAAATAAGTCTCTAATTTGTAGCTTATCATTTTCAAAAGTTAGTCTAGAGAGGTAGTCTGCAGCCACATTCTCTTTTCCTTTTTTCTTTAATTTCAATATCAAACTCTTGGAGGAGCAATATCATCGGATTAGCGTGGCTCTGTATCTTTCTTTGACAAAAGATATTTAAGCACCAAATGATATGTAAAAACAACTACATGTGAGCCCGAAACATATAAACAAAATTTATTAAGAGCAAAAACTATAGGTAGAAGCTCCTTTTCTGTTGTGGTATACTTCGTCTAAGCATTATTGAGAGTCTTACTAGCATAGTAGACCACGTAAGGCTTTCTATCCCTTCGTTACCCCAGTACAGCTCCAACTGTATAATCGCTTGCATCACTCATGATCTCGAATGGAAGTGACTAATCTAAAACTTGCATTATTGGTACGGTGATGAGCATCTCCTTGAGGGTTTCGAAAGTTGTTTGGCATACCTGCATCCATTCAAACTGCACATCTTGCACAAGAAAGTGAGAAAGGGGTCTAGCAATAGTACTAAAATGCTTTATAAACATTCTATAGACATATGCTTGTCCTAAGAACGAACGTATATCTTTCATGGTTATAGGTATTGGTATTTTGAAAATCGACTCAACTTTAGTCTTATCTACTTTCATCCCTTCCGATGAAACTACATGGCCCAACGAATACCTTTTTTAACCATGAAGTGACATTTTTTTTCAATTTAGGAGTAGATTTTTCTGTTGACATTTTTCAAGCACAGATCATAAATTAGTCAAATAAGATTCGAAATTATTTCCAAATATATAGAAATCATCCATAAATAACTCTAGATAATCTCAACTATATCGCTAAAAATACTTATCATACACCTTTAAAATTTTGCGGGTGCATTACATAATCTAAATGGCATTCTACTAAAAGTAAAAGTACCAAAAGTACAGGTAAAAGTTGTTATTTTCTGATCCTCTAAAGCAATTTCAATTTGATAATAATCAGAATAACTATCAAGAAAACAATAAAATTTATGCCCAACAACTCTTTCAAGTATTTTGTTAAGAAATGGTAATGAAAAGTGATCTTTGCGTGTTACTTAATTTAATTTTCGATAATCGATGCACATACACTAACTCGTAGTAGTATGATTGGTATCATCTCTCCATCTTCTTTTTTAACTACTATTACCCCACTCTTCTTGGAACAACTTGGTTAGACTTACCCACTTAAATCAGTAATTGGATAGATGCTGTCAGCATCAAATAGTTTCAGCACCTCAGTTTTAACCACTTCTTTTATGGCAGGGTTAAGCCTTTATTGCAGTTGTCAATAGGCTTGGCTCTATCTTCTAAAGTAATGCGATGTGTGCAAATAAGGGGGATATCTTTGATATCCACCATATTCTATCCAAGAGTGTCTTTACACTTTTGCAATGTCAATAGTTAGTTAAGTATTTTATAATTTTACTAATATATTCAGATTGGAGATATTCAAGGAGATCATCGTACATTGTAAATGTCATCTCTAAAGGATCATACATACACAATGATACGATATCTCCTTCAACATGGATTTGTTCAATGTAATTAATGTCTTGCAATTCATCATTATATATATTTAGTTGTTTGCTAATGTGATAAATTTACTGCAAGCGTACAGTGTTGATTGTAGTGTTTTACAAGTCGTTCCCACGAGAATCTAAGGTGTTTTACGTTCTTACTAATGCTATTATTCTAACGGACTAACAAAGGATTCTAAATTGAATTCAAGTTATCCTAATTAGCCTAATATATAAAATCCACTAGTTCACAACCAAGTATTACTTCTATTATCTTCTTCCTATCATAAAAATTGATCTTTTAGTTTTAATCTTTAGTTAAAGTGTTCTAAGCATGAGCTATCAAGTGGTGTGCAACCATAACTCATCAAAGATACTAATTTGTATAAAAACAAACTAAATTATTAGATAATTCTATGAAAAGATGAAAATCAATAACCCCAAAACCTAACTAAGGATAGGCTATCAAGAAATTTAACTTAAGTATAATATATCAAAGTAATATACAAGTTGTTGTATTTTAATTTTTTCTTGGAAAAATCATATCTTTATTATTTTATTTTAGAAAGAAAATAATAATAAAAATTTACATGGTTGATTTCTAATTTTATGTACATGCTAGAGCTAAACTAATTTAGCTACTTATCGTTCTAATTAACAAAATCCTATTTTTATTCATAAAAGTAAGAAAATCTAATCTAGAAAGGAAGATTAATCTAAGGTAGAAAGCAATTAGAAGAAGATTATCTAAGAAATAATGATGAGCAGCAAAGGGTACCTATGGAGTCAGTATGCGACCGTCACCTCTTCGGCAAAATTTTTTATTGATAATTATGAGTACAAAATAACATCCTAAAATGATCTAGGTTACAAAAATATGGCCGATATATAAGTTTCGGAGAACCAAATCCTAATCTGTGTAAAAGTGAGTAACTACAAAATTACATCGAAAATCCTGTAAAAATTTCATCCAGAGTGGGCCCCATAGTGTTGCTAATTGGTGGCAATTGCCGCCAAATAGCAACAAAAGTATGGAATCTTGGCTTCTCTTTTTTTCTGCATGAAGTTCTGGTCTTTTTTTGTTTGATATAGAATCTCGGCTTCTCTTTTCTTCTACATGAAGTTCTCCACTTAGCCTCTCTGTAACTTCATGTTCTTTTAACTTTGTTCACTTTTACCTCTTTTCTAGAATTGGTTTTCTAATCCGGCTCCGAGTTTATGCCATCTCCTTGTAGGAAAAAATTTTACCTGAAAAACACACTAAAAATATCCAAGTAGTATTATTTATATACAAAAATAGATAATATGGAGGGTATAAATATGCAATATATGACACTTATCAATCCCCACACCTATTTTTTGCTAGTTCTCGAGCAAAATCTAGACCTAAAAAAAAAAAATCATAACTCATTTAGCAGGAATTGCGATTGCACTTAACATGTGCAACAAACCGTTAAACCTCTAAATTAGCCTAATAGATGAGTGATGTCTCGTGAGGGTTTACAGTGAATATATCTACAAATTTAGTGAAGAAGTTACATTAAGGAAATAAGAAAAAAAATAAGGATAATAAAAAATCAAGAAATATAAAAGAATTTATACAAAAGAAAGAAAAATCTTTTTTTTTTTTTGATATTTTCTTCAATTAATCTCACTAATATACAAACTTAAAATGCATTTAGATTATCAGTTTTCAAATCAAGTATCATATCAAATACACCTATTATTTTAATCAAAAATTCAAATCCTATCTTTTAACACCCACTAATAGATAATTCATTGGTTCAATACATCCACATGCATGTGTGATAGTCTACTTCGATTTTGCACTAAAACTCTAACTCATGAGTTATCTCTTCTCTCTAAACAATTTTTTTCTTTTTTTATGAATATTTCACCTTTCATATGAAAATTCACGCTTGCTTAGGCACAAATATCCAATTACTCAGATCATACGCTTATTTTTATTTTTTATTTCTAGAGAATGTTTGCCTTAAATATCAGGCTCACTTTCTTTTTTTCATTTTTTTAAGGATTATTGTCTTAAATACCAGGCTCATCCTTTTTTTTTTTTTCTTTTAAAGGATCATTGCCTTAAAATACCAGGCTCACCTTTTTTTATTCTTTTTCTTCCTTTTTAAGGAGAGAAGACTATTAAATCATTATCATCTTTGTCCTTAACCTAATAAATTATTGTGAAGTAAAAAATAGATATATACTTACCTCAAAATTATTATTAGTGGTATTTAGTTTTTGAATTTTTATTTTTTTCATAAAATTCTAAGTGTATATCCAATCTATTTTCCTATCAAACTTCAAATCTAAATTTATTTTTTTATTTATAATTAGGTTGATTTATTGAAGAAAATTTTATAATTTTTATTTTTTTCATATTTTTTTTTACTTTTTTTAGATTTTTTTAAAAAAAACTTTCCCCTAAAAACTACCTAAAGTGTAAAATAAGAAATCCAAAAAAATCTAAAAATAAAATAAAAATCCAAGAAAAAACTAAAAATGCTAGAAAAATATGAAGAAAAATCTCCTAACCCACTCTCCCACACCTAAACTCTTATATGGTCTCATATACGACTAAGAATAGTAAAATAAATATGAAAACTATTGTACAAATATTATATAAATAATGAGAGTTTTGAAAAGTCACGATCTCATTATCGTTACCCTATTAACGCATGGAAAGTAGTTACAACCTCTCGATCGCTTTCCACTTTCATAGTGTGTCCTTCTATATTTTGATATGGATGAACTTAGCCTTTTTGTCAATTTTGCATATAATCTCTCTATCTTGTTTTTAGTTTTTCTCAATTTATTCTTGCCCTTATTTCTTTTATTCAATAGTAAAATTTTGAAATTGGAAACCGTACCTTTATCATCTTATATATTCCACCCATGAACATCTTTCATGTCATTAAGAATTTTTGTCTTATCAATATGCGATAAAATATACTCACTTTGAGGTGCAGAATCATGAGCTTAATTTTGGATTGCTCTTTCAAATTATTAGGTATCATGAGCTTCTCTTTCTATACTTCCTTCCATTTTTTTAGTGTTCTAGGCTCGTCATGCAAATTTTCTTCAATCCTCTCATCAAAATTTCCAAAAGTAGACTTATCATTAGTCAAATCATTGTGAAGGAATAAAAATTCTTCTTCACAAATTTCTTTATAATTTTCATCAAAAGAATTAAAAGGTAATATGTCACTAGCAAGCTCATCATAAGGTAAGCAAAATTTTCTCTTTATCACTAGTTTCTTCATAATTATTTGCACAATTGTATAAAGTAGTTTGATCACAATGTTGAAGTATACACTCATCATACACAAAATTATTTAACTCATTTTAAATCATATCAGTTTCAAAAGAAGACTGAAGTAGCTGGTCGTTGGAGTTAAATATGTTCAAACAATTAGATGGTTGATTTTCAAAAAACTTAGTATGAGAAATTATTTTGAAGAAATCTTCCATATAAGATATAGTTTGAGAGGATGATTTTATTAAAACTTCCATACCTTCCTCAATTTTGCGTCTTCGTTACTCAGACTCATGTTTGTAATTTTTCTTATTTTCCTCGAATGATTGCATCTCGAGATCATGATTTGAAGAAGGATATGATGGATCTATGTACATATTTGATGACATACGTGAAATAGTTTTCAGTAAATTCTCATGACATGCATACCTTGTTTCTAGTCTTTTTAATCTTTCATCTAACATGTTCAATTGAATATCTTGTTCATGATTTAATTTAAAATATGAAGATGAATAGTCTATAAAGAAAAGATCAGATGGAGGACTCTCTTGATACGGCTCTTGATTAGAATAATTTATCCATTCACAATTGTAATTTTGTGCATAGAAAGCACTCGTAGGTTCATGATATGTGGTGTAAATTTGATCATGACCTAATCCTAATGAACTTCCTATCCATGGATACTAATGATAATTATGATATAAATTACGACAATGATGGCATCCAAATATGGATAGTTGATTTTGAAATATTTTCTTTCAGTTTTTTTTTGAAAAAGTGGAGAGGGAAAGAGATGAAAAAAAAAGAAAGGGTCAAAAAATATTTTTGATATATTTTTTATAACCAAAAATCAAAAACACAAACTAAGAAAAAAATTGGGGCAGATCTTTGAAATTTTTGCTACTAAATGGCGGCAAATGATGCTTTTTAGCAGTAAAATCAGGGATTTTGACTCTCTTCTTTCACAGTAATTAGAAGATATTCCCCTGGTCCCTTTTAGCTTCTTGTATTTGTAGTCTCAGATCTCTGCACACTCAACACACACTGTTAACCCGTAAAACGTTAGAAAAAATAAGAAAATACCATCAATTTTCGGCAACGGCACTAAAAACTTGATGTGATAAATTTACTACAAGCGTACAGTATCGGTTATAGCACTTTACAGGTTGTTTCCACGAAAATCTACGGTGTTTTGCGTTCTTACTAATCCTATTATTCTAATAGACTAACAAAGGATTCTAAGTTGAATTCAAATTATTCTAATTAGCCTAGGATATAGAATTCACTAGTTCACAAGCAAGTATTACTTCTATTATCTTCTTCCTATCATAAAAATTGATCTTTTAGTTTTAATTTTTAGTTAAAGTGTTCTAAGTATGAGCTATCAAATGGTGTGCAAGTATAACTCATCAAAAATACTACTTTGTATAAAAACAAACTAAATTATTAGATAATTCTATGAAAAAGATGAAGATCAACAACCCCAAACCCTAACTAAGTATAGGCTATCAAGAAATTTAACTCAAGTATAACCTATCAAAGTATTAATCTACGAGTTGCATTTTAATGTTTTCATGGAAAAATAATATATTTATTAATTTTATTTTAGAAAAAAATAATAGTAAGCAATTACGTAGTTGATTCCTAATTTCATCTATATCCTAGAACTTAACTAATTTAGCTACTCATCGTTCTAATTAACAAAATCCTATTTTTATTCTTGAAAGAAAGAAAATCTAATCTAGAAAGTAAGATTAATCTAAGATAGAAAGCAATTAGAATAAGATTACCTACGAAATAATGATGAGCAGCAAAGGTAGCTCTGGAGTTTGGTATGGCGACCGTCACCTTTTCGGTAAAATCCTAATTTTATTGATAATTACGAATACAAAATAACATCCTAAAAAGCTCTAGGTTACAAGAATATGACCAATATATAAGTCTTAGAAAACCAAATCCTAATCTAAGTACAATTGAGTAACTACAAAATTATATCGAAGACTCCGTAAAAATTTCATCTAGAGTGGGCCCCATAGTACCACTAATTGGTGGCAATTGCCGCCAAATAGTGGCAAAAGTATGGAATCTTGGCTTCTCTTTTCTTCTTCATGAAGTTCTGATTTTTACTTTTGATACGAATGACTATATTGGACTTTGTCTCTCTGCAACTTTATATTCTTGTAACTTTGTTCACTTTTAGCTCTTTTCTAGACTTGGTTTCCTAATCTGACTCTAAATTTATGTCATCTCCTTGTAAGAATAAATTTTACTTGAAAAGCATACTAAAAATACCCGAGTAGCATTATTTATATAAAAAATAGATAATATGGAGGCTATAAATATGCAATATATGGCACTCATCATTTGCAAACATTAAAAACAATAAGTTCAAGAGTCATATTTTTAAATAAAAATTTCACCACACTATTCCTACAATTTATAACTGTATTAGCCATAAGTAAGAATGGACGTCTGAGGATAATTGGGATATGAAGACGTGAATTATTTATGGTGCAGTATTGATAACTATAAAATCTATAGGGAAATAAAAAATTTCGATTTGCACTAGAACATCTTCCACAATACCCTTAGAAAGCCTTTCTGACCTATCAGTTAATTATAGTGTGACCGATGTAGGTTTAAGTTCACTCAGACCTAGGTGCTTGTAAACTGAAAATGGTAAAAAATTTACACTAGTCTCCAAATCTAGCAAATCTTTCTCTATATTATGTTGTCCTATCACACAGGAAATAGTGAGATATCCAAGATCCTTGTATTTAAGAGGTATTTTAGAACAGAATAATACACTTACCTGCTCTATGAGAAATGTTTGTTTCTATACGTTGTGACGTTTTTTTATGGTATAAAAGTCCTTAAAAAATTTTACATATGAGAGGACTTGTTTAATCACTTACAGCAAAGGTACATTGATCAGTACCTGTTTGAAAATCTCCAAAATATCAGTATAAGAAGCATTAATATTTTTAGACTTTAGCCTTTAAGGAAACGGTACAGGTGGTTTATAATATGTAGAAGTGGGTTATTTAGAATTATCATCTTTACATTATTGCATTGAATTATTACCCTATTTCTCCTTGGTATTTTCTTTTGAAACACGCTCATCAAGCACTTTTCTACTTCTCATATTTATTGCAACAGTTATCTTAGGTATATCATTGTTAATAGAAGAAGTAATAACATTTATACTTTTGATTTTACCGAAGTACTGGCCTCTGGTTGAGATGATAGCTTAACTTTTTCCTTCGTTTGCAACATGAAATTAAGGTGGATTATCTGTGAGTGGATATCGCTGAAGACCATCGCATTCTGACTGTTGATCGTTTGTTGCGACTGAATAAACTGTTGTTATGATTGGATCATTTGATCCATTCTCTACTGTAGCTGCAAGAAATTGTTCTCAAAATTTCTCTTCAGTGGTAGTTGGTACACCAAAGGTTGATTAGTATGTTAAACATATTGTTGAGGTGGATTAGTGGGTGTCATATTTTGATTATTAAATTGTTGTTAAGGATCTGTTTCCATTGAAGATTTGGATAATTCATCCAATCAGAATTATATATTTGTGAATATGGTTTGTTTGTTAGTTGAGAAGCAGTGTTAAATGCATTAGCTTATTCATTCAATACTTTTTTAAAAGTAAGAAGTGTTGGACATTCATGAGTTACATGTCCTTACAATTTACAAATATGACAAACTTAAAAAATTATTTCTATTAACTATTTTAGATTTCTTTGTAAGCAAATCTTTAAATTACTTAGTGATAGAAATTAATCATGCAGTTATATCTTTGGTTTCTCCTAATTTAAGAAGTCCACCTCTATTATGAGATTTCTCCTTCAATTAGTGTCTATCCGAAATATCCTCAGTTTTCCAGGCTTATGCCGGTAAGTGAATTAAGATAGTCTCATGCTTCTTTAGCATCTTTATTTAAGAATTTACCATTGCACATTGCCTGGTTATAGTATTCAACTTTTGATAAAAAGTACTTACAGTCCTCCATATCTTGACACCGTGATGAGGGCATGAAAAAAAACTAATCTTTTAATCTATCCCAATACTTGAACAATGTTTCATCTTCATTTTGTCGAAAGCTAAGAATTTGCTTTCGCATATAATTTGTTTGATGTGAAGGAAAGAATTTCTTTAAAAATTCTCTTCGTATCTCATCTTATCTTCCTATTGAATTGGGACGTAAAGAATGTAACCATGTCTTTGCTTTATTCTTTAGGGAGAATGGAAAGGGTTTAAGTTTCAGTTCCTCCATAGTAATGTTTTGAAAATTAATGGTAGAGCAAACTTCTTCAAATTCTCAAAGGTGCAAATAAGGGCTCTTTGAATCTATCCCATGGAATTTAGGCAAAACTTGAACTACTCCAAATTTAATCTCAAAGTGTCTCATATTCAAAGAAAATGCAATACATGAAAGTTGAGTTGTCCTATCAAGTTATGGATAATCTTGTAAAGTCTTCCTATTACCTCCATGATGGTTATGGTTATCATTTGTATTATCATCTCCAAATCCGTTATTATTATTATTATTATTATTATGCATGTTGTTGTTATTATTATTAGTGCTCATGTCATGAAGTATTTGTGGACTAGAAGTGTGTGTGAATCTGAATACGATCGAATTAGTCTACTGTTTGAAGTTCTCCTCCAGATGGTCATGCAAATTCAGATTTTCAAAAATTAATGACATAGGAACCGTAATCTATACTAAAGTGAAACATAATAGTATGATCCCGACAACGGCTCTAAAAACTAGACTGCGATCTAAATTGTACACTCCCAAGTATAAGAGATCGACAAGTGGTATAAGGATAGTATCTCAAGATCATCCTTTTGATGATCGTTTTGTAATTATGTGACACTATAATAAATTATGGAACTAAAAAGAAACATAAAAATTGGATTTTTTATTAACTAAAAACTAAAACTAAATATGAAAATTTATTTTAACTAAAATTACTAGTCAGATAGATGTAACTCCTCATAGGATAATTTAATGAATATATTTATACTTTTATCTCAATTGCATAGATCATGTAGTCTTCCTACTACCAAAAAATAAATCAATAAAGCAAAAATTATATAAAGTTGCAAACTTGATACTTTTAATAATTTTTCCTAGTTAATCCTATATTAATTTTTAGTTTATCTAAGCATGCAATATGAATAGCAAAATAAGTGTTCAAAGTCTAAGTAGATATCGTGCCTAAAGTGTCTACAGCATATCAAAAACTAAGTAATGAGTATATCGTCAAACAATAAAATATCAAAGACTCAAAATCATATATAAATTCCTTCAAAAATAACAAAGAATTAAAGATATCAATTTCACATAAAACAATTCAACCAATAAGTATAGAAAAATGCATACCAGTAAATCATATAAAGTTCATTATTCCATCTGATCCAACTCAAGAATTTAGCCACTCATCCTCATTATAGCCATGAATAAAGAGAAAAAGAATTTTTTTTATTGATTTCTATAAACGAGTACAAAAACTAAATATTGAATCTAAAAACTCTCTAATAATTAAAATATATTCATTAACTGTTACAAAACTTGAGTTACATTGGTTATTTATAGCCTTATAAAAACTTAATAGAAATTCTATTTATAAGGAAACTCTAAATTTTTCTCAAAATATCCCCAAAAAAGAGACTGTGGTCGCTCACTTCAATAGACCCCTCGATATTGAGTGCGAGTGATGAGGCTATTGAATTGTTTGGACCGTGGCTAGCAGTGTCGGTAAGATCCCAAAGAAAGAAGCAGACGGCTTTGGGCGGCGTGCATTAGAGGGCAGTTGAGGCATGCATCCCGGTGTGACTGCCAATCGTGTGGCTTCACTTTCTTCGACCAATTGGGGTTACTATGTGTCTTTGCAAGGTTTGATTTGCTCTTGTTGGATTCAGAGGTGATCTCATATGCGGTTTATGGGGGCAAGAATCTTACTTGAGATCCTATTGACCTTGTTTCAAATCTCGAGAATCCCATAAATTTTTCACAATCTGACCAGATTATGGGTGAATGCACAATTGAGGCAGGTACTAGTCCTGTGCCCCTTGAATCTTCAATCAAAAATCATGAGAAATCTGAGAGCCATGCAGCTCGGCATTAATGATACCAGGGTAGGGTGACAATATATGAAATTAATGAGGGAAATCCCTCAAATTTAGCAACTAATTATTGAGGTCAACATAGTAGGTATGTGATTAAGTGCTGGATTTGGAAAAAAATTTTGGGAAGGAAGCTTTTTTGGCGGCTCATAACCAGAAATTCATGAGGGAAATCCTTGATTTTAGTTGCTAATCATGGAGGTCAATAGAATGGTAACGTAATGAATTTAGAAACTGACCTTAGGAAGGAAATTTGTATGGAAGGCATTACCCATGGGTTTCATGAGAGAAATCCCTTGAATTTAGTAGCTCATCTTGGAGGTCAACATAGTGAAAATGTAATTAAAATGCAGGATTAGAAAATTGAATATGGGAAGGAAGGTTTTGTGGTGGGTCCTACCCATGAGCTGAGTCAGCAGGTTATGGGTCATGACTCTCGCATTGGAAAGGTAGTTATAGGCCTGTGCCCACACATGGCTGAAGTGAAGGAGGGCCTTATACGGGCCCAGACTAAGGAGCCAAAGTCCAGACGAGATGTCATTGAAAGCAGTGATGCTTCCAGCAAAGACCTTGCTAGGTTAAAAGTAGCTATTAATATAGAAAAGAAGAAGGGCGTACCTCTCACTCTAACCTCGATCCAGGTTGGCCCGATTAGTGATCGGGTGGTTGAGGACTTCAAAGGAGTTAAGCATTGGAAGGAAGATGGGACGACCTCAGATATGATTGTGGATGACTTAGACAGTTGTGATATGGACATTGAGGACAAAACATCTCTAACGATCATTTTAAATGATTATTTTATTTTGAAACTGTCGTGATGCATGTAAACCCTCTGCCCTTGACTATGTTCGTAGTTTGAAGTCAAAATTTGGGCCTGAAATCATTATTCTTCTTGAGACTCATGTGCAGCTTGCTAAAGTACATAAGGTTCATTGTGCTCTTAGTATGGGTTATAATGTTGAAGTATTCCTTCGGTGAGCCGGTCTGGTGGTATTCTTGTATTTTGGAAAGAAACTTAGGGACAATTGATTTTTTGAAAGTTAATCGACAATTCTTGATTGAGTTGGTGCATATGTTAGGATCTCATCCTTAGGTTTTAGATGTGATCTATGCTAGTAATTTTAATAATGAAAGGAAGGGCTCATGGAATGTTCTTGAGTGTATCTGCAATTAGGACTTTCCGGTTTTAGTGACTGGAGACTATAATATGATTGTTGTTGAGGGCAAGAAGAAAGAAGAGTGATTTTTGATCAGGCAGAAAGTTTGTGATTTTTGGTCCTTTATTATAGAGGCTTGATTGTGTGATCTGAGGTTTATTGAGCCAGCATTTTCCTAGTATAATGAACAAAAATAATTGGCTCAGATATGGAAAAGGCTTAATCGAGCTATGTGCATGATTCGGTGGCTTGACCTATTTCGTGGTGTGGTGTTGCATCATTTAGCAAGGGTCACATCTAACCATTGTTCCTTGTTACTCAGTATTGAGAATGGTGACTTTGGTGGGTCAAAACTATTCAGATTTGAATGTATGTAGGCCTATATTCCTCGTTCTTTTGAAGTTGTGAAGGAATCTTGGAATATTGTTGTGCACGGTTCACCTACCTATGTGTTTGCCCAAAAAAATAAACTAGTGAAGAATGTTTTA
This sequence comes from Dracaena cambodiana, assembly GCA_036321105.1. Lineage (NCBI taxonomy): Eukaryota > Viridiplantae > Streptophyta > Magnoliopsida > Asparagales > Asparagaceae > Dracaena > Dracaena cambodiana. The sequence goes on along the minus strand of JAYEPQ010000011.1, from coordinate 19,686,594 downwards.
CGATGGTGGAATAAGGAGGAAGTTGGAAATATCTTTTAGAAGAGCGAGCTTCGACAAACTGGAATTGAATTACTGCAGACAACAGAGGCGAAGGGTGGTTTGTCCAGTGAAGAAGAAAGGATGCTTAGCTCAGCTAAAAGGGAGTTACAGGAAGTCTTGTGATTTTAAGAACTTTTGTGGAGACGGAAATCACGCCTTACCAGGTTGAAAGAAGGTGACTTGAATTCTCATTTTTTTTTCATCGTATAGTTATGGTTCGTAAATAAAAGAACCTGACTATTGATGTACAGGGGTTAAATGGGGTATTCCGCATTGATAGAGAAAACGTTGCTACGGAATTACTGAAATACTTTAAGTCAAGGTGGTTTGGTGATCCAATAACAGAAGGTGCATATGTCCTGGTATGGAGCACCATTGAAGAAAAGATTTCTATTAAGGACAATGCGGAGCAATGCAGACTTATTACTAATGATGAGATTGAGATAGTTCTTCGATCGATGAGTGCTAGTGAGGCACCGAGTTCAGATGGATTTTCTGAATACTTTTATAAGCACTATTGGGAGATCATTAAGGGTGATGCTGTGGCGGCTATCCAATATTTTTTCTTCGGGGGTGCCTTACCAAAGCAGTGGAAGGCAACATTTGTGACTTTGATTCCTAAGATAGATAATCCTAAGCTCCTTAAAGATTTTCACCCTATAAGCTTGTGTTATTTTTCTTACAAGTTGATTGCTAAAATTCTGGTTGGTTGTATAAAAAAGATTTTGTCGAAGTTAATTTCTGAGGAATAGGAGGCTTTTGTTCTGGGGAGGAGTATTTCCGATAATATTCTTCTCATGCAGAAATTTTTTTTATTCATTGATTTATTCCGTGCGAGGAGGGAAGCTGATGGGCCTAAAAGTTGATATGGAGAGAGTTTATGATCGTATAAACTGAGACTTTATTGAGTTAGTACCATTAAGATTAGGTTTTCATTGGTGGTTTGTCTCATGAGTGATGGGATGCATTCGGAAACCTTCTTTTGTTGTTCGTATCAATAGGTCACAAATGGAGTGGATTTCTTCAACTACGGGGCTTTGCTAGGTTGTCCATTATTTCCTCATTCATCCTTACTTCGAAGGTTCTATCTAAATCTTGAAAAAGCAACAAGATAAAGAACTGTTTGCCATAAAAATTGCAAATGACACTCTATTGAAATTTTTTTCAATAAAGGATTATAATCCAACGATTTTCCATTTACAGAAGATGAGGAAAATAGATATCCTCTTTGTTTAAAGCTGGGTTATGATATAGCTGTGGAGGATGATCCTGCTCTCTGCTAACACTCTGCACAATCTCTCTCTTAGTTGGCTGGAAAAGAAAGGCTCTGGACTCTTGACCACAAGGGATAATTTTTAGAAGAAGATGATCGATCTTTTCTCTTTCGTTCTCCAGCCTTTTATAGGGGTTCTAGGGTAACGTCGCACCTCATTTGCTCGACCGTTAGCCCCACTACTCGAGAAGTACCGTTATATTCGTTAGGTGGTTGCTCCCACGATTAAAGTAATGCCGCTGCATTCGTTTGGTAGTTAGCTCCACGATCCGAGGTGGCAACTCCTTTGTTCGGGTCGGGTGACTTTGTATTAAACCCCTATCCGGAAGCTATGGGTAGTATTGCGAATCTCAGTTTTAGATTTGCAAACCTGCTCTGTCGTCACTGGGTTGCGAGCCTCAATCTTTAGCTTCGCGGATCTGCCGAGTTGCGGATTTCCAATCCTAAATTCGCGGATCTGCTTTGTTTTCCAGAATTTTTCGCCGACAAAATCCCCTCCAAAGTTTTTAAAACTCTCATTATTTTTTGAGAAGTTTTGAAATACTTTGGATATATCATTTTGTATTAGAATCTCCATTTTTTATATTTCTGAGAGTACAATTATGTATTAGAATTTTCTTCAATTGAGGGCAGCATGACTCTGTCTCAATATCTTGAACTCCCATTTTGAAAGGATCACGACTCTGTATTAGCGCCGCGAATTTACTGCTTTTGAAGGAAAATGCGACTCTGTATTAGCGTCACAATTTGCTGCTCATGAAACATACGACTCTGTGTTAGGGTCTTAAACTTTTGCTTTGGAAGGAACACGACTCTGTATTAGGATCGCGAACTTTCATTTTGGAGAAGAAGACGACTCTATGTTAGGGTCGCGAACTTTCATCTTGGTGAAGAAAACGACTCTGTGTTAGGATCGCAAACTGTCATTTCGGAAGGAACGCAACTCTGTATTAGGGGCGCGAACTTTCATTTTGGAGAGAAAAATGATTCTGCATTAGGGTCGCGAACTTTCATTTTGGAGAGAAAAACGACTCTGTATTAGGGTCGCAAACCTTCATTTCGGAAGGAACGTGACTCTGTATTAGGATCGTGACCTTTTCCCTTGCAGAAAAGCCGGAAGACTGTTGCTTTCTACGGCATAAGAATTGAGACGTTCTCTGAGCCGCATTAAATTAAAATGTACTCACGAGATTTGGGCCAGATATCACGTCTATCCGAAAATCTCGGCCATCAAATCATCTGCTATATAACCTCGATTTCATGAAAGAGGCCATTCTTATCTTGAGAAATTTGAAATCCAAGTATTTTCCTTTAGGGTTCCTCAGACTTCTCGTCTTCAATCTCTTCTAGTTTTCGATACTCTTTGTAGAGGATTTCCTTAATCTGCAAAAGATGCCGAAAAAAGTTTCCTCCTCTAGTGCTATTGCCAGTGGTCATCAAGCTCCTCAAGCACCCTCCAGTTCTATGGTGGTTCGGCAGGAACCCTTAATTGGAGGTAATAATAATAACTTAAAAAAAGGCAATCCCTTTCTTAAAAAGTTTTTGTCTTGAATCTGAATATCTCCTTCTGCAGTTGATTATGCTTTGAATTCTTAGCCTAAGGACCATTATTTCGGATACTTGGATGGTTATGATGGGAAGAAAGAGTTTAGATTTGGTCAAGTTTTCCCGCACTGTACAACATCTGATAGTCACGAGAGGGAAGATAAAATTCTCCATCCTACTCGCTCAACATTGCGAGAATTGATGACCAATGCACCTTTTGAAGGAGATGATCGGTCCTTGCTATACAAACCCGCCTTTTTGTTCGGAGACCATATTTCGGTGACCGATAGCAGTTTGGAAGATGGAGATTACAAATGGTTTTGTCAAGTCGAAGGCCGCTACTTGTTTCTCCCTAACATGGAGAGGTCTTACCCGTTCTTATTTCTCCAATCCCTTTCCGTGCCCAGACGAATGGATTGGCACATAAACAGGCCGTAGGATGGCATCTTATTGGGAGGATTTAACTTTCAAGGTGTTTTCCCTCGTTCTACTGGAAAACACTTTTGTGGATTGCTCCCGGGGTTGCTTAGTCATGACTTCCCTAGAGGTGAAACACCTATTGTCGTATAGACTTTCTTACACCGATTTGTCGATACACAAGGGGAATTCCCTGTTCAAGATTTTCGTCCCCCTGGATAGGTTCACTATTCCTCAAAAAGAGAGTGGGCAATTTTAACTGATTTCTTTCTGAAAGCTTTCAGAGATCAGCTTCATCATGCGGGACTGTATCGTGCTATCAGGACTGTTCAGCACGGCATTCCCGCTAGTAGATTCTATTTGTTTGCTTTACTGGAACTGTACAATCCTGATACTTGTACAATCTTTTGCTCCCGAGGCGAATTGGGTTTCGCCCTTCACGAGATGTATGAAATATCGGGACTTCCCATGGGAGACATCCCGTACGAAGAGTACGTCCATACTGGAGAAGAACTCCATATGCTGAAGACCCGGGACCCTTTGGTCTATAATACTTACTGGAAGTTGCTCTGCCATTATCATATTTGCACGCACACATCTGGTACTCGCAGTTTGAAGCCAAAGAAGTGGCTGCAATATCTTTTGTCCAACTTTTCCAAGAGTAATTCTAATTTTACTCGCCTTCCTCCAATTTCCGAAAAGGAGGTTGAGAGAAGAATCGTAAGTTTCAGGACAGACGCTTACGTTGCCGAATCGGATGAGGACGTTATCAAGACTGGAATGTCCTTTGAAATTTTTCACTATTAGGCCTTCCAACTTTTATCTGATCATGCCTTCTTTGCGGGTTTTTGATGGTATGGTTGAAGAAGTGTGTTATTCATTCGCAGGAAAACATACCCGTTAGGGCCGTATACCCAGCCGTCCTAGTAGCATGTGGTAGTCGACTCAGTCTGTTGCCCACGATGGTGTGCAGCATTCAAAGCGGACTAAGGAGATTATCTGATAAATTCTGCAATGTGAAGAAGGAGCAGAGAAAGAAAAGAGATCCAGTTATTAAGACTCCTAATCCGCGTGTAGAAATCCCTTATACTTATTTGATGGCTTGGTTGGTTCTGCATTGCCCCACTTTGATGAGTCCTGCTGATTCGCAGGTAGACTTAAGTACTCCCAAAGTGTAGCACTATGAGAGGTCGCAATGGAGAGGGGGCTATATGGCTACGATCCGCAAGACCATCCGTCACTTTGTGAGTTTTGAATTATTCAGATTTTTTCCATACTTTCTGAATGCTGGGTACGGGAAAGAATTTGCAGACATGGCTGGTGCTGATAAATTCACTATTCTGTCTCTGGAGTGCTTCTGGTGGTGGATAAACATCTGCCCAGGACATTTGGTTTTTCGTTTGGGAAACCATTGTTATATAGAACCTTATCCCGAGCCGTTTCGCTCGATAGTTTGGATATGATCAGCTCTATGTTGGTAATCCCAATAGGAAAATAAGCTTTGTTGGGAATGCCTTCGAAGGAGCTCGAGCTTGGTTTCATTTCGTCGCAGGTGGAACCCAAGCTATATTTGATCTTCCTCTAAAGATCCCGAACTCGAATATGAGTTTCAGTTTCTGTAAATGGTTTGCGGATGCTAATTCCGCTCCTTAGAACTTCAGTATAAATCATACATGCCTAAGGGAGATCAGAGTTTGGTATGCTCAGAAAAAGAAGGCTGGTAGTACAAAAGCAGTAGGGATGGAAGATTTCGGGACAGAAAGTGCCTCTGATGAGTCGAAACTGGTGATTCAACAAAGGGAGGAGGGCAATAATGCACCAACTTTATCAACTCAACCTATTTCCCTTGATGCTTCTCCTCTCCCAACTTTTAAGGAAACTTCTCCTCAACCGCAATCTCCTCCAAAGAAGATTTCACATAAGTGAAAGAGACTGAGGCGCCTCAGTGACATGCCTATTGATCCGCAGGACACTCCATCTGGAGCGGTACTACAGCACCCAGTTTGGTTTCTGAAACCCTCGCGGAGGAACCTGAGGAGGATGAGGATGACTCCTCTTTAACTCTTCGTTCTCTTAAGAGGCGTCGGAGTCAAGAACCTATTTTTCGCAGTGATCCTACTCCTGCTATCCAAGAGGATCTTGCGACTCTCACACACCAGGTCACTGTTGAAGTAAAGGCTTCTTCTGCTACACGGGAGGATCCTGCAGCTCTCATTCATCATGCTTCCACGGATGATGAAGTACAAATAATCGGGGAAGTTCGCGCATCGGGTTCCCCAAAAGTAGCACCTCCTTCGGAAGATCAAGATGAATGGGGTGATGACGATGATGTCAGCAGTGGCAATCTTTATTCTTCCACCCCCTCCATCAGACCATGGTAAGTACGTCTATCTGAGCGAAGACGTTCGGACCGGAGTATACGGGCCTGAGGTATTCGGACCTGAGGTATACGGACCTGGAGAATCCAGTGTTCAACCTTCAAGTTCGCGTCTTTTTTTTTTCTTTAAGTATTCTGTTATTATTAAATAAAACTGTGATATCCAACTGTCAACTTTCTCCTTTTTGCCAGCTCCAATTTTGACTCCGGATTTAGAGTGCATGGGCGCGAAGGTAACTTCGCCAGATGACACCATCGTAGAAGTTGTCGCCGACGAGGTGAACAAGGTTACCACCTCTGTTGTTGATACTATAGAAGCAATAATTCCAAAGACTACTGCGTCCATGGTCTCGGCCATAGCTGCTCCGTTTGATATTTTGGTTCAGGATGTTGTAGCTGGTAGTTCTACTGAAGCCTCCAGAGGTTCCGTTTCTCCTGACGTTGGCATTGTTGCCCCTATGCAGCAGAGTACGGATCAAACCGTTTCTGCCCCAGCCCGTGTTGATCCCTCTGATGCAGAGGTTAATATTTTGAAGTTGATTTATTGAAAGACACGGTGGAGACTTTCCTCCATTTCCTTGATCGTTGCATTGATAAGATACTGAAGGGCGCTTCATTTGCTTTGCTTGCCAATATTCTCAATATCTACTTGACTGGTATTGTCAGCATTGGTGGAGAAGAGAAAGCTGCTCCCTTCAAGTTTATGATAACTCAGTTTCAAAAGCATGCTGAATTCCTATTGAAAGCCAGAAGTGCTGACAAATCTGAGGAAGTCGAAACCATTTTCCAGAGACTGAAAGAGGAACAATTTAGGTTCCAGAAGGAGACCCAGGATAAGGCCAATACTTGCAAAGCCTCCTTAGAAAAGGGTCAATCAGATCGTCAGTCTCTAGTTCTTCAAGTGGAGGCCGCTGCTTCAATTGTCAAGGACCATGACTAGGCTATTGTCAGGACCCAAGAGTCTATCGCCAAAGCTCAAGCCTTCTTAGCCAAAATCACCAAGGAACGTGATGAGTCGATGAAGAATCTCACCAACTTATCGCGCCAGTAGGATAATACAACCAGAGATCTTCAGGCGATACAAACTGAATTGGACATGCTGGAGGATGCTGCAGCGCAGAATATCGTCCCTAGTGACGAGGAATTACGTCGTCAAGCCACTGTCCAAACTTATGAGGTCCTTCGCAAGATATTGATGATGCCGAGGAGAAAATTAAAGCTCTCTAGAATCATTGAACTGTAGAAGTTTGTATATATATATATATAATTCTCTATTGTTCCTTCTTTAGTAATAGTTCACCTGATATTTGTTGTGCATGGTATGACTCCTTGCTCATGTAGAAAGTCTTGAATTCAATTTTGTATTTCTACGGCATGACTTCAGCATTTGTCTTCGAAGACTTACAATAAACCGCCATCTTATATCTGAGACTTGAGAGTCTTCGTAAAATTTTAGTATTCGTGTATCTGTCACATGACTTTAATGAGCCTTTGTCAGATTTGCAACTTCTCATCTAGAGGTTCACGGATTCATACTAAATTCATGATCTTGACTTCCGAGGATTGCGAGTTTAAGTTTGCGACCTTCTATCCAGAAATTCGCGGGTTGACCCAAAATTCCTCAGAATTTGTAGAGACTTCCGCAAGCCTTGGGATGAAGCCTTCGAACGTGGAATCCCAAGCGTTGTATATCTTTATTAATGACGAGATCTCCGGCCTATAATATCTAAATGTCCCATGCAACAGTAATAAATTCTGTTGAGATCTGAACTAAAAATCTTAACCGAAAATTTTGGCTTTATCCTTTCCAAACCGAAGATCATAGTTACCAGACCGTCTATATAAAACACATGATTCCTTCAATGGAAGATCATTCAGTTGTGAGAAAATTTCTTCCCGACTCTCTTCTCTTCCTTTCTTTTATAGTCGACTTATTTGTACAGCCATATTTTCTTCTTCTCCAACCGAAGTGATGGATAAGAGTTGGCATGTTACAAGACCTCCGGACTACCTCAATCCAGCGAGGTGTTCCACCGAAAAGGTTCTTCTGACCGTAGTTATTTTCCTTAATTAAGGTAAACTTCTTCTTCTGATTAATATCATCTTTTTTCTTCCTTTCTTCCTTTTTTAACAGGGATTTGACTTGGTTGCAGAAGATAACCATAGTCATTTTCCTTAACAATGACCCAGACCCAGTGGGCTCATAATTGCTTCCAATACCTCTAGGATCTTGGAAGGTCTCATGTATTTTTCATGAGAGAAACGATTTCGGGTCTGGGGCATTGTTTTTCTTCTTTCCTAGTATCCCACAAGATTGGGGTACTAATGACCAGGACCTTGAATTTGTGCAACGGCTCACGTAATACGTTTGGGGTGTATATTTGGTATGCCCAGTTTTGAACTAATTAAGTCGCTGGCATCATCACTGGGAAAACCAACCAGGAGGTCCCTGATTGTGGTCGAAAAGAAGAAACAAGATTGTGCCTTTAAGCCGTCCTTAAAAAGGAGGCTACAAGAGCAAATTGGAAGTGGAGACCATGGAGAAAACTTTTTGATCCGAGCCATGCCCAAAGAGAAGGCTACAGAAGCAAGTTTGTCATTTCAAAAGAAGAGTTTGCAGGAGCAAACTTTTTGATCCGAGCCATACTAAAAGAGACGGCTACAGAAGTAAGTTTGTCATTCCAGAAAAGGAGCTTGCAGGAGCAAACATCTACCTTTAAGCCATCATTGGGAGAGGAGGCTACAGAAGAAAATTTTCCCCCTTTTTTTTACATCAGTGATTTGTATTCACTCTTGTACAACACTAGAGAATTCTCTGTAATTTTGATCTGGTGATGAATAAAGAAAATCTTTTCTTTTTACGTAACTAAGAATATCTGAGGATGATTCTGATGTTGATTACCAGAGATAATTGTTAACTTGATAATCTTAAAATAATCAAAATTCTCCAAGTACCCAAAATTATTGTGAATGAAAGATTTTCTTGTTGACAAATTTGATTCACCAGAGGTTTTTTTTTTTAACTTGTCAAGTTTGAAAGAAAGAAAATTTGATTCGCCAGAGATATTTTTTAACTTGGCAAATTTGAAAGAAAGAAATTTGATTCGCCGGAGGTATTTTTTAACTTGGCAAGTTTGAAAGAAAAAAATTTGATTCACCAGAGGTATTTTTTAACTTGGCAAATTTGAAAGAAAGAAATTTGATTCTCCAGAGGTATTTTTTTTAACTTGGCAAATTTGAAAGAAAGAAATTTGATTCGCCAGAAGTATTTTTTAACTTGGTAAATTTGAAAGAAAGAAATTTGATTCGTGGCTTAAAGATTTTTAGTCCGGAAGCACAAACTTTATTAATGAACTTCCGATTACAGACAAGCTTTTGTTCATCATTTGCATTGAACTACCCAGATCACATTGCGACTGGTGTTCTACAATTTTACTAAGAATAATATTTCTTCAGAAATTTGCAATTAATTGATATCATGATCTTATCACCATTCGGCTTCGCCAACTGGTATGCGCCGTTGGAGTAAAACGTATCAATGACAAAAGGTCCCTCCCACTTCGGATGGAACTTTCCTCTAGGCTTCTGGCTGGTTATGATCGGTTTTCTGACTGACAGGACCAGATCACCATTTTTGAAAGTTATTCGTTTGGCCTTTTTGTTAAAAGCTCTGGAGATCCGCGCCTAGTATACTTCAATACTCTGTTGAGCTTCCAAGCACTTATTGTCCAAGGCCTCTAATTCTTGGAGTCTTTGCTGATGTCTTTCTTCTTGTGTCATTCTAGTTGTTAACGCAACTCGTAACGACGGGATTTGAATTTCCAAAGGCAAAACTGCTTCTGACCCATATACCAAAGAAAATGGCGTGGCATTAGTGGGGGTTCGGACTGTAGTACGATACGCCCACAGACATTGTCTGAGCTTTTTATTCCAGTCTCTCTGATTGGATAATACGAACTTTTTGAAAAGTTTTACAATGGTCTTATTGAAAGTTTCTACTAAACCATTGGCTGTAGGGTAATATGGTGATGAAGCTATATCCTCGATTATGTACTTGTTACAAAATCTAGAGTATACTTGGCTCACAAACTGAGGTCCATTGTTATGAATGATTCTCTTGGGCACTCCGAAGTGATAAAGCACATGGTGCTTGATGAATTTGATAACATTTGATGACTTTACTTCAGTCAGAGAAATAGCCTCGGTCCATTTCGAAAAGTAATCGGTTATGACTAAGATGAACCAATGTCCTCTCGTTGATGGCGGGAAAATTGGTCCAACAATGTCCATACCCTATTGCTCAAATGGCAACGACGTAGCCGTTGGGTGGAGATACTCCGGAGCTTGATGTATAAAGTTGATGAGTATCATATATTGTATTTTTCCTCTCATACTTTATCTATTTTTGTATATAAATAAATGCTACTTGGGTATTTTTAGTGTCTTTTGCAGGTAATCCGAATTATACAAGGAGAAGGTATGAAACCAGAGTTGGACTAGGAAATCAAACGCCGAAAAGTTTCTAAAGTGGGCGAGACTACAACATCAAAGTACTGCAGGAAGTAGAAGTCAAATACAGTCAAGCAAATAAAGAGTAAAAGAGAAGATACTTCTGTAGAAGAAACATCAGCCCAAGTTGTCATAGCTGAGCCACTATTTGGCGGTTTTTACCGCCAAATAGCGGCCAAATCGTGGCCTTCTCAGAGAAAATTTCGTCGTGGGCTTAAATGTAAATTTGTAGTTTTTGTGCTTCTACTAGAAATAGGGTTTGGTTTCCGAGGCCTATTTATTGGCCGACCCTTATATTTTGACGGTATTCTGGAATTTTTGTATTTGATTTTTTTGTTCAATAAAGTTGGGGTTTTTGCTGAAGCTCGACGGCCACAACACCGTGTCCAGAGGTAACCCATTGTTCTTGAGATTCTTACTTTCTTTCTGCATAGATTTGATTGCATTCTATTTTAGGGTTTCCTGCTTTCTAGTTAGGGTTTACCGCTTTCTAGATTAGGGTTTATCATTCTATGAATAAAAAGTTGATCTTCCTTAGTAAAAATCATGAGTAGCTAATTAGATCAGCTCTAGGATGTAGATGAAGCTAAAATCTACCATGTAATTATCTTCTAATATTTTTCTTCTTAAATAAAATTAATAAAGCCATGATTTCTAAAATGAAAGATTAAAATACAAGGACCCAAAGTTTAGAACTTTGATAGGTTATACTTGAATTAGGATTCTTGATAATCTATGCTTAGTTAGGGATTGGGGTTGCTGGTTTTGTCTTTTTATTTAAATTATCTAAAAGATTTAGTTTATTTTTATAAGAAGTAGCATCTTTTGATGAGCTATACTTGCACAACACTTAATAGTTCATGCTTAGGGCACTTTAAGTAAAAATTAAACTAAAAAGATTGAATTTTTATGATAGAAGAAAATAATAGAAGTAAGAACATGATTGGAAATTAGTGGATTATATATCCTAGGCTACTTAGATTAATCCGACTTCAACCTAGAACTTTTGGTTAGTCCGTTGAACTATAGAGAAAGTAAGAACACAGAAACACCTTAGATTCCTGTGAGACGACCTGTACAGCGCTACAACGATACTGTGTGCTTGCAGTAAATATATCACATCAAGTTTTTGGCGCCGTTGCCGGGAATCAACGGTGTTTTTTCTTACTTTTTCTAGCATTTTACGGGTTAACAGTGTGTGTGAGTGTGCAGGAAATAGACATTGCAGAGACAGGAAGATTTAAAGGATTGGAAGAGCCTCTGGAATAAGTGAAAGAAAATCAAAAGTCATATTCTACAGGTTACTGCTATTCAGCGGCTAGAACCGCTATTTGGCGGTCAAACAGGTACTATCTGAACCCAATTTTTCTCTGTTTCTGTAATTTTGTTTCCTGGTTCTGTAGAAAAATTAAAAAAAAAAACAAAAAACATTTAGGAACAGTAGAAATCACATTTTTATTTTATCATATCTATTCCACCGTTTTATCTCTCCACAACACTCCACTTCTTGCATTAGTTTAGGAAGTTCACGCATACACTCACGGTCGCTGGTTCATATCACATTGGACCCGTGATTAATTTGGTCGACTTGTAAGATCAGATTTGTTCATGGAAGACAAGATGGACCAGCCGATCCCGATCCTTCAGGATCGATGTTACCCGTTGCGTACATCATTACCATCATGCATCAAACTTCCACACATAGCGGGTAATCATTACGAATTAAAACCGCAGTACATTAGTATGCTTCCCAAATTCACTGGCTCTGATTCAGAAGATGCATATCTCTTTATCAGTGAATTTCAAGAAGTATGCGTAATGATTAAACTGCAAAATTTATCGGAGGACGCAATTAAGCTCCGCTTCATCCCTTTTGCACTTAAGGATAATGCCAAGAAGTGGTTGTACAGTATGCCTACTGATTCAATCACTACTTGGAATGAATTCGTTACAGTATTTCTCAAGAAGTATTATCCTACGCACAAGACGGCAAGAATCAGAAATCAAATCAATCAATTCCGTCAAGTGCCAGGAGAACCCTTCCGGAAATACTTAGAATGGTTTAAGGATTTATTAGCTCAGTGCCCCCACCATGCAATAGAAAAGTGGCGGTTGTGTCAAATCATATACGAAGGACTTGATTACACATCCAAAACTTTTCTGGAATCCATGTGTCAAGGGGAGTTTATGAGGAAAAACGAGGATGAAGCATGGGACTTTCTTGAGGACTTATCATGGAAGACTATGCAGTGGGAGAGTTCCACTGAGAAGCCCAGTATATCAATTTCTGCTCATAAGAGTGGGATCCATAGCGTCGACAGCTCTATAGCTGCTGAAGCAAAAATCGCAGCCCTTATGAGAAGAATTGAGGCACTGAAGACTCCTAGTGCTCAGTCTCCACCAGTGGGTCAAGTGAATCAATTCCAAAGTCCCACATGCTTTAATTGCGGAACTCCCAATCACGTTATGGAGGAGTGTCCATTGTTAGTAAATCCTATGGGTCCCACACTTGAGCAAGCTAACGCTATGTATCAAAGACCCGTTAATAATCCATACGCTCCGACATACAATCCTGGTTGGAGGAGCCATCCAAATTTCTCATGGGGTCAAGGGTAATATCAGGGAGCCCCGAACTCCAACATGCAGCCTCCAGCTACTGGTCAGTTCCCAAGACCAAATATGGGTGCTTATCAACACCCAAATACTTCAAACCATGGGAACAACCAGAATAGACCACCTGCACAAAACCATTCATATCCACAACAGGGGTCTAATAATGATCAAGAAAAGCGACTTCAATCACTTGAGAAGAATGTTGAAAATCTTCTCAAGTCTCAGTCCAACCTTGACACATACATGCAAAATCTTATGAAAGTGTCAACTGATTTCATTCAAAGAACAGATCAGCACCTGCTCGTGAACTCTCAATCTATTAAGAATGTAGAGCAGCAGGTTGGACAACTAGCAAATCAAATGAGTGAACGTGGCAAGGGCACTTTTCCAAGTCAAGCCATAACAAATCCTAATGCCAGTTCTTCAAATTTGAGTCAGTCGCATGTCAACCAAATTAATGCCATTCACACACTTCGATCTAGCAAACTGGTTGACGATCACGTAGCCATGCCACCTGATTCCACTCCTATTGTACGGCAAGCTACACTCCCTGATACCACGATTCCATCATTACCTCATGATTCATCATCATCATCATCCCACGATTACCCACTGGCACGACAGAAGAATCTGATCTTTCTAATTCTGATCCTCCAATTGATCATACTTATAAGACAAAGGCTCCATATCCAAATCGATTGAAGAAAAATTCTCCTCAGGTGGAGCACATTCTTGAGTTATTCAAGCAAGTTAAGGTCAATGTTCCTCTTCTTGATGCAATCCAACAAGTACCTGCTTATGCAAAATTCTTAAAAGATTTATGCACCAAGAAGAGAACAACCAATGTTCCAAAGAAAGTCTTCTTAGCTGCTAACATATCTAGCATCCTCTCTCAGTCAGCACCTGTAAAGTATAAAGACCCTGGAAGTCCTACTGTCTCCTGCACTATAGGGACTACAGTGATTGAAATGGCTTTACTAGATCTAGGAGCAAGTGTCAACTTGCTTCCTTATTCAGTGTACCAGCAGTTAGGACTGGGAGAGTTGAGACCTACAAGGATTACGTTACAGCTAGCTGATAGATCTGTGAAGACACCTATTGGAGAGATTGAGGATGTCTTGATTAAGATTGGGGAGTTTATCTTCCCAGTTGATTTCATAGTCCTCGAGACTCAACCTGTGGTGAATCCACACCATTGCATCCCAGTTATTTTGGGACGTCCATTCTTGGCCACTTCCAATGCTGTTATCAATTGCCGGAGTGGATCGATGAGACATTCCTTTGGAAATATGGCACTTGACTTGAATATATTCAATCTAGGGCGCCAACCAAGTGATCCACATGATGAGCCCCTAGAAATGAATATGATCCAAGGGTTGTTCAGTGAACACCAAGAGGAGAAATTCTTTGATGAGCTGAATGGTTTAGTTGATGAGAGTGTATTCTTGGAGACGCTCGATGAATCATCTAATTATGTGTCTTCCACTCAATAGAAACTTCCACTTGAGCCATTGATGACTGAACCACGAGTTCAGTTACGACCATCTATTGAGTGTCCACCTGAGCTTGAGATGAAGACCCTTCCGAGTCATCTCAAGTACGCTTTCTTGGGTGAACACGACACACTACCAGTCATTATCTCTGCAGAATTGACTGACGCTCAGGAGGAAAAACTCATATCAGTGTTGAAAGCACATAGGGAAGCCATAGGCTGGAGTATGGCCGATATTAAGGGAATAAGTTCTTCTATAGTGCAGCATAAAATTCATTTACTAGATAATGCACGACCTACAAGAGATCCTCAGCGTAGGTTGAATCCGGTAATGAAAGAAGCTGTGAGGAAGGATATTCTTAAGTGTCTTGACAATGGGATTATCTATCCTATCTCTGATAGCGCATGGGTAAGCCTAGTTCAAGTAGTGCCTAAGAAATCCGGAATCACTGTAGTCAAGAACGATGCAAATGAACTTATCCCGATGCGTTTGCAGACGGGATGGAGAGTCTACATTGATTATAGGAAGCTTCATGCTGCAACTAGGAAGGACCATTTCCCCTTGCCATTCATTGATCAGATGTTGGAACGGTTTGGCCGGACATGAGTTCTATTGTTTTCAAGATGGATACTCTGGCTACAACCAAATTCCCATCGCTCCAGAGGATCAAGAAAAGACCACGTTCACATGTCCATTCGGCACCTTTGCATACAGACGCATGCCCTTTGGGTTATGCAATGCACCTGCCACGTTCCAAAGGTGCATGATAAGTATTTTCTCAGATATGGTCGAACGATTTCTTGAAATTTTCATGGATGATTTTTCTATCTTCGGAGATTCATTCCAAGAGTGTCTGCATTATCTAGAGTTGTTCTCACGCGTTGTAATGAGAAGCATTTGATACTCAATTGGGAAAAATGCCATTTTATGGTCAAAAATGGCATAGTGCTAGGGCATGTCATCTCGAAGAATGGTATCGAGATTGACAAAGCCAAGGTAGACCTCATCAATAATCTGCCACCTCCGCGATCAGTGAAAGATATACGATCCTTCCTTGGTCATGCTAGTTTTTATAGAAGATTCATCAAAGACTTTAGCACAATTGCTAGGCCTTTGACACATCTACTAGCCAAGGAAGTACCATTCAATTTCACGCTTGATTGTCTAAGAGTATTTTAGCAGCTCAGGAAGGCGCTGATCACCGCTTCTATTTTTCATGCGCCAGACTGGAGCTTACCTTTCGAGCTCATGTGTGATGCATCCGATTATACTATCGGTGCCGTCCTTGGTCAACGTATTAATAAGCAGCCACATGTGATTTACTATGCAAGTAGGACACTTAATGAAGCCCAGTTGAACTACTCTACCACAGAGAAAGAGCTTCTGGCAGTTGTCTTTGCACTTGAGAAGTTTCGTTCCTACTTGATTGGATCACGAATTACAGTATACACTGATCATGCTGCTTTGAAATACTTGTTAACCAAGAAAGATACAAAGGCAAGGCTTATTCGATGGATCCTCTTGCTACAAGAGTTTGATCTTGAGATATTAGGCAAGAAATGTGCGGATAATTCAGTAGCTGATCACTTGTCTCGTCTGCCCAACGCTCCAACTAATTTGTGCCCCCATAAACGAATCATTTCCTGATGAGCAACTGTTTGCATTGATGCACGAACCATGGTTTGCTGACATTGTGAACTATCTTGTAACTAAGGAGATTCCGTCCCATTGGTCCAAGCAAGATCGATATAGATTCTTGTCCCAAGTAAAATTCTTTTACTGGGATGAACCATATATGTTCAAATGTTGTCCAGACCATATCATACGTCGATGCATACCTAACGATGAGATGCAAAGTGTCCTCTCTTTTTGTCATGATCTAGCTTGTGGAGGACACTTTGGTCCCAGGAAAACAGCCGAAAAGGTATTGCAGAGTGGTTTCTATTGGCCAACTATTTTCAAAGACGCCATGGAATATTGCAAAGTATGCACA
Organism: Dracaena cambodiana; assembly: GCA_036321105.1. Taxonomy (NCBI): domain Eukaryota; kingdom Viridiplantae; phylum Streptophyta; class Magnoliopsida; order Asparagales; family Asparagaceae; genus Dracaena; species Dracaena cambodiana. The sequence continues at coordinate 19,670,335 of JAYEPQ010000011.1, read as the reverse complement.
CGATGTCAATTCGTCGGTAAAATTTCACGGCGTAATATGATGCCTCTGCAACCTATCCTTGAGGTCGAAATCTTTGATGTATGGGGTATAGATTTTATGGGACCGTTACCCAACTCATTTGGAAACCAATACATATTAGTTGTTGTTGATTATGTTTCCAAATGGGTAGAGGCAATAGCCACAAAATCGAATGACAACAAAGTAGTTGTCAAGTTTTTGAAAGAGAATATATTTTCTCGATTTGGCGTTCCTCGAGCTATTATTAGTGATAATGGTACCCATTTCACCAACCGGTCATTTGAGGCGCTTATGCGGAAATATTCCATTACTCACAAGTTAGCCACACCGTATCATCCGCAAACTAGTGGGCAAGTGGAAGTTTCTAATCGCCAAATCAAACTGATTTTGGAGAAAACAGTAAATCATAATAGAAAAGATTAGTCTTGTAAGCTAGCTGATGCATTATAGGCTTACCGTACCACTTACAAGACTAATCTAGGCATGTCTCCATATCGTTTGATATTTGAAAAAGCTTGTCATTTACCGGTGGAGCTTGAGCATAAAACTTTATGGGCAATCAAATTTCTAAATTTTGAGCTCGAAAAAGCTGGCGAGCAGCGGAGATTACAAATTAATGAGCTTGATGAGATAAGACGGGACGCATATGAGAGTGCCAAGATTTATAAAGAGAAAACAAAAGTGTTTCATGACAAAGCGATCATTCGCAAGTCATTTGCACTTGGACAAAAAGTTCTCTTATATAATTCGAGGCTACATTTATTCCCAGGAAATTGAGGTCAAGATGGAGTGGACCGTACATAGTACGGACAGTGCACCATCACGGTGCAATTGATCTCGAGGATCCTGAAAATGGTAATCTATTCAAAGTAAATGGTCACCAATTAAAACCATTTTTAGAACCTCGAGTGAGCGATAATGTAGAGGTCGTGACACTTCACGATCCAATCTATGCATAAAGACATGTAGTTATTTGTATAATAGCATGTATATTATGTATATTATGTTACTAACATGATGCAGGGTTTTAAAGTAAAATTAGGGAAAGATGAGGAGCTGACTGTAATTTTCCATCCCTATATAAACCCAAGCAGCCCTCATCTTCCCCAAATTATTTCTTCCAAAACCCTAGCTGCCCCCCTTCCTTCCCCACTTCCTCCTTTGGTTTTTGCTTCTCTCTTTGCAGGACAGTGTAGAATCGTCAGGAGTTTCGCTGACCAGTGGTTCTAAACGATTCCACTCACCATCATAGAGACTCTCCCCGAAGCTCTCGGCCAGCCTTGACCACAGAACCGCCAAACAGCGGTTTTCACCGCCATTCAGCGTCATTTTCGTGGATTTTGCCCCTGAAACTTCAGGTGAGGTACCCTTCTTCTCTTCTCTGTTTATTTGTTTGGTCAGATCTCAAATTTATGAGTTCAGTACAATATAATGGGTAGATTTGCTTGTGAGAATTTATTCGGAGAAATTTTTGCGGCATTTAGTGTTTATTTTGCCGCTGCAATCGAAACTCTGGGTTGGAATTACCTCATATATTCACCAAATTCATTCTACATCCCAGAGTTGGTGGAGAAATTTTATGCGAGTTTTGCGAAATCTGATATTTCGGACGATCGCAAAACCATAAACCTCCATTGGCGCGGCCAATTATATGAAATGAACGCAGCGGCCATCTCGGCTTCTACGGGTATCCTCCTTCACTTCGAGAATCACACTTCCGGTAGGATTGAGGATTATCTTACACGGATGGGCCCAAACTGCAAAATAACACGTGATAAAGGGATTAGCAGTAAAACACTCTATCGCAATATTCACGCAACTTGCCGCTGGGTCAACACTAATATTATGGGCATTACACATATGTCGTCTTTTTATACGCCCACACTTTATGTTGTTGATTGTATTATGCGTCAAGACACTCACTTCTGCATGTGCACACAGCTACTCGACATGATGGTTGATGCTAAGATGCGGTCGAGGACTAGTTTGCCTCTGCCGTGTTTAATTACACAGTTGTGTCGCAAGTTTATATCTAGTGCCGAATTTAACGCATATGCACCCTCACGCGTGTTCATTGCTACCGAACATACTTCAGTGACATATCATGATGCTGTTCCAGAAGATTGGAACAGACATGCTGATAACGAGAATATATATGCCACTGAATTGACACAAGAGGAGGAGGATGATGCCTTTTTTGACCAAGACTTGTCAGCTGATCCCACTGAGCAAATCAATGTAGTCTGGCAAGGTCTTGAAAAAATTTGGCACCGGTTGAAACAAATTGATAGGGGTGAGTCTTCTACAGCACGACCACGTCCTGCACCCGGTGAGTCTAGTAGAAGGCAAAGAGGACGGCACCAATGATTTGTGTATGAAGGCATACACAAGTTTAGGTGTGGGGGAGTGTATTAGGAGATTTTTATTTAATTTTTATCTTTATTTTTTGGATTTTTAGGTTTTATTTTTATTTTTATTTTTTTTTAGGTTTTTGGATTTCTTTATTTTACACTTTGGGTAGTTTTTAGGGTGACCAACAAAAAAAAAATGCTACTAAAATAAAAATAAAAAAAAAATTTGTTTCATCAATAGATCAAATTAATTACAGATAAAGGAACAAATTTAGATTTTAAATTGGATATGAGAGTAGATTGGACGATACACTTTGAATTTTATGAAAAAAAAGATTAAAATCCAAAAAATAAATATCGCTAACAATAGTTTTGAGGCAAGTATACATCTATTTTTCACTTCACAATAGTTTATTAGGTTAAGGATAAAGATGATAACGAATGAGTAAGTCTTTTCTCTCTAAACAATGAAAAAAAAAGTGAGAATAAAATAATGGGGTGCGCCTGGTATTAAGGCAATAGCCTCAAGAGTGAAAAAAAAAAGAGTATGATCCACGTAATCAGGTATTTTGCGCCTAAGTAAGCGTGAATATTCGCATGAATGGTGAAATATTCTTAAAAAAAAAAGAGTATGAACTGAGTAATCGGGTATGTTGCGCCTAAACAAGTGTGAATATTTGCATGAAAAGTGAAATATTCTTAAAAATAAAAAAAAAAAAGAGAAAAAAAAATTGTTATGAGAGAGGAGATGAATCATGAGTTAGAGTTGGAGTCTAAAATCAAAGTAGACTATCACACATGCACGTAGATGTATCGGAGCCAATAGATTATCTGTTAGTAGGTATTGAAAGATAAGATTTAAAATTTTTGATTAAAATGATAAGTGTATCTGATATGACGTTTGATTTAAAAATTGATAATCTAAATACGTTCTTGAGTTTGTATATTAGTGAGACCAATTGATGAAAATATTATAAAAAAAAAGAAAGAGATTTTTTCTTTATTTTGTATAAAATTTTTATTTTTCTTGATTTTCGATTATCCTTATTTTTCTTTTCTTTATTCCTTAATCTATCTTCTTCTTGAATTTTGTGGGTATATTCACTGCAAACCCTCACGAGACACAACTCGTCCACAAGGGTAACATAGGGGTTTAAAGGCTTGTTGCACATGCTAAGTGCAATCGCGATTCCTGCGAAAGTGAGTTAGGATTTTTGTTTTTCTTTTTAGGTTTAGGTTTTGCTCGAGGACTAGCAAAAGATAGGTGTGGGGGTGTGATGAGTATCATATATTGTATTTTTTCTCTCATACTTTATTTATTTTTGTATATAAATAAATGCTACTCTGGTATTTTTTAGTATCTTTTACAGGTAATCCGAATTATACAAGGAGAAGGTATGAAACCAGAGTTGGACTAGGAAATCAAACGCCGAAAAGTTTTTAAAGTGGGCGAGACTACAACATCAAAGTACTGCAGGAAGTAGAAGTCAAATACAGTCAAGCAAATAAAAAGTACAAGAGAAGATATTTCTGTAAAAGAAACATCAGCCCAAGTTGTCATAGCTGAGCCGCGATTTGGCGGTTTTTACCGCCAAATAGCGGCCAAATCGTGGCCTTCTCAGAGGAAATTTCGTCGTGGGCTTAAATATAAATTTGTAGTTTTTGTGCTTCTACTAGAAATAGCGTTTGGTTTCCGAGGCCTATTTATTGGCCGACCCTTGTATTTTGATGGTATTATGAAATTTTTGTATTCGATTTTTCTGTTCAATAAAGTTGGGGTTTTTGCTGAAGGTCGACGGCCACAACACTGTGTCCAGAGGTAACCCATTGTTCTTGAGATTCTTATTTTCTTTCTGCATAGATTTGATTGCATTCTATTTTAGGGTTTCCTGCTTTCTAGATTAGGGTTTACCGCTTTCTAGATTAGGGTTTATCATTCTATGAATAAAAAGTTGATCTTCCTTAGTAAAAATCATGAGTAGCTAATTAGATCAGCTCTAGAATGTAGATGAAGCTAAGATCCACCATGTAATTATTTTCTAATATTTTTCTTCTTAAATAAAATTAATAAAGCTATGATTTCTCAAATGAAAGATTAAAATACAAGGACCCGAAGTTTAGAACTTTGATAGGTTATACTTGAATTAGAATTCTTGATAATCTATGCTTAGTTAGGGATTGGGGTTGCTGGTTTTGTCTTTTTATTTGAATTATCTAAAAGATTTAGTTTATTTTTATAAGAAGTAGTATTTTTTGATGAGCTATACTTGCACAACACTTGATAGTTCATGCTTAGGGCACTTTAAGTAAAAATTAAACTAAAAAGATTGAATTTTTATGATAGAAAAAAATAATAGAAGTAAGAACATGGTTGGAAATTAGTGGATTCTATATCCTATGCTACTTAGATTAATCCGACTTCAACCTAGAACCTTTGGTTAGTCCATTGAACTATAGAGAAAGTAAGAACGCAGAAACACCTTAGATCCCTGTGAGACGACCTGTACAGCGCTACAACGATACTGTGCGCTTGCAGTAAATATATCACATCAAAAGTCTGCATGTATTTGGCAGGTCCTATACTTCTTGGCGTAACTAACCGCTTCTGTCATCATTTTAGGCCAGTAATAACCCATCCTTCGGATTCTATCCCAAAGTTTTGGCCTTAGTTGGTGTGCTCCGCAGATGCCAGCATGAGCTTCTTCGAGTACTTCTTGAGCTTCACGGTTGGAGAGACAGCGAAGTAAAATTCCATCATAAGATTTCCTGTACAATGTTTGGAGCTCCGCGTTGTAGTAGAACCAGACAACCCTTCTCTGAATTGCCCTGGCTTCTTTTTGATCTTCAGGTAATATACCGTAAAGAACATAGTCTATATAAGGAAAACGCCAATCCCCCGGTTCTAGGCTTGATTCGAAAACGTCAGCTTCGTTTTCCTGTGGTTCCTTCATTTCCTCTTTGATTTCGTCCTTTGGACAAAATAATTCTTTGCTTCCTACTATAATTTGCCTTCTAGCATGCTTGGGCAAAACTAATGTAGCAGCTAGGGAAGCTAGTGAATCTGCATAACTATTTTGGTGGCGCTTTACGTGGCTGATATAGAAACCATCGAAACCATTGGCGATCTTGATCACCGCACGATAATACGGCATGAGGTCTTCATATTTGACCTCGTACTCCCCTTTTACTTGATTTATAACAAGTTGAGAGTCCCCATATGCTTCCAAATATTTGACCCTTAGTTGTTTGCCTATTTTTAAGCAGATTAGGAGGGCGTTATACTCCGCGACATTGTTGGAATACGAGCTTGTTAATGAGTAAGCTCGAGGAATGATGTGGTTGTGGGGGGAGACGAAAACAACTCCTACCCCCGCTATCATTCTTCCCTCGGATCCCATTCGGGAGGCACCATCGAAGAAAAGTTGCCATACACCTTTCGCGACTGTGTTTGCCTCCGAAGACTTTTGCAAGTCATCTTCTTCTGGAATCGGGCTTCATTCTTCTAACTCTCCTGGGATTTGTTCGTACAACTTCGAGGATGCCAGGATTGGATGTTCGGCAAGGAAGTCGGCCACGGTCTGTCCTTTAACAGACTTCTGCGAGATAAAATGCATATCATATTGTGATAGTAAAATAGCCCAATTGGATAGTCTCGAATTCAACGATCCAGGTTTAGTCATTAGTATTCTCAGGGGGTTAACTCTCGATACAACGTGGATGGTTTGTCCAACTAAATAGTGTCGCATTTTCTGTATTGCGAACACTAAAACTAAACGTTCTATTTCCACTGGATTATACTGGTGTTACACTCCGATCATCATTTTGCTGAGGTAATAAATAGTTTGTTCGTGACCTGACTCATTTTTCTGTACTAGCAATGCCCCCAAGGAATGGTCCATAACCCTTACGTATAGCAGGAAAGGTACTCCTGAGACTGGGGCTACGAGCACCGGTGGCTTCATGAGATATTGTTTGATTTTTTTTCAAAAGCCTTTTGGCATGCGTCATCCTAAACAAATGACACTCTCGTCCTCATTAATTTGGTGAAGGGCTGACATTTACTAGACAAATTTGATATAAACCTGCGGATGTACGCCAGCCTACCTTGCAGTTCCCTTAACTCTTTAAGGTTACGGGGAGGTGGCATATCTTGGATAGCCTTGACCTTACATGGATCAAGATAAATTCCTTTCGACGTTATGACAAAGCCGAGGAATTTTCCACTGGAAACCCCCAGGAAAGACTTAGTTCGGTTTATCTTGGGTTGGTGTTTCCTCATGAGGTCGAACACCGTCTTCAAATCCTTCAAGTGATCGTCTTTGTTTCTATTTTTAACTGCTAGGTCATCTACGTAACATTCTACTGTCTTCCAGAGATGCTCTTGGAATATTACATTCATGGCACGCTGATACGTAGCACCTACATTTTTCAGGCCAAAGGGCATGACTGTATAGCAGTACACCCCGAGTGGTGTTCTGAAGGACGTATGCTTCTCATCATCAGAGTACATCTTTATTTGATTATACCCCGACAATCCATCCATGAACGTCATACGCTCATACCCACAAGTATTATCTATCGTAACATCTGTGATGGCTAATAGGAATTCGTCTTTAGTGCAGACCTCATTCAAATCCCTAAAGTCTATGCAAATTCGGATCTTTCCATTTTTCTTGGTTACGGGAACTATATTCGCGACCTAATCAGGGTGCTGTTCCTCGCGAATAAAACCTGACTCAATCAACTTCTTGATTTCAGCTTCAATAGCTTCCATGATCTCTGGGCGGAATCTTCGTTGTTGTTATTTTACTGGCTTAGCATCTGGCTGGATGTTCAATTTGTGAACCGCTACACTCGGGTCCAATTCTGGCTTCTCCTCATAACTCCAAGCGAAAATATCGATGTATTCGCGAATGAGGGACATCAAATCCTCCCTTTCTTCTGATGATAGGTTTTCATTTATAAATATGGGTTTAGAATTCTTTTCATCCCCCATATTTATTTGAATCACTTTATCTCCGGTTGGAGGCTCGTGTTGTTCAAACTGGATCTCCCACTTCACATTAAGATGCTTGGCCCAGGTGTCGTCTTTTATCAGTGAGGCTTCCTCTAAATCTTCGCTTTCTTGGATCACAGAAGCCATGTTCGCGGATATCTTGCGGAAAATCATGCCTATACTGACATCTGAATCCCAGCATGACGATTCTGACGAATGATCGCACTGTCTTTCTTTGGTTCTTTCACTTGAGGAACCCTTGGGAGTAGTGACATATCCTAACCCCCTGCCGATTTTCTGGTAATAATTTGGCATTTTTCCTTCTGGGACAAAGGGTTGAAGGATTTCTTTCTTCCTTTTCTGAAGTTCAACCCCCTGCCCTCGGCCAGATTGTATCCCATTTTTTTTTACTAATCTATAAGAGTTTCATCGTAATGGAAGAACTCGGGATTTTCCTATTCTTCCTCAGAATCTAAGCATTTCTTTTTGTTCTTGTGACTTGCCCCTCCAAATAATATGGATTTCTGGGTTCCGTCCTAGGGAGGAACCTCAAAAATGATCTTGTTAGCACTTTCAACGTCATTACTTAATTCGTGAAAGGATGATCGGATCGGTGCTTGGAAGGAAGTCAGAGAACGTATCTCATTTACATAATTACTGAATGCATCTGTGCTAGTGCTTGAGGGCTCAGAATCAACACCAGAGGAATAGGCAAACTCTAAATTTTCATTTATCACCCATTCACTATCAGAGTGAACGGTGTTATTTACATCAAGGCCTTCCAGACTTATCACAATGGGCTCACCGTCCCAAATTACATGTTTGGATTTCGAATCTTCAAATCCTGATTCTGTATCAGCTTCCTTGCCGCTATCAGAGTCATCCGGAACATGTTGATTTGAAACACTGAGCGCATCTTCATACAGCAACGCGTCAGTAAAGTAGTTTTTAACTCCTTTAAAGGGTTGCTTCTCTGCGACCAACATTCTTACGTTCCCATCTTTGTCCATATACTTCATGCATTAATATAATGTGGAGGGCACAATGAGATTGCTATGGATCCAAGGTCTTCCCAATAGCAGATTGTATGATGTGTTCGCATCTATCACGTAGCACGTGACTTCTGTCTTCAGGTCGCCGATTTGGCACTTAAGTTTTATCTTACCCAACGGTTTACTACCGTTAGCATTGAATCCGAAGATAGTAGTATTAGTCGCCGCTAATCTATTCATCGGAACTCCAAGGTATCGTAGTATCCTCTGGGGCATGATACTCAAGGTCGAGCCTGGATCAACTTGAATGCGATCAATCTCCGTAGACTCTATGTATCCCTTGTAATACAAAGGGTGGTGATGCTTATTGCTTCTGACTTACATATCTCCAGGTGAGAAAGCGATGTAGGGGACATTCTTACCAGAGATCTGGTAACACGTCGTGCAAAGAGATTCTTCTTCCTCAATCATCTCTGATATCTGTGCCAAGAATACCTCCGAATCTTATAGAGCTTCTCTTAAACATTCTCTAGTAGATTTGGAAAGCTTCAGAAATTCGTACAAGGTTATCCTCGCGGGAATATTAGCTAACTGTATTAGAATGTCGAACTAGAATGACTTCCGCAAGTCCTCCATAGGCTCTTTTCCCTTTTTCTTCAGAACTTTATCAAACTTAAGCTCTTTTGGTTTGGTTTTCTCTAAAGATGGTCGAGGTTCTGCAGCCTGGGCGTAGTTCTTCAAATAATCTTTTTCCGAACGGGTCCCTGTGGGAGGGGGATCCGCGTCAGCCACCAGAGAGTCTTCTACTTCTTCTTCCGAATCTGTTAGAGTAGGAATGCCTCCGTTAACTTTGGAAATTATGGAGACGATATTGGAAGTGAAGATCTTCCCTTTTCGCCTTCTTCCAGATGAATTAGAAGTCCATTGCTCATCATTAAGGAGATCTTGATGCACCCACAATATTTTCCCCCTATCAGTCTCAAAAGGGGACAATCCTTTCTCCTGTTGTTGATGCGGATCAAAATTCACGATCTGCATCGTGCCTCTAGGAATGGGTTGTACTTCGTCTTGAACTGTTGACTCTATCCAGTCAGGAGCTTTACCGAACTTGACAGTCACCATGTTCGCGATCACCTTTTTTTTGTGTTCTTGGAGCTTAATAACATTGGCATCCACCAAGGCTTGAATCTTATCTTTAAGGATGTAACAATTTTGGATAAGGTGGTTAATAATCCTATGGTAGATACAGTAATTAGGATCTTAACTCTCCCTGTTTCTTCCGGACGTTTAGATTCTGGCAGCTTTAGCATCTTTTACTCATGAGGAGGTTGAAGATGGTTTCCGTATGTTCATCCTTAAAGGAATATTGTTTTTGAGGTATACGTGTTTGAGGAGGGAGCTTCGGATAAGACTTTACGGGTTGTGGAGTATCAGCCACCATTGTCTCTTTCCCCTTATATCCTCGGGATCGGGACTTATGCTTGTTATCGCCATTTCGCTTCTGTTTCTCCTTGCCTCCTTCTTCTTCGAGCCTTTGTGCGATCTCCTTAGCCTCCTCAGCTTGTAGGGCAAGGTTCTTTTAAGTCGAGAACTTTACTGCTCCCATCCTGACCAGAACCTTAGTTGATAAATTATGTCGATAGGTTTCTACCAAGATCTTTTTCGGCATCCTATGCGGGCATCTGAGAGAATCATTCCAGAACCTTTTGATGAAGTCCTGGGCTGACTCTCTCTTTCTTTTTTTTTTAAGTGGCTAGAAGCGCCGGCATTGACACATCCATGTCATCTTCATAGAATCTGATCAGAGAGGCTTTTTCCATGTCACTCCATGAATTGATGGTTCCTGGTTCTATCCTCTAGAACCATTCAAAAGCTAGTCTTGTTAAGGTACTAACAAATAACCACGTAATAATGAGGTCGTTTTCGGCTAAATACCTAATCTGCGACTTAAAATAGTAGAGATGCTGGTTTGGCGATCCTTTACCATCAAAAAATTTGAGCTTCAATGGTTTAAACCTGTTCGGGAACAGCACACTTTCCCATTCCATGAGATATGGCCTTACCACACCTAGCTCTTGTAGATCGCTCTTATACATGAGGGCGTTCAGTTGATTTTGGAAGCTTTTTATCCAGACAACATTTGCATTTCCTTCCTGGTGCGTGAAGCGGTTGTCATCGTCCTCATGATGTTCTGCTTCTTCTTCATTATTGCGAGGGCCATGATCTTCTTCTTTCGCCCTCTTTCCTTTGCCGATTTTCGGGCCATGAGGTGGCGTTGGCGAAGATGTATCTTTTAACCTAGTCTTTTCGAGTTCCAACAGAACGCGTAGCATGTCTTTAAGTTCGCTGATAGCGTTCTGTTGTTACTGAATATTTTTATCCTGTTCATCCATCCTTCGCATGAACTCCTCCGGAGTACTGTTTTGGGCCATGTACGAGGAGGCGGAGTCTTCCTGAAACGAATCAGATGTTTAGGACTCGGCCATGACAGATTTTGTCATATCCTCCTCATCGGAGGAGACTCCCGCCATCTATCTATAATTTGTTGGGATTGCTATCCCACTTCTGAGCCGAGTGTTTTGTAAAACCCCTTGCTCTTCATTGAGTACGTTTTTCAGGCCCGAAGAGCTCTCTGAATCGGAAGCAGATTCTTTGGAGACTTTTTTCGTCTTCTTTTTCTTCTTCTTTTCCCCAACACCTATCATATTGATGACACCTCGGGGTATTCGAGTTCAGAAAACTCGAGCCTATTTCGTCGCCTCCTCTTCGCCGGTTGAGATGTGGATGTTGATGGAGCTGATAGTCGACGGAACACCGACTGCCTAGCGTGTGTCGAACAATGACAGTGTAATAGCACTGCATTGATCAGTCGTTCGCAATGGCAGTGAGATACCTGGGATTCTTCTCTATTCTTGTTCAAAAGTTCCCGAAGATCTCCCCCAATAGAACTTTTGGTCACAGGATCATCTGTAAGAGACAGCCTGGGTAGCTTCGGGACCAGCCTCTCTCTTTCATCGAAAGCTCTTGGTGCGGGTCTCACTCTTGCTGGGGCAGTGAGTGAGACAGTCTTAGCCTCTGAGATAGGCTCATGGATAATTGCACGTTTTCCACGAACCTAAGGTTCGCGATCATGCTTCTTCATTGGAACACGAGAGACACGGATATAGGCTCTGCGTTTGTAGTCATAGAAAACTTTAGTGGTTTCACTCTGTTTTCTATAGGAAACATGAGTAAATCCCCCCATATCTTGATCTTTTGTAACTTCACACTTTGGCCTCCATACTTGCGCAGTAGGCCTTTGTGATAGCGAGTCGGCGGTTTCCTTTGGCTGCGTGGTCCTGCGAAGGGCACGAGCTTTGCTTCTTCTTAAGTTCCTTCTCGTTGTATGAGTGAGAGGAACCACCTTCTCCAGTCATAGTCTTGCGGAGTAGGTAGTGATCGCTTCCCCTTGTTGAAGTGGGGGTCTTGGTCCACCTTGTTTGAGAGATCAGGAGTCTTAACCGAAACTAGACTAGAGCCCAATATTGAAGAAGAGGACTTCGGACCAATTTGGTCCGTCGATTCCTTCGATTGAGTTATTGCCATTAAAGCCTCCTTGGAGATTGACCCCTTGGAGACTTTACGACATTCCCGTAGGAAAGTAGGGCTCTTGGAGCCTGAAGAGAGGAATTCTTCGTACCTTTCCTGGTCAACCTGAATGGTGAGCGAGTTGATCAGGCTGCCAACTGGAATGTTATCGGATTGAGCTACCACCAGATCACCGGAGGTGATGGCAGTCCCCAGCGGAGTCGCCAATTTTCTGTTCGCTATAAAAATTGTAAATGACACTCTATTAAATTTTTTGTCGACAAATGATTACAATCCAATGGTTTCCCGTTTACATAAAATGTGGAAAATAGATTTCCTCTTTGTTTAAAGCTGGGTTTTGATGTAGCTGTGGAGGACGATCATGCTCTCCGTTGACACTCTGCACAATCTCTCTCTTAGTTGGTTGGAAAAGAAAGGCTCTGGACTCTTGACCACAAGGGGTAATTTTTAGAAGAAAATGATCAATCTTTTCTCTTTTATTCTCCCGCCTTTTATAGGGGTTCTAGGGTAACGTCCCGCCTCATTTGCTCGACCGTTAGCCCCACTACTCGAGAAGTGCCGTTATATTCGTTAGGTGGTTGCTCCCACGATCGAAGTAATACCGCTGCATTCGTTTGGCACTTAGCTCCACGATCCAAGGTGGCAACTCTTTTGTTCGGGTCGGGTGACTTTGTATTAAAGCCCTACCCGAAAGCTATGGGTAGTATCGCGAATCTCAGTTTTAGATTCGCGAACCTGCTCTGTCGTCACTGGGTCGCGAACCTCAATCTTTAGGTTTACGGATCTGCCGAGTTACAATTTTCAACCCTAAATTCGCAGATCTGCTTTGTTTTCCAGAATTTTTCGCTGACAAGAACACCTAATGGTAGATGTTATAAATAGAAGAGGTGATTCTGTGACTCATCTTTTATTTGTTGATGACTATTTTATTGTAAGTATGCTACTCAACTGATGGCAGATTTATTGCACGTAAAGTTTTGCTCCAGTTAGTCTTGACTGCTATACCGAGATTTATGTCGTCAAATTGTTGAGTGCCTAATATGGTTATTGATAATCTCAATAACAAGTTTCATTGTTTCTTGTGGGGTAAGAGCAATGGGGCTCATGGGATGCCACTTATTGCTTAGGAAAGAATTTGTAGGTCACATAAAGAGAATGAATTTGGTATTCAGCAGTTAGATATTGTGCAGAAGCATGTCTCACGAAGCATTTGGTGAAATATTTTGATGGCACTAGTTCAATTTGGACTAGAATGATCAAGTTAAAGTACAAAACTCCCGATGCTATTTGGGATCTGAAGTAGCCCCGTGCTTCCTCTTGGGCTTGATGGGCAATTTCAAAATTGACGGACATTCTCAAAGAGGGTTGCAAATGGTATGTGGCAAATGGTCAGTTTGTTCGTATATTGGAAGACCCATGGATCTCTGAACTACTACTTGTCGTGGATACCATAATGCTTGACACATCGGCTATTGTTCTAGGGACTGAAGTCAGTCACTTTATTATATATATTCGGGAATGGGATACAACCAGGCTGGGGACTATCTTTCACCCCTTAGTAGTTGATACTATCTCAGCTATTTCAATTCCACATAAAAGCAATGAGGATGTAGTCCTCTAGCATGGTATGACTCTTCGGAATCTTCGCACTTCTACCATTTATAAACATCTTTGAGCACATATCTCGCCTCCAAATTTGTAGTAGATATAGAAGTCAGTTTCAGTGTTGCGTGTTCGGACTTAGGCTTGGAAGATGGTTATGGACTGTATGACTACTCGCCTCTTTCTCTATAGTCAGGAGTGTAGATTGACCCTATTTGTCCTCATTATGGCTCAATGGGGGTGTCTCTGGAACATCTTATTTTTTTCTTGCCAGAAATAAGTGGGTGTTTAGAAACAAATTTGAAGTATACTTCAGCTACAAATTCAGTGGAATCGGTGAGAGGATTGGATTTTTCAACTCTCTGGTTTGGGAACAGATATTCTTATTCTCAGAAAATATATCCAATCAGCTTTAATATATACGTGCTGGGAGATTTGGAAAGGGAGGAATGCATTACTATTCGAGAATAGACCCTTTATGCCAGAGAAGGTAGATAAGTTTGTAATTTTAGCGATAAAGTAGATTTGGCTTACTAAGGGTGAACTTGTTATTCTACCATCCCTTGTATAGCTATAGAATCTATGGGGACTTAGTGGTGTTGTTCTTGAATCACACACGCCATAATGCGTTATGTGGGAGCTTCTATCTAGAGGTTGGTACAAACTAAGTTTTGATGGATCTGCTCGTGACAATAAGGTTAGTGCTGGGTTTGTCGCACGGAATAATGTTGGGGCACTGGTAGGAGCTGGTAGTTTTCGGGTGGTTGTTCTATTTGTACCTAAAATAACATTAGTGGCTTATAGGAGGTTCTTGTGTGGACTTCAGTTATAATCCATGGTCAGAGAATTATGTTGGAAGGTGACACTCTCAGTATCCTTTTCACTTTCATGAGTACCACCGATGGGGAGTGCTATCCACTCCTTCGAGATGTCCAGCTTTTAGTTTCATTATTTGCACATATTCTAGTTCAAAATACTTGGATAGAGGGGAATATGTGTGTTGATCTCATTGCAAGTGAGAGTTCTTTTCTGGTGTCTAAAATTATGTGGTAGAAAACTTTTCTTATCAGCTTATTAATTTTACAATGAGAGATATTTTCGAGTGTTCGTATGAAAAACTATAGTTCATAGTACCTGTTTTATCAAAAAAAATAAAATAAAGGGTTGCTTCCAAATATTCATATTTGACTTTTTTTTTTTTTTAAAAAGCCTAATTTCTCTCATTCGGTCAATTCTAGGAAATTCTATGTACGCACAGCAAATTATTTGTGATGCCTAGATTACTCTTTACACCAACCTCTCATTTTGAAATATTATAATTTACTTTCTACGTTCAAATTTTTTTCAATTTTAACCCTCCCTCTCTCATTAGAACAAAAGTAGGCAAATATTTGAAGAAATTTTAGCAATGAAGGCATATGTTTCGAATTTTGCTTCATCAGAAGACATAAGCAAAAAAAAAAAAAAATGTCAAAACCATAGCTCATATAAATAGAGATATTGAACTTAGCAAGATTTAAAATGCTTTTCTTATTACAATCTACAATCAAGAACTCAATCTCTTGAAACTCTAAATATCTTGTGATTTCTCAATGCAAAAACTCGATCCTAAATTGAATCTATAAAACCATTGTAGTCGAGACGGCATTCTCCACTGTCAAGTTGAACTCCATAAAAATCTTGCTAGCAGGAGCACTCGCCCCAAACCAGTCGATGCCAATTGCATTGCCCTTCCGTCCAACTTAATTCTCTCATCCCAACGTCAAACCTATCTGAGTCATATTCGTATTCAAGCTAAAAATTTTGTGGTAGGATATTAATATCCAGCCGGAATTAAATTTGATCAATTGCTAATACCTGACCAGTGACCGACCATCACACCAATAAAAAAAGTAACAATCAATTGCAAACAAAAACGCATTAAAAACTAGGAATAATTTTCATCCGTACACGAGATTTGTACTCCGTTACCAATTACACGTTGGATTTTTCTATTTGTTTCAAAAAACTCAAACTCTAAACCCTAATTTTGGTTGTCATAGGGAATTCAAAGAATTTAAAATTTTCCTAACTTTTTAAGGAATGCGAACGTAAAAATTTTATAGAGTCAAGAAATCAATCAGTTTGTGGAAGATGTGTTTTTTTAATTTAAATAGCATTAAAAAATTATTTTTTGGGTTTTATAAAGAGAACATTGGAGAAAGATAATAGCAGTATTTTAAATTTTTTAAGAAGGTTTAGAGATTTGGGAATTAAAAGGGAAATTCTAAATGTGCACCACTTTCCTTCTAGTGAGTACCAGCTTCTTAGTGAGCACATATAATTTTTAAATGGGTGGTTTTTTCTTAGTGAGCACCGCCTCCGATACCCCGCTCTTCGCGAACCCTCGCCACTTGACCACTTGCCTTGAAGTTTCGCCGCATTCCGCGAAACTTTGGCTGCTCTCCGCAAATCCTCATCGCTCGGCCACTCACAGTGAAGTTTTTTTGGTCGTCCGCATAGAGGTGGGAACCCTGAATAGAGAGCTCCCTATTTTTTTTTTGAGGTCCACTATTCGGACCTCCCATCCGGATGGCTGTGGAACTATCCAGAATGGGAGCCCAGGCAAAACTCCCACTTCAGACAGTTTTGCAGTGGTCCGAGTTGGAGCCTGGGACAGTGAATTCTCCCAAATGGGAATGGTGCTCATTAAGAAAAGGGTTAAGACCATTTTTGTCAAAACAAAAAAAAATGAAAAAATTGTAATTTTTTTTCAACTTAATCCATGGTGCTCACTGGGAGGAAAGTCTTGTAATTATTTGTATGAACATAAAAAGTAAATTGTGGGGCCTAAATAGAATTTTCCGTCAATTCCGTTAGTTGTAGAATTAAAATGTTGACAAGTTCATGTAAGTGGGAGAGGTCAAGGCGATGTCCTGTGAGATCCTCGTGAAAGGACCACAAACTCAAGGGTCAAATGTGAGAGGCTGGCCTACAGCACCAATGAGATCTGATATGCACCCCGCAAATATTTAGTCAACTAAATCAATTTCAGTAAAAATAAAGTAAAATAAAATTGACTGTCCTGACAATGGAATCGTTTCATTAGATTAGACGTACGGTGAGAATGTCACATGTCCCAGCATCTAGCGATCCTATCATTCAAGCGAAATCTTTAAAATTTAGTCATGTCCAGAAATTGTCTTTCTATGGGATTCAATAATTTTAATGATATGATGTCTAATACGAAAAAAATAGACAATTTATATAATTTTAAAGAATATTTAATTATTAATAGTAGAAGCGGCATTAAAGTCTTTCAAAGTTCATATATCACACACATAAAAGGAACTACTAGTTGCTTCCCATGATAATTTTAACCGAGATATTACCCATTTGAGGCAGAACCAGAAAAAAGAAGCTGTGGCTTTTGTTATTGGATCTTCAATGAATTGACTAGTAAATTCCTCTATTTTTTCACTTTAGGGCAAGGTTGGGAATAGTACCCGACATGCTCTTGTTCAGTTCACTAATAGTCACAAGAAGCTATGTGAAGTAAAGGCAAATGCATATACAAGTAATCAAAGCAAGCAAAACAGAAAAAAGCAAACCAAATGAGGAATGCCATATGGAATTGGGTGCTCTATGGCTCTATCGATAGGATTTGTCTGGTTTTTATCATTTTTCGGAAACGCACAAGGCATGCTAACCTTCTGCATGTACCAATACGGAAGGGACAAAGGGTTCGATGTTATAAAATGGGAAGTATAACTTAGATCATAATAACTTTAAATCTTACTTGATATTTGAATGGTGTAAAGGCACGAAATCATATTGAAATGTTAGTAAGACGGAAGATTTGCCAAACTCTTTGAGCTCTTAAACCTGTAAGACTCATTTAGTTTTCTTCTTAAGATTAGTGAAGGCATTGATGTCATTGTGTCTGCTTTACTTGCTCGTTGCACAGCGTCGTGATCCCCTATTTCAACAATGAACACAATTACTAGTCTTACGAGAGAAGCAAATTATAACATTACAGTCTAATCTAAAAATTTAAGCTCATTGCAAAGGACACAACTAATCCATGGAGGACAACTTGGGAGTTTTGGTTTTAAAGCCAATCATGCTTCCAGAGGGCTCCAACTTTGTATTTAGATCTAATGAAGTTTTCTGGATTTATGAGCTTCTCTAACACTTTCTTCTCAGTCCTGTAAAGAATAGTGACCATTCCAACAAAAGCTTCAACTAAAATTTGAACCGAAGCTTAGCTGAATTCTCTTCATCCAATGAAACGAAAGGCTCTAACCCCATTGGGTAGTACAAAGAGCAAGCATCATCAACTCCACTGGAGTGCACAAAGTGGAAGGATGCGTTAGATAGAATTATTATCATCATCACTAATCAAAATACAGTCCTACAAAGAAACAAATTAAGTCTGGACCCCAATCACATGCGATAATATTCTGTTAGCTGTCCGGTCATATCAACCCACCGGCCACTGCCAATATACTCCCTAATTAGTTAGTCATCCATATGTGCACTGTGACTTTTGAATCATGATCCATCTCAAACCAACATAATTAAAAGTAAATATAAAGGAATCCCAATTTTGATAATGGGTTTATAATCAGCAACAAGAACATGATGAGCATAAAGCAAGCAAACTAGATCTGCTTTATTGGAGTTTTATATTGGTTTGCATATACGTTGCCAACTGTCTATATGGTTTCATTCTGAATTCTGCTGCTGCTTATAGACCTCATTTGTACTTCTTACATTTCTGCCTGTTTTGTTTTCATCACTTGCCCACATCTTCCTTCGGCTTAAAGGTATAAACTTGTAAGATTTCAGCCATCGTATCCAAATTTCTGACATTAAATTGAGTTCCACAGTTGAAAGTCGTTTAATGTGAGAGAGAAGATTTCAAGGGAGCTCACATGATTTCAATGAAATCTACTATTAATGAGTCCAGTTAAGAACAAGAAAGATGACCAATCCCTCACAAGGGCAGAGTTGCGAAATAAACCAGCAATCAAGGCCCAAAATGAGGCACGATAGCTTCGTACAACTGCTTGATTTTTCTCATAGCACAGCCTCAGACAAATTCCATATGTACAAGGAAGCAATGGAGAGAACATTTTGAATTTTAACTCACTGAAGAAGCATTTCGGTCTTTCTCCATTCACATATTCAAATTATGTGATGATGTACTTAACCAACAAAGAATAATGCAATACATAAATAGCAAACTTGACAATAATGTGCACAATTTAGCAGTAAATGGGCAAAGGACGAGTGCTCAAGTCTTTTCAATGAATTTACACAGATCATAGTCAAATGGGTTATTGTATGACGCAGACACAGGCTTGGTTGTGGCTATCCTCATCCTCCGATTCTCCCGAATCCCTGCATTGCAAATAACAAGCAATCAAAAAGATAAAAGGTCCCGATTGAAATACTTTATTGTGTGTGTATATGTGTATATATGTGTGTAATCCCTGCATTTTGAAATATTATTTCGACCCCTTAGGGTTCACACACACCCATTTTCTTGGGTTTTAGTTTAGAATTGGTCTTCGATCAATTAGGTACAAAATTAACGGTTTTCGGTGAATACAATATTTTATATCCACCTCATGAAATGGTAAATAAACTTCAATACCTATGAAATTTCATCCTAATGAAGCTAAAAGGGAAAGATGGTCTTTAAAAAATTTGAAAGAAAATAATGGGAACATTACTTTTTCGCAGCTAACTCACGTAACTTATCTGAACTGGCGGCTGATATAAAGTAATCACACACACATATGTATATATGTGTGTGTGTGTGTGCACACACATACTAACATACATATGTATATATACATACATACATACATTATATATATATATATATATATATATATATATATATATATATATATATATATATATATATATATATATAGGATTAATGTCTAGCTCGGGTATGTTACGTGAGTCAGCGGCAAAAAAGTAATGGTCCTATTATTTCTTTTTCAAAGATCTTTTAGGATCGTAATCTCTCTCTCCTTTGCTTATTTAGGATCAAATTTCATGGATTTTAAAGTTTATTTACCCTTTCATCAACTGATACAAAATGTTGTATTCACTGAAAACCGTTATTTTGTACATACTCAATGGAAGACCGAATTAAAACTAAAACCTAAGCAATTGGATATGAGTGAACCCTATAGGATTAAGATCATAATCCAAAAGAAATTTTAAAAAGAATATTACTAGAGATAGTGAAAATGAACTGCAGCTTAGGTAACTTATATGAGGCGATAGCTCATTTTCATTATTCTCATGTGTGTGTGCGTGTAGAATTGGTAAAACTAAAATGTCTCCTTAAAGAGTTATCAATAAAGACGCCCATAAATCTCAATATAGAAAGTGTATGCAAACAGTCCAAACAGTTAGTTATAATTTTCATTATCTAAATATGTAGTAAATAAAAAAATCATGTGATTTAGACAGGATACTAGACATACATAAGTAGGACTAGGTGTTGATTTACTTATTTCTGACATAGAGCTCCATATTAAATTCGCTTGTGTAAGATGAACCATAAAAAAAAAAAAATCATGGTGTGCACTGCAGGGATGTTTGTTTCTTCATGGTTCATCCCATTAACCTTCGTTGAGAATTTTAACTTCAGGTGCTCCACATTGGGTATTTTCTGTCATGTTGGAGTCCTAATATTTTGTTCATATATCGGTTTTGATATGTTTGAATAGACCACGTCGACTGATAGATTTTAAAATAGTTCTATATATTCCTTTCCTAATCCTACTATGGCAAGATTGAAACCAATAAATTTTTGTTACTTTCCTAATGGTTCCAATCTTGGAAGAAAATAAGTCTCTTGTAGTTTATTTTTTAACATCCCTGCTGATTCACATGGGATTCCACATGCCCCATGCCACTCAGGTCAAAGCGTAAACTAGTGATACTTTCGGCTACTAGACTCTTTTAACACACTCAATTTCATGTTTAAAAAGGAATTCGTGGACTCAGGCAGTGGAATTTATAGAATATGAATTCAGTATTTGAAAGTTTATGTTCGAGTCGTACAAGATGAAAGTCTTATATACGGTTCTTGTTGGTTTTTTTTTTTGCAGTGGGAAGGGGATTTTGGATTACCTATCGCGATAGAGTATATGAGGTTCTAAATCATAAAATTCGTCCATCTACTATTATAGATTATCTTATGCTAAGTGTGCCATCTAAAGTCATTTCCACCACAAGGAAAACACTAGGCAAACACAAGGCAACAGTCAACCAGCGCTAAAGTAATAAATAGGTTAGCAAAGTCAAAGGTGAGAACGAATAGAATATACAGAGGAAAGAAAATAGGGTAAATTCCACAAAAAGCACCTAATGTTTTACCAAAGTGTACCCAAGGGTTTATTTGGATTTGGAAGGTACCAAAACTCATTTTCATCAACTTTACAACCAGCTGTGTGAAATAGGTCATTGCCATGCACGTGACCAATTTTTAGAAACTGTCCCTTCATCTTAAGGTGTTCTAAAATACGTACTCCCTCCCTCTTTTTCTCTCCACCGTCTTTTCCCCTCTAACATCCTTCCTCTCTTTCTTTTTTAACATCTTTTTGGTAACTCTATTTTTACGTAGGACACTTTCTCGAATTCCTCTCTCTTATTTTCTCGGAGTCTCTCTAAAATCCTTTCCTAAGGAGAAAGGATTATATAGAGCATAAAAAGAAGATATAAACAATAAAATTATATCTTGGAATAAAGAAGTTGGGAGTCAATACTTCTAATTCATATTTTTATACGCCTATATACAAAGAGATATAACAATATTTTGTTGAAGGGGAGAGAGGTTCAGATACAGAAAAACAGTGTTTAAGAGGTTAGCTTATAACAAGATTT
This sequence comes from Dracaena cambodiana, assembly GCA_036321105.1. Lineage (NCBI taxonomy): Eukaryota > Viridiplantae > Streptophyta > Magnoliopsida > Asparagales > Asparagaceae > Dracaena > Dracaena cambodiana. Next base: position 19,648,892 of record JAYEPQ010000011.1, on the reverse strand, counting down.
TGTGGGAAAAATTGTTCTTGAAGAGGGTGTTTGGTATAGGAGAGTCTAGTTAGGGAGAGAAGGTTTTTGGAGAGGTTATGATTACAACAAATAATCAATGAGTTATCTAAAACTCTGCCTCAAATTAGGAGAGTGAAGTGAAAAACCAACTTGCTAACGAGATTTTGAAATTGTTCCTTTACTAATTCCCTGGTGAACACATCAGAAACATAACAAAAACAACAATAACAACTAAGCCTTTTATCAAGTACATGAGGTAGGCTACATGAACCAAAAGAGAACCAGGCCGGATCAATCGCATGGATGACCCTTCTCCACTCATTCATATCAAACAATATGTCTTCATTTAAGTCTTTAATCTCCATATCTTTTCATATCATCTCCATCCATATCATAACAGAAAGAGGTGTAAGATACACATAGTAGGTATCAATCCAGCTTGAATCTTCTACAGGATTAGTAAGACTCAATTTCCCAATGTTTGGTCTGCTCATGAAAGACGAAATTAGATACAATCTGACGAACTATTTTGTTGTCTCAATACAATGTTTTATGAAATGGAACGTGTATCAGAAAGAAAATATCACACAAGTTATAGATGGTTTTGGATTAATAATCTAACCAATAGATACTCGTGATGTTTGGTTTTTGGTTTTGGACGAGATTGGCCTACTTCCAAGGAAAATATAATATCCATTAATTGCACTTTGAGATGATAGGAAAATTGTTCAATCTGACAGGAGCAAATGTTTTGTGGTAATCAAGCCCCATAATCTGAGTGAAACTCTTTGCAAGAATTCATCTCTTATACTGCTTATAGTATTATCAAAACGATACTTTAGCTTGTAAACCCATTTACAAACAATGAGTTTCTTGAGGTAGTAAGGAGAGAGTCCAAGTGTTACTATCTTTAAAATCTTTGATTTCAGCTTCCACAGCATTTTCCAATCTGGAACTCTGCCCTCTACTTGAAAGGATGTTAACACCTAATTGGAAGAAATATGTGTAGGAAAACGCAATGCAAAGGATCCTGCCACCATGCAGTGCTCTCAAACTCCATAACATATTGTGATTTAAATTTGAACAATTTGTCCATCACCTCGACTGTCAATTACTAGATATTGTATTTTTCCTCGAAAGCAGTCCAACTGCAGGAAATCCAAGAAATAAACTATTGTTTTGCTACCGTCGGTTGAGCCTGAACATCGATCATGACTTCTACTACTTGTGAAACACCTAGCTTAATTATCTCCTTTCCAGTATGCATTCATTTTTAAACAATATATTTGTGTCAATCAAACAGCTCTTCACATTACACTACCCCATATTCCATGAGCAAACCAAATACATCGAAATTGATATTGACTTAATTGTGAGAATATTCAAACTTGATTTAAATGTATTGCATACATTTCCGCATATCTTCAAGTTGTTAATGAATTCACCAAGAGATTAGGAAAAGAATAGTTTCACAATGTTATTAGCAAGTTGGTTCATTCAACTTATGAGTCTTATGTAACGACTTGATTACTTGTTATAATTACAACCCTTTATCTTCCTAACAAAATTCTATTATACATAACCACTTCAGTGACTAAATCTCTTCCAACCAAATATGGTTATAGTCTAGCTTCTTCAATAAAATGTTGTTTTTTTCCCTAACATCAACAAAATATTCTTGCAGCTCCTTCTATATAATTATGAAGCACAAGTCCTACAAAATGAGTGTTGTATCCATATCAGATTCAGTATTAAATATAGATCGTTATATTTGGTGCTCAACCCTTAATGATGTGATATTTATATTTTTATATTATTTCACGTTTTGGACCGAAACATATATTGGCTCAAAGAGAGATATCGAGCGATTTTTTGGCCTCAAAATATCACCTGATAAGCACTAATATCGGCTCTTATTTCAATTATGCAAAAAAAATTGGGCCCATCCTATTAGCTCATAAATCCAACTACCTATATACATGAGAAAAAGATAGAATTTGAGCCTCATTAGTAGTCTCGTGCCCTTTCGCCGACCATTATTCCTAAAAGATAGATTTTCGAGCGTGAGTGTAAGTAGACCTATCCAAAAAGCCCAAATTCAGTGCGGACTGACGCTCAAGTAGGGCCCATTGACCGCCCAATTGACCATGCTTACACAGGCTCGGGCCATGGTGACTGAAGCCCAGGCTGGCTGGCCCGGCCCAGCACTTGACTCCAACGAGTGGAAACTGGCAAGCACAAGCCAAGGCTGCTCGGCCTGATCGATCGGGATCTGCAACTAACCAATGGCTAGTTTGGAAGTTTTGGCTAAGATAGGGAGTATTTTGACCAAAATAGTCCCTCCTATAGCCAAAAAATGACTAGTTGGTGGGCTATTCTGGTCTCTTTGAATTCGGATATTCTCTCCTCTTTTCTTATGATGTAATTAGAGCATGGAAAGCTTTAATAAGGTATGTAACCTATTTACTACTATAGAAAATCCACATTATGTAGATGATTTCCTAATTTTTTGTTTCAAATCATATACACCATTTAAATATGTAATTTATCAAGTTTCTTAACAATAAAGATTTATTTATTTTAGGATTAATTACAAAAACTACCCATATACTATGGGAGTTGTAACACTTATACCCTCTAGAGAATTTTATTCGTACTTAGATCCTCCTGAAACTTAACAAAACAAGGCTAGAGTTTAATATAGTCACTCTGATTAAAAATAAAGTATACAAAAATTCTTTAAACTCGAAATTACCTTTTTCTACTTCCATTTATCTTCATACTAAACCCAATTTGTTTAGCTAGATCTGAGCTAACAGGTGATCTGGTGCTTGTTGCTGTTGTTTTTTGCCAGCCTCTCTGTCAGAGGCACTCTCTCTCTTTCTCCCTCTCTCCCCCTCAATCCCCTCCCTCTCAGTCTCTCTCCCATTGTTTTTCCATCTCACTCTCTTTTATTTCTCATCCATTCTCATATGTCATGGCCAATTAAAGAACTGTACTTTGGATGACATTTTAATTTCTATCTTCGGACAACATTTTTAATGGTCAAAAACAATCCTCTTTTGGGTAATAATATATCAGAGATAGTTTGGACATTTCTATCCACGTTGAGTGCAAGTGTTGTCTAAAATGACGGTCTTCTCACTCCATTTAAATTTCAAGGGATTTAAGTGCAAATAAAATTCTCTAGGAGGGTATATATACTACATCCCCCAAAGTATAGAGGTAGTTATTATAATTAACCCTTATTTTAAGAAAAAAAATATCATGTGTCTTGTTATTTTTTAGCTATTTTTTAATTTTTTTTTCAATTTTTGGATATGTATTTATTTAAATATTTTTAAAGAAACTGCATGCCCGCGTGTATCCAGGTCGGCCCGATGCCCGCCTAGGCCTATACCCATTGACAGCACATGCGTAAGATGCAACTCCAGTAAACTAGCAGCAAAAGCCAACAACGTAAAATGTATTGATTATATTTCTTGTGTTTTGAATGTTAGACATTCAGTTGGTACATGCTCAGCATTTGAGAACATTATACAAATAACAAGTTATTTATAGGCACAATGTAAATATTCCTTAAGCATAACATGTATATTTATTATCTGAGAACACGTCTAATATGATATCTAATATTTAATAAATATCACAATGTATCACCCGATATACAATATGTGGTACATAAATTTTTCGACCGATACATCACCATTATCCGATAAGTAAAACACTAGTCAGACACATCAAATATTGATACTTGCATAACACTTGTTCAACATGTATTAGAAGCACCGAAACAATGCTGAATTATAACTCAAAACTTGCATCTCGTAACCATATCCGCTTTCATAAAGACTTAAAGATCCCTTGACCTGTTCACCATATATATGTATTGTGATGACTAACTCATTAAACTAGTAATAGAGTACTAACCTCTATTTGAGTCTTTCATGAGATAGGTCGCAGTACTCATCTATTCGAGGCTGGATGAATAAAAGCGTAATTGCAAATGATTGAATATTGCACGATGATCAACAAATTCCAAAGTCCTTTATGCTAGTAACTTATAGTAGAAAGAAATATCAACAAGCCCCCACAATATAATTTAATTATTTTTGAGACCCAATCAATTAAAATTTAACTTAAGTATTCAGATATTAGTAGCATTTATTATTTATTTATATAAAACATCCCTTTCATAGATCACCGTCACCCTGCTTTTAATTCCACAATCACTAGCTTGATCCAGGCTCGTCAGACCCATCCGATCTAGATAAGGGCTTGCCAGAGCTATCTTGCTGCCTCCAAAGATTAACGGCTGAATTCGAGCCGATTGAAGCTCTCTACTTAGAGCAGATAATAATCGACTTAGCTCACCTCGAGCCAAACAGAAGTTGGCTAGAATCTAAGCTGACCCTCCGAGCAGACCCAACCAAGGCTCCGACCGGCTAATCCGCAGAGCCTGATCCAAGCCATATTGACTCCTGAACTATTTCCTAAGTGATTTTCTTGGAAATTTTGACTCCAAACCTCGCACAACGATCCCAACGGCTCTCTAAAGATTTTGTACTAGAGTTTGAAGTCATCTACTTCATCGAGATATATCCTAATTTCACCAAAACTCTAATATGTTAAATTCTTTACATTCTAGTCTTGTTATTTGAACAAATCTAGACATGTTCTCTATTCCCTATATTTGCCATATGATTTTCTTCGTATTTGCATTCTATTGCTTAATCAGGAACTACAATTCTCTACAAATAACAAATTTCAGCCATTAAGGTATCTTATAGTCAAACACTTAGTTTTAGTTCTAGGATTTGTGCATATTCATCCATGGTGGTTGAGAATGTATTCATATTCATATACGATAGTTTACTGCATGCTTTATAGTGGCAGAAAATTTAGGGCAACTATGAAAAACCAACAAATCATTTATACCATGACTAAGTTAAACAATATTATAAAGAGCACCTTAAAACTCCAAGTAGGTTGGGTTGCACTCACTATGCATGTAGATGACTTAGAAACACTAGTAAATAGACAACAACCCAACAGAAATAATGATGGAAATGAGGGTAAGCCTGATAGAAATCACAATAATGGAAGAGGTAATTTTGAACATATTGAAGATATTGAGAATGAGCAATACCACGATGATATCACATGTAAGTTTAAGGTAGACGTCCCTGCTTTTGGTGGCACATATGACCCTCGACATTTTCGTGATTGGTTACAGCTATGGAAAACCATTTTGATTGGTATGGATGTCCAAGGTTAATGAGTCCACTTCTCTAAAACTTCAAGGGTCAACTAAAGTGTATTTGATATCCATCGTAAGACAACTAAAGAGAGATAAAAACCAATAGGGACATGGGTCGACAAGAAAGAAGAGCTTAGAAAAGAAATACCTTCATACTACTTTTAGAGACCACCTGCTTGATCAGCTTTCGAAAGTAAGGTAAGGAAATATGATTGTAAATGACTATATATGCAGATCTGATGAGTTGATAGAGCAAGGTGACATCTAGAAATATAATCGTCTTACTCTTTGTAGGCTTCTGCACTAGACTCAGACTAGACTTCCTACATGAAATGCTCCCACATTGTGGATTATTGAGACATATCAGTGAACTCTCAACTTCAAAACTTATTTACAAACGCTACAAATAGAAAGCGCATGCTTAAAGCTAAGGAGCACCCCAAGAGATAACATGAAAATAGTGTTAGACCCAATACTACTGTCCTAAAGGATGAAAAGGGGAAAGACATGACTAAATGAGTCATCAAAACATGCTATAACAAAGACTGAATACTTTAAATATCATGGTTTTGATCACTTATCAATGTCACACAAGGAGTCTACTTATATAAGAGATTCACGATGTGGGATAAGATGAACATGGGATTGAGGAGGAAGTCTACAAAGCTCAAGGAGACTGTAGTGATGATAAGGTTGATTAAAGATAGATAGGTATACATTTGCATGTTGCCAGATGTTTGCACACTACATCTAGAGATGAGGATTGATATAAGTCTAACGTGTTTCACATCTCTGCTACAGGCAAGCTAAGAGTAATAGAGTCATGATTAATAGTGGTACTTGTGTAAACTAACTCTAAGTCAACCATTGAGAAGATGGGCCACACCCACAACCAATATTTAAAATAGCGATAATGATGATGTAATGTTTTTGATTTTGTTAGATTATGTCGCATATAGCGTAACACATAACGTAGATTATGCAATCTTCTATTTATTTAATAAAAATAAATATAAAACTATATAAAATATTTTTTATAAATTGAAAAACAATTTAAAATATCTAAGAAAAGAATATAAAAATATTTTGTAATACATAATTTATTCTAATTTTATATTGAATTTTACAATAATTTTTACATTTATCTTCATAAATTATATTAAGTATACAACTGTAATTCAAGTCATCATTGAAACAAGAAAATAAGATTCTAATTTTTTAATTTCAATTCCAGTTATTTTCATTGTTGTAATTTATCTTTTGTAATGTTCAATTTATCTTATTTGTAATTATTAATTTCAGTTCAGTTAAAAATTCAATACAATCAACAAGTATAGCAACCGGAAAGTAATTACATAAGCGAATAAGGAAATAATTGCAAATTAACATGTTAGCAATTCCACACGCAAACAAACAAGTCCACAACTAATCAAGTAAGAAAATTCTAGTAATTCACTAATAATCAAAATAATAATCAACAGCAATCAGTGTTCTAAATATCGGATACCGGTGACATACCGATCAGCCAAATTACATACTGGATACCTAATAACGAGCAGAATATCGCGATATGACCCTAAATACCAAAGTATCATATCGGTGTCATACCAATTAAAGAATAATCATATAAATGACTATATAAAACATATTGAAACACATAAATGAAGTTTATAATACTTACCTTGGTTTATTTGTATTAAACTTACGAATTTACAGATACCGTTTAGAACGTTCGCATATGCACAAAGAGGACATCCTTCAAGCTATTTATGACCTCAAAATTTATAAAAAATAAACTTGCATCAAACAAAATGTATATGCATAACTAAGGAGTTAAGAGACTAATTAATTAATTATCCAATATAAACCAAACTTAAAAATTTAAGACACTAAGAGACTAATTAGTAATTATCCTATATATATATATATATATATATATATATATATAACTAAGGAGTAGGGAAAACAAAATTATATCTAACAAATATTATTTCATTAGAATTACATAAACCAAATTACATTGTCCTATAAGGCTATAACTTAAAATTTCAAACCCTAACATATCCAACAAATACTATAAATTTTTAGTATTGATTGAGCAATGTTACAATGTCATAAAATTAAAAATTGACACTAGCTTAATTAGAGACAAACAAATATTAAATTATTAATACAACATAGCAATAGGCCCAATAGATCAAACACTCTAATTCTCAATCAAACACTCTAATTCTCAAACACTCTAATTCCCAATAGATCAAGCACTCTAATTTGAGAACACTCTAATACAACATAACCATAGTCATAGGCCTAACACATGTTACATATCCAACAAATACTTTCTTCAAACACGCTAATTACTCATCACTCAACAAATTCTCAATCAAATTCACTGTCACTGTTCACTGTTCTTCACTGTCACTGTTCACTGTTCTTCACTGTCACTGTTCACTATTACTGTTCGACCACTGATTCAATGAATCAGTGGGTCGAACACTGATTTAGCCACTGATTCATTGAATCAGTAGGCCGAACTCTACAATTTGCCTCTAATTGCACAAAAAAATTAAAGATTTAAACACAAAACGCAATCAATTCAAGTTAAATAGCATAATCATAAAAGAAATTGAAGAAAATTATAACCTTAATTAATATTAACATGAAAACAATCAAACTTTACTTACCCACTGGGAGAAGGGAAATCGGAGAGTGTTAGGGTTTGCCGGCGAGCTATTGTCGAAGTCGAAACAGCCGGCGAGCTACTACTAGAGGATTAGAGAGTGGGAGAAGAGGAATCGGAGAGTGGGAGAAGAAAGAGAGGAATTTTGATTTTAGGATTAGATTTGGGCTCGATCGATCAATCGCGAGGGAGAGAACGCAAGAGCAAGAGAGTGAGAGAAGAGTCAGAGAGTGGGAGAAGAGCAATCGGAGAGTGTTAGGGTTTGCCGAGTAAGAGGAATTTGGCTAGATTTGGAAAATTAAGGTTAGGGTTTGCCGAGTGGGAAGAAGGGACCGATCGCCTTGCAGGGGAGAGAAAGAGGAGAGAATGAGCGATTTTTGCATTTTTTCTCTCCCCTCCCAACCCGTTAAGGGTATTTTATTTCTTAATGGGTCGGATTTTAAACATGTTAACGAATTTAATCCGCAACCAAACCCATTTCCATTGAAACCAATATTCACTAATATCGGCCAATATTTTTTGTACCATTATTGACTGATCGCTACGTGGCCGATATGTCGGCCCATACAAGTCCAAAACGAGAAACGGTAAAAAGTTCACCATACCGTCTCGTTTCTTTGTATTTTCCGATATACCGACCGATATACCGGTATATCGATATACCGGTCGGTATTTAAAACATTGACAACAATATAGAAATTACTAAAAAAATAATTGTAAATAATATAACATAACGTAATTTAATGTAAATTTACGTAATATAACATAAAATAACATAAAAAACGTATTATTACGGTGCACTAAGTTATTTCCAGTTGTTACATAGCAATGCGGTTCCGTTAGGTTATGTAACGTAATATAACGGGTTTCATAACGCGTTATTTCAACATTGCCGACAACCATACATCAATTGGATTGAGAAAAGTTTTCATTCAGTTATCTAGTATTGTCTTGTGCTTATTCAGTTTTTGAGTTATAGCAATCATATTTGATGTGACGTCCTACACTTGGATGTTGCACATTCTTGCTGAGTAGATCATGGTTATTTAATCTAGATGTAAAGAGTTTTTGGAAGTCAAACTTCCCTATTCCCATATGAGAAAGGTCAAAATTCCCTCCACTGAGTGCATATGAGTCATGAGCATGTGGAATAAAGGTCCACAATACCTGTAGAGTTGCTCCCTATTCTCATATGAGATATATCTGACCAATCTATTGGCTCATTTACACATCTCTTCAATAAATTGCATATGAAATCCCGCAGGCAGATTACATTAGTGATGATACTAATTTGTTGCCAATGTACATGATAGAGTGCAAGGAGTTTTACCTGGAGTCATGATAATTAGGATTTGTCCCAAGAGATTTCCTTATGCAACTGTAAAAATTCTTTATACTCGACATATATGTCCTTTCAAGTTTTTATGGGAGGCTGATGCAACCGCTTTTAAGTTAGATATTTTACCAGTGTTTGATATTAACTCAGTTGTCGATGGTGTGAACTTGACTTGATGTTATACTCTAGTTAACCCTCTAGATCACGTACTATACTCGACATCCTTTTTCGCAGCCCTCTAGCTCATGTACTATGCTCTATGTCCTTTTTAGCAGCAAATGCACAAGTCCAGTTTTTCTATCATGACCACTATAACCACTATGGAGACATCTGATATATGCAATCTAGTTACAGTCTTGATCCATTATAACCACTATAACCACTATGGAGACATTAGATATTTTACCAATTTTTCTATCATGACCATTATAACCACTTAGTTCGTTGGAAAGGATAACTAGATCTCAAGGAGATTAACCAGTTTCACTCATATTTGCAAGATTTTTACTATCATCGCTATTTACATGTCTACTCTGCACTCCTAGTTACCATTGTATTTGGTATTTGAACTATCAAAAAGATATCCATGAATATATATATTTCTTCACATTACTAATTGGATTTTTCTTTGTTATTAAAATTGGGTGACCTCACCAAAAAAAAAAATATGAGATGGAAACAATTTCTATAAATTGTCTCAGAATCCCTAGAAAAGAATACATCAGAAGAGGAACTCCTAAAGGGAGGTGCAAGGGCACCAAAAAGGGGGCATTACTAAGAAATATTACCAAATCACCCTATTGTGCACATAGATCAAAATGGGCTTACATGAGCAGCAAGTTATCTCCATAAATGATAGCACATAAGCTAACTATGGTTTGTGGAGAGAGAAATTAAGGTTGATAGCAGAATTTGAGGACTTTAGTAGATTTGGGAAAGAACAATTTGATGCAGGATGAAAGTGGAACAAGCATTTTGTGGTGGAATTTGAAAATTTTAGAGGATTTGGGAAAAAACAATTTAGGGTTCAAGGCTTACCACCCAGGCAAATTCGCACCCATTTTCAGTAGATACACGAAGAAAGAAGAAAGATAAACAAAATCTAGTAAAATGCCTAACAAGAAAATCAAATTTAAAAAGATTTTCAATAATAAAACCTAAATCAAATCTAAAAAGAATTTCAACAACAAAACCTAAATCAAATCTAAGAAGATCTTCATCAATAAAACCTAAATCGAATCTACGAAGATCCTCACTAATAAAACATAAATAGAATCTAAGAAGATCTTTAATAATAAAACCTAAATAAGATCCCTAATTAAATTTTACCTTTATTATCTAAATCAAATAAAATCCCTAATCAGACAAGATTTTATTATCCCCATTGATAAGACGCATAAATTGTTGCATAATGACCTCTTAATAGTGCACTTGCACAAGTTAAAAAATATCCTTTTGACACTGCATATGGAGAAATTCAAGTGACCTTCCATTTTAAAAGGTAAAGGACACAATTTAAGAGTTAATGCTAATTTGTTATGTCTCGTATTGGTTTGTTATTGGATTAACGGTTTATTTTCCTTTCATAAGCCTTATGTCCTAGGCTTTGCCATTTAATTAAAGGAAAGAATTCTTACAACAACCTTATCATATCTACGTATCATTTCAGGTTTGCATAATCCTTTGTTTTGAGGGAGTTAACAAATCTAAATTTTCTTCTTTTTTTTTAATTAAATGAGGAAGGTGGGTCTTTCAGCAACTCCTAGAGTTTAAAATTGAAATATTGCAAATTTATGCCATCCTGCCCAAGCTGATCTTCTTAAGTTCCTTCAAAGAAGTTAAAGAATTAAGTCATAAAGTTGAATCCAAAACCCATTAGGCACTCAATGCTTAGCCAAACAGTTCAATTAAGCATGATATTTTCATGGAGAATAAGTTGCCTCCAAAGAGGCAAAATCACACCAGATATGCACCTCTTTAAACTTAAAAAATTGAGAAGGCTGCCTTTCAAATTTCAACACGTACAGAAATTAACTTAAGTAATGAAAAAAACTGCCAGTGTGTTCCCTGCATAAACAAGCCTGTACACATGCTAAAATTACTTAAGAAATTATAATAAATGCAAATCAATTAGAAAATGTATAATCAAATATATCCCTCAACTGGAAAAATATAATGCAGTAGGAAATAAGCAGTCAATCATATATTATTAGTTTCAAGAGGGACAAGAACTGGATCTTACGTGGCTTCGAATTCCCTAATCTCAACAAGCTCCTTCCCAACAAAGTCCATCCATTTCACCCTTCCTTTTGCTGTCACCTCTGATCCCACCCCCGCCCCCGCTCCCGCCCCTGCCGATTTCTTAAGGCTGCTCTTTGTCAAAATATCGACTTTCACTTCACTAGACTCAACTTTCTCAGCCTCATCGATCTTCTGCTCAGCTGATTGCTCCTCCAAAAACTGAGGAACTGGAGATTGGCATGAAAAATTGTCTTGGGCATCTTCCAATTTCAAAGGGGGAGGAATCTGAATGCTATGGGATGGCCTAGAGAAGCAAACGGAAAGACATTTGAGCTTGCAAGAGAGAACCCTCATGAAAAAGATTTCGAAAAGCAAGAAATCAATATAACTGCTACTTAGATCCCATCTCATCAAAAATCCTCAAAATCCCAAAGTCGTAATTAAAAGGAGGATCTGCAGCAACAGTCTCAAGAGCAAAATCCCCAAAAAATCAAGGCCAAAAAAGTCTTGACCGCAAATTTTTAGAAAAAGAATCAAAATTGGATAAAATCTCCTTAAAAAGGAAAGACCCCGCAAACTTTTCCAGCTCTCCCAGAATTTAGCATGGAATCAAGCAAAAGTCTGCGCAAATTATGCAAGCATTTAAAAAGGTAAATCTTTGCAGGAGAGCACTAGAGAGGAGGAAAGATCTAAACTTTTTCAACCAAAAGAACCCAGGAACAGGGGGGAAAAAAAAAAGAGGTAAGCTAGAACAGATGGAATCCTATGAGCAGAAGCAACCATAAAAAGAAAAAGGACGAAGAAAAGGGCAGCTTCAGAGGAGTAGCATCGTCGTCAAGCAACAAGCAAAAAAGATAACAATTTTATTACTTCCCCTGCAGCCAAAACTCACAAAGATTTTTTTTTTTTTTTTTTTTTTTCCTTTTTTTTTTTTTGGGTAGGCGGGGGTTGCACTTGCATATCTTCGTTAAAAAAGAAGTGACCCCATATTTATTGTCAGCAAGGTTTCTGCGAGAGGATAAATTAGCCGGGGGAAATTCTATTTGAGCACACCACTTTGCTTAGTGGGCTCAACTTTCCCTGAAGTTGTAAAAACCTTCAAGTATGTCAATTTCAGTTAGTGACTGTGGCTTTTTCCTTGTATTAAAATTCATTGGGAGACTATTTGGAAGCTAAGAGCAGTAGCGTTCTCAAATAGAATGTCCTTTAGCCAGCCAGGCAGCCAAGCTCCACAGGATTAGGAGGGCCCAGTTTGACCTGTTTGCAGTTCTATAAACGACCTTCGTCTCCTCTTTTTCAAAATTTTGAGGCCTTATCTAGTTTTGGGTTTTCTTGCTGTCGCCTAACTAATTTTTACCCAAAAACATGGGTTGGTTTGTGTTCAATTCTTTTAGCAAGGGTTAATGATAAACACCATCGAAAAGAGCCCCCAAAAATAGAAAATCAGTTGAAAAATTCCACATGGGATGTCGCTTGGGGAGCATCCCATGTGGACTCTCAAACCTTTTTTTCCCAAATCATGTCCTTTTCAAGTTCTTTGGTGTTGGCTCAAACGCTCACGCTCTTTCTTCTTGTAAATTTCTTTTTATATTTTCATAAGCAATGTTCAAGGTCAGGTTAAGTTAGACTCGTTCGTTCCAAAAATAGAATTAAGCGTGACAAAGGACTTGAAACCTAGGACCTTTGAAGTAAAAGTGTAATTTTACTAACCATCAAGCTAACTAATTTGTGCGTTTAAAGTTAAGAACCTAATTTTATAATACTTATTAGTTTATTTCAATTCAACTTTTGTCCCAAAATCAAATAATTAGTATTATTGAACAGTTTCCAAAATTTAACATATCTATTGGGCTCCCAAATTTTTGACCCTCGCAAAATATTTTTGAACGATGAATTTGTGACTGTATGAAATTACTTTTAAATGGTTGTGATTATGAGAGATATAATTATCTCTTTTGATTGACTTCTCATATAGCTAGCTGGTTTTGTTTTGCACACACACAAAAAAGAAATTGGTGTAATTTCTTTTCTTAGATGATATGATTTGTATATAGATCTAAATAATGATTTCTAATAATAAATATGATATAAACTTGGGATGCCAATACTTTATGATGAATTTACTGACATAACGTTTTTACTTACATATATGTTTTTTTTATACAATTGATTATAACAATTTATTTTATTTTTAATATTTGTTTACTTATTGCCTAATAGAGTGTAAAGCCATACATCTATCAACTGATAGCTGAGTTATTCGGTATCTCATAACAATACGATGAGCCTTACAATCAATAAGTTTATTGTACAATGAAAAGTAAATAAATACAAGAATCACATACTAAATAATATTTTTTAAAATAACTATTTTTATAAAAAAACTTCAACAATAACAAAGTCTTACAAAATATCTCAATAAAACTAAGCTTACAAACTAATAAATAAAATGTCAAGAAAATAAATTATTACCATTTCCAAATACTATTAAGTCGACTAATTCCAAAAATAATTTCTAAACAATTTAGTTTTGCAATGCTACTTGCTCTCGAAATACTCCAAATCTTGCTTTGTAACACCCACTTTTATCATGTAATGTTTTTCGATTTTCTAATTTATTTAAAATAAATTTTGTGCTAGAAAAAAAATATTTATTTTTAAATAAAAAGATAAAATAAAATAAAATAAAAGAGAATAAGTCAAATTAAATAATTAATTAAATAGGTAAAAACTAGGTTTTGAACCTTCAACTTTATAGAACACAACCTATACCAAAAATTAAGCTAAAATGATTGATCCTTATCTAATTAATTATATATAATCTAAATTTATTTTCTATACCTATTAGGATTTTTATCTTTAACTAGAATAGTAAATCCTACTAGAATCCCTATTAAACCTTCCAACTAAAAAGTAATTGAATCAACGTAGAATTCTTACCTCCATCACAAGAGATCCTTGACTACAGCCCATTCCTTCTTTTTCCAACATTGAGCAGAGAGGAAAAATGCAGAAATAGACTAGAAAATGAGAAGATTTCAGCTTACAAGATCTTAGAGTGTTTTTTTGAGGTTTCAATACCTTTTCTCCAATAAAAACCTAGATCTATATTAGTTTTGCCTTCGAACTATGTACCCAGTTCACCTAACTAGTTATAAAGGTGGGTTGATGTACCCAAATCAACACTATAAAACCTAGGATCCTGTCCACGACGATCCTATAGTGCCAACGGGGGACTCGTCCTATTGAGAGTCAAACCTCACATGCGATCTGAAGCTGGACCGGTACCACCGATCCATGCCAGATACTACACAGTACCGTGACGCCCATAGTCAGTACATATTATGAATCATTGTGAATAGATAGAGCCACCAAAGAGGTGCGACGGTAGTGGACAATCCCTCTGGGGGAGACTGTCCACCACATCAAACGGGACCAAGGCTAAAATCATTCCAACTCACTTTAAAAACATGCCATTATAGATTTTGAACTATTACTGTCTTTGATTTCATTGTTAAAATACACAAAAGAGTTTTAGAGTAACATACTTTTTATTAAATTATACATAAAAATTTGCATATCAAATGATTTATGGATCAAGTTAGGATTTTTATTGATAAGGAAGTTTTGACCTGATGTATTTATATTAAAAAATCATGTCTTTATGTTTTATAACTACTGTTTTTATATGATCTATCATAATAATATGCATTTATTTATATAGATGGAATTTTATCAGAAAGATTGATAAATAATAGATATTAATAGATCAATGCAAAGCTAAGATTTTATGGGTTTAAAATATGAAATTATGTTTACAATGATGAGTTATAATTTATGCAAACTATATGGCTTTAAATCGTCCCTCATTATCAAAGAAAATCTTTGAAAAGACGCTAGAATGGCCTTACTGTGCTATTTGCACATAGCATTGTCGTCAACCAGTTCAGGAGTGGCTTCAATAGCATTGCACTGGGACAATATGAACAAAGCGTATTGTCAATAGTCTCTTCAATAACGACTTCAGTAGTCTCTTATAATTCTCTATAATATAGACTAAAATAGGGGGCTGCCGATAATAAAACCCAACTACCATTTTATACTACTTTTTATTGATTGTTAATTGAAACTAATTAATATGACATGATAAAATTACAAAAAACACTTTGGTCAATGAATGAAATATTATTTTAATTGTTTAAAAAATTTAAACACAATAAATACTGAAACAAGACATGATATAATACTGACTAAATATCGAACTATTATATTATGTAATTGGTGATAGATTATTAATTATTACACAATCGTACTAATTCTTACTATTATTATTACTGTTATTGAACTTTAAATGATGATTGTCAATTTATATACTGAACATAATTTACTAGACTACTGATATTTAATTGAACAATACCAAATTTGGAAGAAACAAGCGATTAATATGATTTGATAGTTAAAGCATAATTGTATTATTGTTTCCCTTTTTGAAAAGATCGGATAGACTCTAATCAAAACTGTCATTATTTTTTATATGGGAGGATCGGGATAGGTTCGAATAAAAATTACTGTACTATTTTACAAGGAGTCGGCAAGAATGCATTCAGACCAACCATGTTCATATTATCCTAAATTTTTAAATATCATAACTAAAAAGATATTAACATATATGCTAATATTAAGACATATAAATTGATAATGGCATGATACTTTTATTGTTTATTTACATATGATCTTATATGTTATTGGAATATTATTTTCACATGTTTTTATTGTATCTTAGAGGATCACTTTACTGATATTCTAGTTTTGCATGATCAGACACAATAAATATGAAGAAAAGTTTCACATGGCGGTTGTTGGTAAAATAGGAGAGAATGAGGGGAAAGGTGGTTAATAAAGGGGTCTAGAAAATTTCAGAAAGCCTCTTATAGTCTACATTTTAATACAACAGTCCGGGCCTATACAAAAAAAAAACTGAAAATTAATGTACAAATTTTCCATAAAATCAAGAAAATCATTTTAACACATTTGAAATTTTTAAAAACACATATTTATATGTTTATGAAAATAAAATTATTAATGAAATGATAGATCGAAAGGGGAAAACTTAAATGAAAATTATTTTATTTGTTTCTTTTTTTAAATAAAATTAAATAAAATTAGCATACATATTGTGTTACAAAATATCTACACAAAATGAGGATCCTGAAGGGTCACGATTTAATTAATCACATTTACTTGAGTCTCCAATAATGATTTCAATCTTTGCCCATATATTTTAAAATATTAAGACGTTCGGGGTTCTCAACATTCATTGCACTGTGAGCATGCACGACCTACACGATGTACAGTCCATTCCATCAGGACCGTAACTTCTTAAAAATAAATACAATCGAGAATTTCATAAGAGAACTTTTTCTCCCGTGTAGATAACTTCAAAAGAATCACTTTATAGTGGAACGGTTTAGTTTTCTCTTTGTATAATTTGACATTCTCATAACATCCCTTTATAACATCCCTCCTGATTTTATCAATTCATTTAGCTACAATCCTTGCTACTTGCCGTATTTGTCCACTTTAAAATTTTGAATTTTGATAGCCCATAAAACCCTATGTTCAAGCTCTATAAATAAGTGACATTTTGCTAAAAATTAAATAATATAAAGATATGTTTAAATTGGTCTTGTAGGTAGTATGGTAAGCACATAATGTATCTGCCAATTTACTCGATCAATCCTTGTGATTATAGTGCACTGTTTTTTCTAAAATTTATTTGATTGGTTATTTTAGAATTCCACTTGTTCACTAGTATATGGATGATACGATGTGGCTAACTTGTGGGTAATGAGTACTTTCCATAAATGCTTCAAATGACCGATTATAGATAAGGGTTCCATTGTCAATGATAGGTCAACGGAGCCAAATTGCACAATGATACTCTCTTTCAAGAACTCAAAAATAACTTTATTATCTTAGACTTGATGGAAATCGCCTCAATCTACTTAAAAATGCAATCGATTGCAACGAGTATATATTAGTTTCCAAATGAGTTAGGTAATGGACCTATAACATATATTCTCCAAATATCAAACATTTCAATTCAAAGATAGGCTGCAATGGCATCATGTTTCATTTTGTGCTCCTCGCAGTTGTTGGTACATTGATAAGTCTTGCGGAAGTTAATAATATCATTGAAAAGACTAAGCCAATAAAATCTAAACTGCAGCACCATTTTGTTTTTTTCCTTGGACCAAAGTAGCCACCACAAGCCTGATCGTGTCAAAAAGGTAGAATGTTTTGAGTCCCAGTATCAAGCATGCATTATCTCATGATTGGTCCAGGCAGCTTCTGAATAGGAATGGTTCACCCAATAAAAATGCTTCATATGGGAGAGGAATCTATACTTATCTTTCTTAGGTCAGTAAGATGGAATCTTTTTTCTTCGAGATAGTTCACAAATATCTATGAACCAGGGTTCATGAAAGAGCATGAGCAATTGTTCATTAGGAAAAAGCTTATTGATGAGGGTGGTCAATGGTTGGAGCATTAGGTAGGCGAGACAGATAAACAATTAGTAGATTATCAACACCCTTCTTGCCTCTAATCTCTAGATCAAATATTGAACTAAGAGGACTACCAAATAAACCATGCTTAAGCAACTTTCTTGATCATTAAATTTTCAAAGTTGTATAATTTATGTAGATAATAATTCATGACCAATCTCAAAAATTTTCAAGTGCAAAAATAATTGCAAGAAATTTTATCTATAGTATAGTAGTTCAATTGGTCGATCGTCATTTAATGTTCTACTTAAATAATAGATCACATGTAGCTCCTCCTCAATATATTGACCTAGAACTACATTGATCACATAAATGATGCATCACACATAAGTTTGAATGTATAAATCTAGTTTGGTGCATGAAACATCGAAGTGATGGTCAACGTCTCTATGTGTAGGTCAAAGTCTTTGAGACATTCGAGTGTGGACTCAAGCGGCATATCCTTGGCAACAAATTAGTTAAGAGTCTCACTGCAAAAGTCCTTGATAAATCACTTATAAAAATTGGCATGGCCAAGGAAAGATCTCACATGTTTCACTCATAGAGGTGGTAAATTGATAATCAGGTTCACCTTGACTTTGTCAACCTTGATACCTTTGTTCGAGATAACATGTCCTCGCATAATGATATTCTTCACCATGAAGTATCATTTCTCTCAATTGAGTGTCAAATTCTTCTGGCAACAATGTGTGAGAACCAACTCGATACAGTATAGACACTCATTGAAAGAATCTCCAAAAATAGAGAAGTCATCTATAAAGACCTCTAGAAAACTTCTGCCAGGCCAGAGAAATACTCACCGTACACCTTTAAAACATGGTGGGCACGTTACATAGTCTAAAGGGCATGTGATGATATTAAAGGTTCTAAAAGGACATGTGAACAAGGTTTTCTCCCAATCTGCAGGAGCAATTAGAATTTTACTGTAGTAGGAGTATTGATGAGATTCATACATTACATATTTATATCCCTCATCTTATCCACTTTTGTATATAAATAATGCTATTCAGATATGTTTAGTTAATTTTTTCAAGTTAAGCCTATTGCAATAAAAATTGGCATGAAATCAGTAGAAAACTAGGAAAATCGAGTCCAGACGAAGCTATAAAGAAGAAAGCTACAAAATTATAGAGTTAGAAGCCATGAAATTGGAAACCAGTCATGCCGATCAGAAGAGAAGAGACAGATGATCCACTGCTGCAAAGTAGAAGACCACATGAGCTTGTTTTGCCACATTCAGTAGCAACAGCCACTATTTGGTGTCAAAGTGGGGCCCACTTGGATCAGGATTTTTTGTAGCGATTCAGACGTGAATTAGGAGTTTATTTAGAAATTTTGACCATCGCTATTTGTTGGTCAACATCGCTATTTGGAAGAAAAGATAAAGAGTCTATTTTTGAAATTTTTATGAGGACTCTGTTATAATTTTGTGGGTTTATAGTAATAACCAAATAAGGGTTTTGAAAGCCAGAGGCCAATATATTGGTCGTATTCTTGTAAAATAAAATTTTATGCACTTTTTAAGATTAAATAAAATTAGGATTTGAAATTTATTGAGCGACGACTGCCATACTAGACCTACATTGATCTCAACCATTATTCTTGCTAAATTATTTATAGGTAATTTTTATTTGCTTATTTTGATAGATTTATTTGTATTCTAGGGTAAAATTTTAATTGTTTTCTAGGAATTTAGGATTTTTATATGTTTTGCATTAGTAAAAACATGATCTTTATAACTAATAGTATGCATAACTAATTATTATAGCTCTAGGATATAAATGAAACTAGAACAATAACCGTGACATAATTTTTATATATCATCTTCCTATAGAAATTATAAAGACATAATTTTTTTTATGATAAGATTAAAAGAATTCAATTTGTAAATCTAATGCTTTAATATGTTATGCTTAAACTTACTTTAATAGCATATGCTTAGATAGGATCTGGAATTACTTCTTGGAATTTGTTTATATAAATTTCTACCTATATAATTTGATTTATATGAAAGTCACCATCTTTGATGATTTATTCTTACACGAAACTTGATAGGTCACAATCAGGATAATTGAATAAAAATTCAATTAAAAAGATTATCTTTTTGATATGATCGTGACTGTTCATTTAAAAAGACAGGAAGGAGAGAGTAAATTGAGTATTCGTTTGTGACCTAGTGGGTTCGACGTCCTAGGCTAATTCTAGATTAAATAAAAGCTCATTTTTTTGAACTAGAATATTATAGTTAACTTGCTAAGATAATAGAATAAGTAAGATCGCAAAACACTCAATATCCTTGTAGAAACGATTTGTACAGTGCTACAATTATACTGTATACTTGTAGTAGATATTTCACATAGTATCCATTAAGAAAATAATAATACTCATATCTGGCTAATTTCTCAAACATCTGATCAATAAGTAACAAGGAAAATTGGTCCTTCCTTGTCGCAACAATAAGCTTTCTATAATCAATCCAAACTCGCCATCACATCTACATACAAGTCAGTACTAGCTCAATTGCATCATATTTACTATAGTGATTTCAGACTTTTCAATACTGTCTAACTTACTTATGCACTATTAGATATATGATAAATATGATAAATAAAACCATTATCAAGACATTTTAGAATGTCCTTCCTTACTGTTGAAGAAAATAGAGCGAAAGCAGAATGAAGAAATTTCTGTATATTTTCTTATCATTGAACTGTACAATGAGCCATCCTTTTATAGGTGAAGGAGGCAATCAAAAGAATAATTACAGGATCTGTAATTGATACTAATTACATAAAATCAGAGATTTATCAACTATTCTAAATTAGTCAAATCAAAGATTTGTCAACTATTCTAATTTAGAAAAATATCAATATATCTAATAGGAAAGTATCTCAAAATATTTTAGCATTATGATCATATCTCAATTATATCTCAATATCCTCCCTCAAACTCATGGTGGCACCGTAGAAGCCAACTGAAGTTTGCTAACAAGTTCACTAAGACGACCAGGTGAGTGTGACTTAGTGAAAATATCAGCAAGCTGATCAGCAGAGGAAACGGAACACAAGCGAAGGGTGCCATCACTGAGATGATGCCTGATAAAGTGACAGTTAATCTTAATATGTTTTGTGCACTCATGAAAAATATCATTATGCGCAATCTGAATAGCACTCTGGTTGTCACAGTAGAGAAGAGAATGAGACAGCTGAGGGACATTCAAGTCAGCCAAAAAACGACGCAGCCATAAAAGCTCAGCAGTAGTATCAGCAAGGGCGCGATACTCAGCCTCAGTGGTAAATCGAGCGACAGCTGTTTGTTTCTTACTTTGCCAAGAAATAAGACACGAACCAAATATGAAACAAATACCTGTGGTAGAACGACGATCCGTAGGATCACCAGTCCAATCAGCATCAGAATAACCTCGTAACTCAAGAGATGACTGAGATGAATAGTATAAACCATGGAAAAGAGTGCCCTTGACATAGCGAAGGATTCGAAGAACAGCAGCATAGTGAGGTAAGCGAGGCTCATGCATGAATTGACTGACCAGGTGAACAACATAAGAAATATCAGGGCGAGTAACTGTGAGATAAATAAGACTACCAACCAACTGTCGATAGAGACTAGGATCAGATAGAGTCACACCAACCATCAGTAAGGTTGAGCCGAGCATTATATTCCAAAGAGGTACTGACAGTCTTGCTGTCGGTTAGACCAGTCCTGAATATAAGATTTGAAGCATACTTAGCCTGAGAAAAAGAATAACCATCCGAAGAAGATACCACCTCAAGACCAAGAAAGTAACTGAGAGTGCCAAGATCTTTCATTTCAAAATGATGACTCAGAAAAACCTGAAACGCACGAATGCCAGCAGTATCATCACCAGTGATGATCATGTCATCAACATAGAGAAGTAGAAGGGTGGTGCCTGAGGCAGTCTTACGGATGAATAAGGCAGTGTCATAAGTACTGGCTACAAAATCTTGTTGTGTGATGACAGAGGTAAATTTGGCAAACCAAGCACGAGGAGCCTGCTTCAGACCATAGATTGCATGACGAAGGCGGCAAACCTTATGAGGAGGATGCTCATAACCAGAAGGAGGCTTCATATAAACTTCCTCAGTAAAATCTCCATTCAGAAATGCATTTTTAACATCCATCTGAAATAATGACCAACGCCGAATAGCAGCAACAGCAATCAAAGATCTAACAGAGGTAAGTCGAGCAACAGGAGCAAAAGTCTCCTCATAGTCAATACCATACTCTTGAGATCAACCCAACGCAACAAGACGAGCTTTATATCGCTCAACTGAGCCATCCGCCCGAGTCTTAATCTTGTAAACCCACTTACAACCCACTGAAAACTTTCCAGGAGGCAAATTCACCAAATCCCAAGATGTGTCTTGGTAAGAGTATCTAATTCATCAGACATAGCTTGCTGCCAAAGAGGATCAGAACTAGCCTCAAGATAAGAGTGAGGCTCATGAAGAGTAGTAAGAGCAGAGAAACAATGATAATCATGAAGATAGGAAGGAGGAGCTCTTACCCTATCAGAACGACGAGGTGCAATAACTTGGGAGGACTCAGCAGTAGAAAGTGGTATAGGTACATCTTGAAGAGAACCAAGTGATGATGCTGGATCCGCAGGGGGAGCAAGGTCATTAGAAGAGGCCGAGGATGGATCGTTAGAGGAGTTGGTATCACCTATAGAAGAGCTAGTAGACTCAGAAAACAGAGTAATAGAGGGATCAGTGAAGACAGGGGAATGACTAGAGTGAAGTAAGGAAAAAGAAGAAAGGGTGGTGAAAAACTTATGTTCACAAAACTTTACATGACGAGAGATACGAAGACGTTTTGTGATAGGATCATAACAACGGTATCATTTTTGTTCAGTGTCATAACCAAGAAAGAATATAGTCAGGAACGAGGTTCTAACTTCGTTCGTTCCTGCGGGGGGAGAAGAACGAAGCATGCACAACCAAAAACTCGAAGAGAGCTGTAATCAGGAATGGTACCATACAGCAGTTCAAAAGGAGTTTTGTTGTCAAGAATAGGTGAGGGGACACGATTGATGGTGTAGACAGCAGTAAGAGCAGCCTCTCCCCAAAGACGCTCAGGAAGCGAGGAAGAAATGACGAGAGATTGAACGGTGTCTAGAATGTGATGGTGTTTACGCTCTGCTCGACCATTTTGTTGTGATGTATATGGACAAGAGCGATGAGAGAGAGTTCCATTTTGTTGCAAAAACTCAATGAAGGATTTTTCGTTATACTCCAGAGCATTATCAGAACGAAAAATCTTGATAGCACGAGAAAACTGGGTAAATACCATTTGGTGAAAGCGTTTGTAAATTGCAAACAACTCAGAACGCTTATGCATAAGATAAATCCATATATAACGTGAAAAATTATCTACAAATATGATAAAGTAGTGGGAGTCCCCCTCGGTAGAAATTGGAGAAGGGCCCCAAATATCAGAATGAATAAGATCAAAAGGAGCAGAAGAAAAAGAGTCACTGGTATTAAAAGGTAAATGAGTTTGTTTTCCAAGTTGACAAGAAAGACAATCAAATTTATCAAAAGTGACAGAACCAAGGAGACCATTAGAGGCTAACTGCTGAATACGAGGTAAAGAAGTATGACTGAGACGAGAATGCCAAACGCTAGAGGTGATGGTAAAGACAGATAAAGGTGTAGTAGAAGGAATCTGCAAGTTCACCATTTCAAATGTACGTCCAACTTTACGGCCTGTCCCAATGACCTGACCTGACCCGACCAAGGATCCTACACATCAACACCACGAAAAGAAGAGTGAAGCTCAAAACCTGACTCAACAAGTTGGCTAACAGAGTGGAGATTCGATGATAATTTAGGAACTAAATAGGTATTATCGACGGAGATGTCAGAGGTGGAAATAGAACCTGATGGACCTAAACCTTAATATCAACAGCAGTGAGCGAAGTAGACTAAGAAGAAGACTCAGGGGTAAAGGGATCAGTGGAGACAACCGCAATAGCCTGTTGGAGGGAACCACGAGTGTCTCGTGCCTTTTTATGTTGCAACTGGAAACAATTAGTAATCAAGTGACCGCTTTTCTTGCAATACCGACAAAATAACTTTTGAGAAGAAGATTGTGACTGTGGAGCAGATCATTGGGAGGAAACTAAAGAAACAACAGCCAAAACAAAATCGGGAGACTGTAGCTTCATAGTAAGGCGACGATGCTCCTCGAAAATTAACTCAGAAACAGGAAGATCCATGATAGGAAGTGGCGTACGATGAAGAAGGGCTGCCCGAGTGGATTCAAAGTCATCGCGAAGAGCCATCATAAAATGCATGAACTTGCGGCGGTCCCGATATCTTGCAAAGAGCTTGATGTCTGCAGCACAACGAAGTTGGGGTTCGGCAGCAGTCAACTGATCCCAAAGAACAGCGACTTGAGAGGAAAATTCAGCAATAGACTGACCAGATTCTTGATGCATCTGGTAAAGTTTTGTCTCAATCTGAAACTAAAGAGAAGCATTATTGCAGCAGTCGTATCGAGCAACCAAGAAATCCCATGCAGCTTTTGCATTCTCGAGCCTAGGTAGAAGACTGTTAATAGATGTGATTGATGTATTAACAATCCACTGCAGAATTTTACTATGAATACTCTCCCAGTCATCCAAGCGAGTAGTGTAATCAGCGGCGGACTCATCCTTAGCACGAACAGGCTTAGGAGAATCCTCAGAAATATAATGCCACAATTTTCTTCTTTTGAGAAAAGGTTTCATATTGGAAGCCCAAAAACTATAGTTGGTTCCATCCAAAACAATATCAAATGGACGAACAATATCATTTTGGGAAGACATTTTGGAACAGATATGCCAAACTCAACTCCCAAAAAATCAACCAAAAACAAATCAGCGTCTGAAAAAACCAAACCTGATTGTAGAATAGAATTGACTAGGATAAGTGGGGCTCACTCGTTGAAGAAGAGAGGTGCGTAAAGACCACTTGTAGAGACTTCACACGGTGCGTGGAAGAGCTTGTCAAGTCCGATGGAGCTGAAATTTTAATGGAAGGAGATCAAAGGGAGACGAACAATCTGAAGGTAGAAGATTGTCGAGATCTGACTTCAAAATGGCCGAAACGGGCACAAAGAGCTTCGAGATGTGTGAGGACAAAGAAAAAACTCACTTATGGTGGTTTATACACTCATAAAAGAAGGTAGAAGAGGCACCAGAATTCTGGTAGCTCTGATACCATGTTGAATAAAATAGAGCGAAAGCAGAATGAAGAAATTTCTGTATATTTTCTTATCATTGAACTGTATAATGATCCATTCTTTTATAGGTGAAGGAGGCAATCAAAAGAATAATTACAGGATCTGTAATTGATACTAATTACATAAAATTAGAGATTTATCAACTATCTTAAATTAGTCAAATCAATGATTTGTCAACTATCCTAATTTAGGAAAATATCTCAATATCTAATAGGAAAGTATCTCAAAATATTTTAGTATTATGATCATATCTTAATTATATCTCAACACTTACAACTTCTTTCATTACTGAATTTAACCAGCACTGAGGATCTCTAGTAAGTCATGCATAATCCAGAACATATGATAGATTGACTTGGTCCCTTGATATTGGCCATGGTCCAATCTATGGCCTCTTTATATGCTCTTAACACTGCTAGCCTCAGTCAAATTGGCAATAATGATGATTGGAAGAGTATTATGTTCACCCAAGAAAGCATATTTGAGATGACTAGGAATGATTTTCAATTCAAACTAGGGTGGTCATACAAAAAATGGATGCAATTGACCTCTAGGCTCACTAAGCAATAGCTCTAGAGAAAGTTCTCAACATGCAAGAACGTATAGCTAAATAACTCATTGAACTCGTCGAAAAACAAGCTATCATCAATTAATTATCTAGTTCATAATAAAACTCATCCTCAAGGTGTTCACTAGATATTTCTTACATCGCATTACCTTTAGAGGTTCGTCAGATGGATCATTTAGTTGCCGCCCTAAATTGAATATGTTTAAGTCAATCGTCATCTTTTGAAAGATAATCTCATCGACCCACTCCGACAATTAAAATAAAATTAGAAGTGGTCAAGAGTGGTCAACCTAAGATGAACGGATATGATGATGTGAATTCACCACATGTTAAGTCTCAACAACAATGAAATCAACTGGAAAGATGATTTTAATCAAAACGTCCTCGACTTTGCCCATAGTTTTTTTAGAGACCTATTTGCAAGCTGCATATAATCTTGGTTGGCCTCAACTTTTTTAATCCTTATTTTTTATATGCTAAAGGTAGAAAGTACATACTTAAACCTAGATCCAGTAAGGCCCTATCAATCACCTGTTCCCTATAGTGCAGGAAACAGTGGGACTTTCTAGAGTCTATATACTTTCCATGTACAGAATTATAGAGGTGTTAGATATATTAGAAGTTAGGAATACCTTTTTTGGATCATTGATCGATTTCTTTTTTTGTGTATAAATCCTTTAAAATTTTTGCATAAGTAGGAACTTACTGGATAACATCTAAAAGAGGAACATTAACCTTTACTTGCTTAAACAATTCTAAAATATGATTTACCAGAGGAGAGTGTTTCTATAGATGATTAGGATAGGGAGCCTTTTGGCTTGGACATGAGGCCACTATGAGAACCAAATGTTGAGGAATTAGGCTACTCAGATGTGGTACAATATGAAGATCATGAAAAAGATGGTGGTGATGGAGTGGTATTAGGGAATGTAGCATGCAATATGATATGAGTAGGATCATTAGGCACGGCTACATAATTATTAACATGCTTGCTAGAGCGAGTATGTGAATGATATTGCACTGGTTGACGTGTAACTAAACAGATTGAGATAACTGGAGTTGGAATTTGTTAAAAATTGGCTTGGAAATATGCCTTCCTCTGGTCACTAATTTGTGTAGTCAACTTTCCAACTTATTGGTCTAAGCTCTTGATAGACTAGAAAGTTGGTTCGTTTGTTGCATAAAGTTGTAAATCCTCTCTTCACTATGTGTAAATAAGTTCATGAGATTTTGCATATGTGTGCAGATTGGAAGAAGTCATGAAAAGATTCTCAATGTTATTGTCTAGTAAAGTAAGTTATTATCATGATCATTGTCAGAGCCTTATGGGGGACAAAACGAATTTGCTATAGGGGTCTAACCCGATTGTTTCTAGTATTATTTACATTTGGGTGTTGATATACACCTACATCTGGTCATGAAAACTGGTTGCTAGCTGAAGATTGCATATTGGAATTGGAAATTCTCTCATAAGGTCCCCAGAACTATGTAGGGTGGTTTCTTCAGATAGGATTTTATGTTTGAGTGTATAGATTATTCAGGAGTCGTGGATACTTGACATTCAATTGATCAGATATGGGACCTGTGGATTGGTTAGCAAAGGACACTATAGAATATAATTAGGGATACTACAATTAAGGCAACCAAAAGCTTACAATTGATTGACTCGGCCGACTTGGGGTGTACTAGGAACTTCTAGCACCTCCATCCTCCACCTAAGGGCAACGATGTTTGCCTCGACAGTTATGAAGCTATCAAAGGTGTGGAGACCATCCTTGTTAAAGTTGAAGCACTAAACTTCTCAACAGGATTCTCCTACTATATAGTCTTTCAAAAAAGGTTCTCTAGAAATTCCCATGTATCTTCCTTAGTTTTCTTCATAAATTCCCGTGACATATGGACTTGAGCTTTGGAAGAGTAGTTGAGATTTTCATTCACATTCTAACACAACCATCATTTTTCTATTACATGATGTGGGCACGGAGCTAGAATATTTTTGAACCACTAAGATACTTCAGCAAAGTTCTCAAGCCACTTGATGGAGTTGATTGATTGCACTATAAATTTTTGTCATGTTATAAGAAGGATAGTAAATATGAATAATACACTTAAGAGTTCTTCCAAAGAAGTGATATAATCAATGGACATACTATATAACCACTTCTTGGTATTATTTTTTAGGGCAAAAGGATAAATTATAGTTTTATTGCATCCTTAAATAGATGTTGTAGTTTTCATCATGCATACGTTTTGAAACTCATTAATAATAAAATATGCATATACTAAATCTGAACAATGAATTTAGGAAGTATGCTGGTATACTGTAGGTTGAGCTCATAATTGTTACCCACAGCTACTGGCAGCTTGATCCATGATGATAATAAAAGTGTGCATGGGGTAACAACAATCCTGAAAGTTTGACATTGGTGGATTAATTTTCTCACCCATAAAAAATTTGATCTCACAAGGCGACTGTATTTAACATGGGCACACAGTGGCATAAATTAGTAGAGATGATTAAAAAGATGATGATGGGAATGCTAAACTCATGATTTAATAGAAGGAGTAATCATATGATAAGTGTCATATATTGCATATTTAAATCCCTCATCTTACCTAATTTTGTATATAAATAATGTTACTAAGGTACTTTTAGTGTGTTTTTCAGGTAAAGTATATTACTACAAAGATATGGTATGAAATCAGAAGAGGATCGGGAAAACTAAGTCCTGAAAGAGCATGAAGAAAAAAGCTACATAAATACAAAGTTAGAAGCTATCAAAGTTGAATTTAGTCATGCAAAAAAAAAGAAACAAGTTATATGATCAAACTCTAGAAGTTAGAAGCTGAAAAGACAATATTGTGCGTTATTTAGTGGCAATTGCCGCTATTTGGTGATAGTGTGGGGCCCATTGGGACTAGGTTCCTCGCGCTGACTTGTACGTAGAATAGGACTCTTCTGGCAAAAATTGACCACCACTATTTCGCGGTCAATGCTGCTATTTGGCAATAAAAAGTAATGAGTCTGTAACTGAAATTTTTACAGGGGCTTTGTTGTAGTTTTATAGTTTTTTTTCGTGACTGGATTAGGATTTTGAGATCCTAAGGCCAATATATTAGTCGTGTTCTTATAAATTAGGGTTTCATATGCTTCACTGATTAATAAAATTAGTAGATTAAACCCTATAAGCGACGATTATAATATCAGAGCTATAAAGGTTATTTCTTGTTGTTCATCGTGTTTTTTATAGGTAAAGTAGTATAATTTCTTTTTAATTAATTTTTATTGCTTTCTAGATTAGGATTTTACTTATTTTGTAGTAAAATTTTTAATAGCTTTCATGCATAAAAATACCAATTTGATTAGTAAAAACATGAAAAGCTAATTTTTCTTAGTTTTAGGATTTAAATGAAGCTAAGAATTAACCGTAGTATAATTTTTACTTATCTTCTTCCTAAAAGAAATAAAATGATATGATTTTTCTATGATAAGATTGAAAGACAATAATTTGTATATTTAAGACTTTTGCAGGTTATGTCTAAGCTTCTTTTTAATAGTCTATGCTTGGTCAGGTTTTGGAATTATTATTTTTTATTTTATTCACAGAAATCTCTATTGATATAATTTGTTTTTATGAAAAGTCATGAATTTTGATGAGTTATGCTTACATAACACTTGATAATTCATAGTTAGGGTGATTTGGATAAAAGTTACATTAAAAAGATCATCTTTTTGATATAATTGTAATGGTTTATGTTAGAAAAATAGGATGAAGATAATAAAAAGAGTACTTGGTTATGAACTAGTATATTTGATGTCCTAAACTAATTTTAAAATAATGAAATAACCATCTAGAACCTATTGGTTAACTTTCTAAAATAATAGAATTTGTGAGATCCCAAAAGATGTTAGATCTCTATACGAATGACCTATTTGCGCTAAAACAATAGTGTATGCTTGCAGTTAGGTTTATCACATCAAGTTTTTAGTGTCGTTGCTAGGGATCGATAATGTTTTTATGCTTTTTCTTGTATTTAACGACTTAACAGTGTGTATTGAATATGCAGGGATCTGGAAGTACAAGTACAGGGAAACAAAAAAAGATTAGAGAAGTAAAAGGGCAGTGCAAAAACCAGGGAGCCAAGCCCCCTGGTTTTACTGTCAAATAGAGGCTAGAGCCGCTATTCAGTAGCAGGTGATGATTCACTTCTTTTGTCAAATTTCTCTCTTGTTCTATGTTTTGGATTCTGGTCTTATAAAAACTAAAAAAACAAACAGTAGGTACATTATATTTTAGTTGATCATATTTCTTCCACTTTTTATCTCATTACACCACATCCGATACTTCTTACATTAGTTTTAGGAAACTCATGCATTTATCCATATACGTTGGTTTATGCCACATTGGACTCGTAATCAATTTAGTCGATTTGTGAGATCATATTTCACTATGGGTGATAAGATAGACCAACTAATTATGATCCTTCAAGATTGATGTTACCCGCTGCGTACATTATATCGTTATGCATAAAACATCCACAAGTCGCGGGTAACTATTATGAGTTGCAACCATAGTACCTCATCATGCTTCCTAACTTCATTGGAAATGATTCTGAAGATGCTAACTATTTATCAATGAATTTCAAGAAGTGTGTGATGATCAAATTGCAACACTTATCAAAATATTTAATAAAGCTCCGCTTCATTCCGTTTGGCCTAAAAGATAATGACAAGAAGTGTTTATATAGCATGCCTACTGATTCAGTAACTACTGGGGATGAATTTGTGATAGTATTTTTTAAAAAATACTATCTCATACACAAGATGGCTAAGATAGGAAATGTCGTTAATCGGTTATGTCAAGAGCAAAGAGAGCCCTTCTAGAAGTACCTAAAATGATTCAAGGACTTGCTAGTATAGTAGCCCACCATGTGATAGAAAAGTGCCAGTTGTGTCAAATCGTATATGAAAGACTTAATTACACTTCCAAAACTCTTTTCGAATCTATGTGGTAGGGGGAGTTTATGAGGAAAATCGAGGATGAAGCATGGAAATTCTTAGAAGACCTAGTATGAAAAATTATGCAATGGGATAGTCCTGCTAAGAATCCCAATGCATCAATTTTTGCGAATAAGGGATAGATCCATAGCGTCGACAGCTCCATAGCTACTGCAGCTAAGATTATAGCCCTTGCTAGGAGAATCGAAATATTGGAAATTCTAGTGCTCCACAAATAGGTCAGGTAAATTAATTGCACACTCCCACATATTTCAGTTGCAGAGCTCTAAATTACATCATGGAGGAGTGTCTACTCTTAGTGAATTCTATAGGTCCGATACCTAAGAAGCTGAATGCCTTATATCAATGACCCATGAATAGTCCATAACTCTGACATGCAATCCTAGATGGAGGAATCACCCAGATATTTCATGGAGTCAAGGAAAATATCAAGAGGCCCCCAACTCCAACATGTAGCCTCCAACTATTGGTTAGTTACTAGGACTAAATGTATGTGTCTGTTAACACCCAAACGCCATGAACTATGGTAAAAGCCAGAATAGACCTCCTGCAGCAACTCTTGTCCACAACAAGGGTTAACGTTGATCACAATAGATGACAATGGCACTTGAGAGGAGTGCGGATAATCTTCTCAAGACAACGTCCAACTTAGACACAAACATGCAAAATCTAATGAAAGTGTCTACTAATTTTATACAACGGACCAATCAATAATTTCTTATAAATTTTTAATCAATTAAGAGTCTAGAGTAGCAGATTGGACAGTTAGGCACACAGCTGAGTGAGTGGGGGTCGGGTACTTTTCCAAGCCAAGCAATAATAAATTCCAACTCTAACTCATCTCAGTCTATTTCATCTCATATTTACCAATACAATGTCATTCACGTGCTAGAATTGATAAGTAAGTAGACAATAATGTAGTCATACTCCTTGATTTTACTTCTACTATTCCGAAGACTACACCATCTCTTTCCAACATCCATCTCTATCACCTGTATTGTCATCACATACTCTTGATGAACCTATTTCTAAGCCAAAAGCACCATATCCCAATCGGTTTGAGAAACCTTGAATGAATGTAGAGAAGATTTTCGAAATATTTTAGTAAGTGAATGTCAATATTCCACTCCTTGATATCATACAATATGTTTCCACTTATGCCAAGTTTCTTAAAGATTTGTGGCTAAGAAATAAACAAGAAACATTCCTGAGAAAATCTTTGTTACTGCAAATATATTTCAAATCCTTTCTAACTCCTCACTTATCAAATGCAAAGATCCAGGTTTTTCCATAATTTCATGCACAATTGGGAATACTATATTTGATAGAGCGTTGCTTGATTTAGGAGCAACTGTTAACTTGCTTCCTCACATTGTTTATCAACAACTAGGGTTCAGAAAGTTTCAAACTACTAAGGTCACATTACAGCTAGTTGATCGTTCAATCAAGAAACCAATTAGTATGGTTGAGGATGTGCTCATCAAGGTAGGCGAATTCATCTATCTTGTAGAATTTATTTTCTTAGAAACCAAGCTGATCTCCAATTTTCAAAATCAAATTCCAGTTATCTTAGGTAGACCATTCCTTGCAACTTCAAATATATTAATCGATTGCAGGAGTGGCCTCATAAAGCTATTATTTGGGAATATGACTGTGACGTTGAATATGTTCAATATGGATGAGCACATGACGAGTTCTCTCATTAAGGTTAATATGGTTCATAGCATACACACTCATTTTATCTCTTGTGCTGATGTTGAACCTATATTTGAGCAAATTCTCGAAGAAGAGCTAATATTATTGAATGAAGTGTCACATAGTGATTTTATATATGGTGACACTTCTGCAAGTGTGCAAATTGATAATGAGCAAAACTTTAAGGATTTGTTTGCAGATGAACTCACGTTCCTTCATGAGTTAGAAGGGCCACCATATTTCATAGTTTATGACTCACTTGATCATGGTGCGCTCTTCACATCTCACGATATTCTTGCATGTGTGATACTAATGATGATTGGAAGGTTTACATTAAAAATGTATTTATCCCAATCATTAATACTCACATGAGGAAAAAGAGCAAGCAAGGGCAGCATAAGAAATGAAAAGGTAATTTCATGACTTGGAGAAGGATAATCGGACACAATAATGCACTCACATTACGTTTGAAATGCATGGAAAACGATAGAGAGATCGTAATCACTTTTTGTGTATTAATGGGGTGACTACTATGACATCATAATCTTTCACGATTCTCATTATTTATATATTATTTGAACAATAGATATTGTTATATATTTTGTATATTAAATGAATATCTAACAAGCTGCAGGGATCAAAATGAAAATCCCAAGGTCTGCAGCACAAAGGTAAATACAGTGGGGGTTGGAAAGAATTTTCCAATCTCTTTTAATACCCTGACAATCTCCCACCTTCCCCATCTCCTCATCCAAATCCTCTCTCAGATCTGCAGCCACCAGAAGTTTTATCTTTATATCCAGGATGCTCAGAGACTTCTTCTTCTTCCCATGATTCATCTTCAGAAGCCTGAGCCCTAGAAAAGCCAGATCTGCCACAAAATAGCTGCAGACACCACCATTCAATGACAGTTTGTGGGTCTTCCCCTAAAAGTTTAGGGGAGATACACACTCTTACTCCTCTCTCTTCTGTTAAATATTAAGATCAAGATGTTGACATATGGTGAGATTTGTAACTAAAAAGTGTTTTAGGGACATTTTCATGGTCTTTTCTGTGTATTTCATGTCGACTATAGAAACACTGGGTTAGGACTGCTTTATTTACCAACCCACATCATTTTATGTCCCTGACCTCATCGACGAATTTTATAATAGTTTTGTGAAGTTTGACATTTCGAATTATCGCAAATCATTTAAGTTAAAATGCCAAGGTCAGATAATCATCGTGCACACAGGACCATCTCTGCCGTCACTAGTATACTCTTCCACAGCGAGAATTAAACCCCATTTTCAATTGACGAGTATCAAAAAAATATGGGCCCCAATTGTATGATGACGCGAGATATGGGAATTAGCAGCAAAATATTTTATAGAAATATACATACTACTTGCTGTTGGATCAACCGAAATGTAATGAGGATCATGCACATGTCACCATTCTATACACCCACATTACATCTATTTGATTGCATTATGAGACAAGATCTAAACTTTTATATATACACACAACTTCTTGACACAATTATAGATGCGAAAATGCGGTCGAGATCTAATTTGCCTCTCCCATGTTTGGTTATACAACTGTGCCACACGTTCATGTCTGATGCACAATTTAATTCTTATCCATCCTCTCATATCAACATAGGAATGGAACACATATCGATGATTTATTATACTGCTATTCCAGAGGATTGGAACAGAAGCACTGCTGAGAAAAATATATATGCCACTGATCTCACACAAGAGGAGGAAGATGACGCCTTCTTTGATCAAGACCTGCCAACGGACTCCAATGAACAAATAAATATTGTTTGGAAAGGTCTTGGGAAAAATTGACATAGATTGAAACATATAAATTGAGATGAGATTTCGACTACACGTACACGACATGTACCTAGTGATTCTAGCCGATCACAGATGGGACGACACCAATGATTTATGTATGAGAATATACACGAGTTTAGGTGTGGAAAGAACTATGAATTTTTGTATTTTTTATTTTTAGTTTTTAGAATTTTTGGATTTCATTATTTTACACTTGGGGTAGTTTTTAGGGTATTCTGAAAAAAAAGTTGAAAATAAAAAAAATTATTTTCTTCAATAACTCGAGCTAATTATGAATAAAAGGGGAAAAAAATTAAGATTTGAGATTTGATAGGAAAAGAATGTTGGATAATACACTTAGAATTTTATGAAAAAACTTAAAATCTAAGATTTGAGATTTGATAGGAAAAGAATGTTGGATAATACACTTAGAATTTTATGAAAAAACTTAAAATCTAAAAAATGAATAGCGCCAATGATAATTTTGAGGTAATTATATATTTATTTTTTCCACTTCATTAGTTTATAAGGTTAAGCATAAAAATAATAACAATAATTGAGTATTCTTGTCTCTCTAAATAATATATATATATATATATATATATATATATATATATATATATAAGAAAAAAAATAAAGGGGTGAGCCTGGTGTTTAGGCAATGATTCTTTCTAAGTAAATAAATTTATTAAGAATTTCTAATTAGTTGGGTATTTACGCCTAACTAAGTGTGAATATTTGCATGAACGGTATTTCTAAGAAATAAAGTATAATCTGAATAATTGGGTATTTGCACCTAAGCAAGCGTTAATATTCACATGAAAGGTGAAATATTCATAGAAAAAGGAACAAAAAAGCGAAAAAATATATTTTGAGTGAAAGATGAATCATAAGTTAGAATTTGAGTCGAAAACTAAAATAAACCATCACACTACACATAGATATATAGTAGCCAAAGAATTTTATATTAGTGATATTGAAAGATAGGATTTGAGTTTTTTGATTAAAACGATAAGTGTATTTGATATGATGCTTGACTTAAAAAAATAATAATCTAAATACATTCTTGAATTTGTAGATTAGCAAGATTAATTGCAGAAAATGCCAACAAGATATTTTTCTTTTGTACATAAAATTTAATTTTTCTTGATTTTTGATTACCCTTATTTTTATTTTCTTTATTCCTTAATTTCTTTACTTTGTAAATTTTGTGGGTATATTCATTGCAAACTCTTATGAGATACAACTCATACATTAGGGTAATCTACGGGTTAACGGTTTGTTCTACGTGCTAAGTGCAACTACGATTTCTGCGAAAGTGAGTTAGGATTTTTTCTTTTAGATCTAGCTTTTGCTCGAGGATTAGCAAAAGATAAGCGTGGGATGTAGTGAGTGCCATATATTGTATATTTATATCACTCATCTTATCTATTTTTATATAAATAGTGCTACTCGGGTATTTTTAGCATATTTTTCAGATAAGGCATTACTACAAGAATATGAAATAAAATCAGAAGAGAATTGGAAAAACCGAGTTCAAAAAGAGCATGAGAGAAGAAAGCTAAAGAGAAACAAAGCTAGAGGATATCAAAGTTGAATTTAGTCATGCAACAGAGAAGAAACAAGCTAAATCATCAAATTCCACAAGCCAGAGGCTCTGAAGACCACACTCTGCAGCTATTTAGCAGTAATCGTCGCCATTGGTGGTAGTGTGGGGCCCATTGGGGGCTGGGCTTCCTTGTGTTAACTCATACATGGATTAGAACTCTTCTAACAAAAATTGATCACCGCTATTTGGCAGCAAAAGTAATGACTCTGTAACTAGAAATTTTATGAGGGCTTTATTGTAATTTTGTAGTTCTCTTTTGTGACTAGATTAGGTTTTGAGATTTCGAGGCCTATATATATTGGTTGTGTTCTTGTAAATTAGGGTTTCATATATTTTATTGAGATTAATAAAATTAGTAGATTCAACCCTAGGAGCGACGACTAAAATACTAGATCTCTAAAGGTTTTTTCTTGTTGCTCATCATGTTCTTCATAGGTAAAGCAGTTTAATTGTTTTTAAGTTAATTTTTATTGTTTTATAGATTATGATTTTACTTGCTTTGTAGTAAAAATTAGATTTTTAATAACACTCATGCATAAAAATATCAATTTGATTAATAAAAACATGAGTAGCTAATTTTTCTTAGTTATAAGTTATAGATGAAATTAGGGATCAACTATAGTATAATATTTATTTATCTTCTTTTTAGAAGAACTAAAAAAATATAATTTTTCTGTGATTAGATTGAAAGATAATATTTTGTAAATCTAAGACTTTGATAGGTTATACTTAACTTTCCTTTTGATAGCCTATATTTGGTTAGGGTTTAGAATTATTGCTTTTGATTTTATTCGTAGAAATATCTATTGATATAATTTACTTTTATGAAAAGTTACAAACTTTGATGAGTTATACTTCAACAACACTTGATAATTCATGTTTAGAGTGATTTGAATAAAAGTTAAATTAAAAAGATCATCTCTTTGATATAATCATAATGGTTTATGTTAGAAAAATATGAGGATGATAATAAAAAATGTATTTGGTTGTGAACTGATGGATTCGATGTCCTAAACTAATTTTATAATAATGAAAAAACATTTAGAATTTATTAGTTAACTGACTAGAATAATAAAATTAGTAAGATTACAAAATATCTTAGATTCCTATAGAAACGACCTTTTTGCACTACAACAATACTGTGCATTTGCAGTTAGTTTTATCATATTATCATACATATAGAGAGATGAGAGAAGACGATAGAAGAAAGGATGATCAGAAGAAAAACTGATCTATCAAAGTAAATTCACACTATCTAAACACTAACTTTGTACCTAAACTATCTATAGAGAGTCCTTAGGGCCAAACGTCTACTAATTTTATCCTTAGACTGACTTGTATTAATGAATTATGACTTGTGGGCCACGGAAGGGTGATTAAATCCTATCTCATCTAATTAGTTTTAGGGAAAGCTCTCCAATGGATTATGCAATATAATGCATTCAAATGCAGCAAGTCCAAGGATGAACAGAAACACATATCTTTCTCCAATAATTACCAATAAAATATGATGCACAACCCTACTAGACTTGAAAGGAGTAGTTGCTGACTCTTTTAAATTTTTAAATATATTTTTCACAAATCAGGAAGTAAAAACTATGAAGCAAGAAAAAGTTCAGCAGCAGAAACAATACTTGCTGCTACATGGTGGTCTTTATTTCTAGGTGGTGGTGAAACCAAAGAGTTTGACTTACAAGTTTTGTCCGCTGATTTTTGTTGTACTTCTAGATATTCTAGAACTACTTGATCTTTGATTCTGCTTGCCTACACACTCAACACAAATGATCAGTCTAGAAAACACAAGAAAAGTAAGAAAAATATTGTTAATCCCTAGTAATGTTGTTAAGAACTAGATATGAAAAATAAATTTCTACTTCAAGTGTACAGATAGTGTAGCATTATATAAATTATACTGATAGAGATTTCGAGTGTTTTGTACCTTTCTTACTTAATCTATAAAGCATAATCATTAAAAGATGTTTTTATGAAATGTTTAATTATCTACTAAAAGCAAAATTTAAGAATATAGAATATGCTAGGCATGAGAGATAATAACAGTCTACAATTCTCCTTTTCTCCATCATGAACAATCACATAACTTAATAAGAAGGTGACTTATATTTTAAATCAACTAACATTAGTTCATAAGTATGAAGTATTAAGAAAATTAACCCAATTATAAATTATAAAAAAATCATCAATTGAATTAAAATAATTCAATAGATCATTAATTAGTCAAACCAAATTATGAATTATAAATCTAGTTAGCAAACATAGGTTATCAAGTTCTCTCAATTAAATTGATTACTAAGTATAATTTATCAAGTATAAGATTTGCAAATCAAATCCCCCAATTTAACTTATTAACTAATTACTGAGATTAAGCATAAAAGACAGAAGAAAATTTTCACAATTATTAGCCTATATAACCTAGGTTCATCTACATCCTAGATCTCTGCAAGATTAGTACAACATAGTTAACAAGAAAAACAAATTATACATATACAATAAAAACTCCTACTTTATGAAGAATATAATTGAAGAAGAAGGAAAACTAGTAATAAAGTGTGATATGGCGATCGTCAATCCTACCTTCCTATTTCTCCAATAATTCCATTTATTTATAATATGTAACTTTTAATATGAATCCAGCTACCCTAGAAGAATCTTAAATTTTAAAGAATACCTCTAGAAAAAATATAGTTGCTAGCTCAACATATTCACTGCCAGATGGTGACGTTGACTGGTAGGTTGTGGTGGTCACTAACCCTAAATAGGTTAGAAATCTGATTCTGATTTAGCTCCTCAAAATTAACCTCTATTTGACCCACTCAATTTGCTAGGTAGCAACGTTGTCCGCTACCCAGAGATCAAATAACTTTTCTGGTTTGGTTTTTCTGGCACATGATCCTATAGTTTTGGAGCTCCTTCTAGTCAATATGTTCTTCAATTTGATGCTCTGGATATGACTGGCTACTGAACTTTGTTGTTTTGGTACTTTCTGAAACCTGATTTGCGATACTTTTTGCTGATTAATACTATCTCTGCTGTAACTAAAATATCCAAGTAGCAATTAGTTATATATAAAAATATATAGGATTCAGATTAAAATTATGCAAAAATAGAACTCATCAAAAAACCATACAATTGATGCATATGTATGGTTAGATACTTTCATCTTTCCATGTATTATAGTTTATAATTGGAGTACAAAATATTTTCTTCAACTACAACTTATTATTTGCACGCTATGAATTGTAGTTATCAACTGATAATTTTTTTGACTTTGAGAGGTGGTTCCATAATTTATGGTTTATAGTTGAGAAGTATATTGTTCCAAATCAAAACTCAAAAGGATCCACATTTCACTAGAATGTAACTCTACTTAATTCACTCCATTTAGGCTTTCCATGAATTTCATCTTGATTTCTAGTATGAGTGACATCTTTCGCACAATCTATAGTATAATGTCAAGCTCTGAAATCCCATGCAATTTGATGCAGTACAAAAACTAAATTAGGGTTTGAGATTTAGAGATTAGGAATTTGGGAAAGATTTGGGGGAGAACAAAGAGGATTTGAAAATCCACCTGGTGTAATAATCCTTAACTTTTATTAGCCATAAATAAATAAGTAAACAAATAAATATAATAATAAATTTGACTATTCATCTTCCAACTCTTTTATAACTTCTCAACTCATTCATTTCTCTAGCTCACAGTCCTTCTTATTCTCCATAAATTAATCATATGAAATCTCCATTTTAATTCCTTATGTTAATTCTTAAAATAAATCCCTACTATCCTCTTTAATCTCCTCAAACCTTTCATATTCCATAACTCCTTAAACCCTTCAAATTCTATAATTTTTCAAACCCTTCACATTCTATAACTCATAAATCTAATGCCATATACACCCAATCTCTTTCCTCAATTTCATAGCTCTTAGCTAAATTCATGTTAAACAATTTTTAGCAAATATATTATAATTCAATGTGTAAATTACTTCATGTGATTGCGAATTGGCAGATAAGAGCTTCACGAATCGAGATTAGTTTATTTTTGGACTCATTAATTATACCATTCTACTTAACTATATATTTCTATAATAATTTATTATCTCATATGAAGTTATCAACTACTTATTATTGTTCCTATTATCAAAATTCTATCATTTTTATTATACACTTGTTATTAAATTTATCAAATCAAAGAGTATAGTTAGAATTTAGAATAATCGATATATAAAATATTTGATAAATCACATAAAAGCTATAATCATGGAAAAATACTATTTGCAATATCATTTTGTGTCAGTGTTCAGGCAAATTGTCTTATATACTGATTATCTAATTAAAAAACGTCCGTAGTATAGAAAACAAATATTCATATACTTGCCTGCTTGATATCTCTATAATGTCTCAAATCAGTAAATTTTTAATTTAGCCAATTATGATCTATTCAATAAAATATAAATCAAATAAACTTTTTAAATCATGTTGTCAACAAACTAATAAAACTAAATAAGAATATTGCACATGATATGATATACAGACTATGAGAACTAGAATTGGACCTAATATGACTATATTTAAATAACGCTAGGTTGGGAGAGAAACTAAACAATGGAAATATACTCTATTTCAGCTATAAACTTGTTAAGTTGTATAACTGAATAATTCACACACCATGGGTGCGTAATGATTTGCTAGATCATACATGGTTATAACTATTTGCCTAATGGCAGGTTCGATTCAGTACCGAATAATCCATATGACTATTTTCTGGGTCTATACAGGAGACAATTGAAATAGTTGTATTCAATTAGTTAGTTTTTTAATTACATGACATCTTACATAAAATACTCCTGTTATAATTATAGCTACACATAAAAACATTAGGTTTAACCTATATCTGTTAACATTAATAAATATTGTTTTAATGGTTTTGAAGACACATTATTATCGTGTTTAAACATAACTGTTATATTACATATTCTTTCTGCATAGATTGTTTGGTCGCAATTTGATGACCTGAGTATGCATGTTCAGACTTATCGATGGACATATTAAACCTGATGCAACATCTGGTATAGTATGAGGTTAGGATGAAACCAATAGAGGATTAGAGTTAAATTATTTAATCTTATTTAGTTTATTTTACTTTGTTATTCTTTTAACTATATCGAACTCAATTCCATTCAATGACAATTTTTGTTAAACTTTTGATCGTTATTATTAAGTATTATTGTAACAATTTTATTGTTATCCTACCAAAGACTTTAGCATATTAAAATCGAAAATATGTTGCAATACCTGCTATATGTGCTCATATACCATATATTGGGAATTGGCGTGACATATATTTTAGTGGTATCAAAGCTAGGTTCAATAATTATTTTACCAAACGAGGTTGAGTTTAACTGTAGAATTGATCCTACGCTTGAAATCACAGTCATACGAATAAATAAAGATATTGACAATTTCATTACCATATCTTTTGACTCCATCTTCCTTTGATTCCATTTTTCCTTATCTTTTTCAGTACGATGGCACATCATAACGGATCCGGATCAAACTCGAATAATAGCTTGATTAATGCGAAAGAGATATTGGGAGTACTTCTATAATGATGGAGGCACAACAACAACAAACTCAGATAATGTGTACTAGAATGATGGTGGCATTGGGACAAATCAATGTGCCTCAACCACAGCGAGCTGGGATGATTTCTGATTTTCATCATCTTCATCCTACAATTTTCTCTGAAACAGTTGGACCACATGAAGCTGAATAGTAATTAGATAAGATGGAGGATCTTCTTATAGTTGCATGTATTCCTAAGGAGGACAAGGTTGACGTTGTGAATATCTAACTAACTGATATGCCAGAACTTGGTGGCAAGTTGAAAGAGACCAATTGGAACAACTAATCGTATGGAAAAATTTTACTAAGAGTTTCTACATAAAGTTCTTTCTAAAGGCAACTTAAAGGAAGATGGAACAACAATTCATCAATCTAAAATAAGGAGGGAAGCTATAGATGAGTATGCAACTGAATTAATTCGTTTGAGTCGATTTGCTATACATGGTTGTTGATGAAGAAAATTGCACTTATTCCTGCAAGGCCTAAGGTTGGACATCCATAAGTATTTGGTATGTTTCAAACTTGAGATTTATACTGATGTGATTGTTGCTGCAAGGGGCATAGAGCAAGTCATCAATAAGAAAAAGTGAGTTTAGGTAGTATCGAAGAGGACTTCAATCAAGTATTTAGAGAATCTATTTCCAAAACTAGTTCTACCAAGAAACGTCCTTTCATCTCTCATCCTCAAAAGCTCATATGCACTTCTATTAGAAGCCCGATCATCTCAAGGACTGTAGAGCTGTTAATAAACTGTATTTGGCATGTGGATTGGCTGAACATACTTTGATGAACTGTCTGAACAAAAGGATTAATGGAGAAGTGTCCCGACATGCTATTCCTCTTGAATAGAGGAATCCAGGACTCAACCAAAGCAGGCCACCTCTCGCTCCTCAAAAAGAGATGTTCTAGCAAAGTCCGAAGAATAAGAGAGTGCACCATGGTCAGGGTCAAACTTTTAATCTCACTGCAGAGTAGGCTAAAACTCTATTAATATGGTAATATGTATAATTTTAGTACAATATACACTAGTTTTTGCACTATTCGATTCTGAGCTTCACATTGTTTTATTTCAATGGCATTCATATCCCTTCATGGCATTCCGTGTGATACTTTGACATATAGTTGGAATATTAATATGGGTAATAAGATTATAATATCTAGTAGAGTGTGTAGATTATGTCTTGTTGTATTGTGTAAAATGGAGTTCTATGCTAATTTTCTTATAATCAATTCTGGTGGATTTGACGTCATACTTGAAATGGACTGACTTGGTACTTTCTATGATGTAATTGATTATCGGAACAATAGTGTCATATTTCGAATTCCCAACCACATGGAATTTGAAATTTTTGGAGGTAGTAAGATAAGAAGTCAGCAGAATTTAAAGTTCGATCAATAAGTAAAATCTTTGCTATAGTGGACAAAAGAGATTAAGACATTCCACTGGTGCCAAAATTTCTTAACATATTCCCAGATAAGTTTACGGAATTACCTTTAGAGAGAGCAATAAAATTTTCTATTGAGTTTATTTTAGGCACGACACCTATATCTAAAGTATCATACTGAATGTGACTAACAGAATTGGCATAAATGAAGCATCAATTGAAGGAATTTGAAGATCAAGGATTCAACAGACCCAGCACTTCGTAGTGGGGAGTACCAATCTTATTCATGGGAAAGAAATATGGGAGTAAGAGATTTTGCATCGACTATCGCGAATTGAATTAAGTCACAATCAAGAACAAATATCCTTTGTCCAGAATTGATATACATCAAAAGGTTGGTAATATGTACATCAAAAGGTTGATCATATAGAATCAAGTACAGTATCAGAACAAAACAATATAAGTACTATATATATACAAGAGTGTGTGGATATCATGGACAGAACTAGGATGTAGGTTACATATGTGCATGCAAATCAAAATAATAAATATACAAAAGAGATGAAAATCTTATAAGAAACTAGTTACTAGCGCTTGACCTATTTCTGAAAATGTGAATTCTCTAGGAGTTGGTTTTCCTCCTCTGCTACCAATATCTCGGTTGGTAGACTTGAGGTGTGATAATTCTAGAGATCAGAATCCAAATAAGAATACAAATCCAAATTTATATAATACTATAGAAACCATATCAATGTGGCATGCTAGTAGGAACAATATAAAAGATGCATACATGTGAATCATGAAATACATGATATGTAGAATATAACATGAAACATGAAGTACCTAGTGTATGTAATATAATATAATCATGCATGTGGGTTGTGAAGTACAAAATATGCATAAAAAATATGAATCATGAAGCAAATAGTATACGTCATATAACATGATCAAACTACATGATTAAACAACAAAGCATGCTAAATATAACATGAATCATATAGTATATGGCATGCATAATATGAACATAATCATGAAGCAAATAGTATAAATAGTACAATATGATCAAATAAATGGATACAAATTCTATCATATTAGTTTGGAATTGAACTGTGAGAGTATTTACATATTCTAGAAGTATGCTGTACATACCAGGTATTAGAACCCGAGTATTAGTTTCCACAAGAATTGGCTAGCATGTTGCTAGGTGAACTGGATATTCCGTACATACCTGGGACTACAGTCCAAGCACTAGTTTCCATGCAAACCGGGTGGCATGCTGCTAGGCGAATTGGATGTCCCGTACATGCTCGGGACCACGGTCCAAGTACCAACTTCCACACGAGCCAGCTGGATGCTACTAGGCAAATTGGACATCCTATATATCTAGAGATTACGGTCCAAGTACAGGTTTCCACACGAACTACAGATTTCCACAATGTGTATTTCATTTTACCATTTATTTTTCCCATACCCATAAATAATATATAATAAGTA
The DNA here is from genome assembly GCA_036321105.1 of Dracaena cambodiana. Lineage (NCBI taxonomy): Eukaryota > Viridiplantae > Streptophyta > Magnoliopsida > Asparagales > Asparagaceae > Dracaena > Dracaena cambodiana. Next base: position 19,604,306 of record JAYEPQ010000011.1, on the reverse strand, counting down.
TCAAGGTGCCATATGTGATAGGATACATATCAATACCCATGTGAATATGAAATGATATACATAGCGATATTGGCAAGTACAGGAGTAATACTAGCAGGTATAAGAGTTGCAAAATATGTTCACGTGGGTGAGATATTATTTCCAACTAAGAATAATATGTACATGTAATAACATGCATAAATAAATGTGTCCATATATATCATATCTTAAATCAAGCATTATATGTACAAACATGACATGTATGCCTAAATGTGATTGAACACATGCACGTGTATATCATATCATACGTCAAGCGGGATACGCACGGACATAACATATATGTCTATGTTGCAATTTGGCAGATAGTCATCTTCCAGGTCTTGTTTGACTAAGGTAAAAATATAATTACAGCTTAAGATTTGGTACAGTTAATTATCATCTAAAATGAGCTTAATTGGAGTTATAAAACAAAAGTTATGATTATTTTACCATGGACCTACTTTTACTAACAGGGTACAACAGCAAGGAAAAATTCTAAAAAATTTCCATATTTGATTTGACAATGATATAAATTAAATTAGAGCCTAAGGTTTATCAAAATTATATATTTCATTAGCTTTTAAATGAGAGTTGAGCTCAATTGAAGTTCTAAAGCAAAAATTATAGGCATTTTACCATGGGCATGGTACTACTAAACTCCTGATCGGGTACAACACTAGTTCATAAATTTCCAGGTTATTGTTGGTTAGGTAAATGACAAAATTAGGATTCCCTTTAGTTATAAGAATTGTAGTTTAGTGAATTATCTTTCTAATAGCAGTGGAATGCAATCAATCAGATTTAAGATGCAAAAGTTATGTCATTTTTAAGATAGATTGTTTTATATACATAGACAATGATTAGTATCATATTTTGCATTTTTTGTCCCATATTTTATCTATTTTTGTATATAAATAATTGCTACTCGGATACATTTAGTGAGTTTTTATAAGTAACAAAGAATTTGCAAGGAAGAGAAGATAAAGGAGCAAATTTATGACAAATACGAGCGATAGGAACTCATGTGCAACAACAGAACTTTTAAGGACATTTTCAGTGAAGATAAAGCTTGAACTGGAAAAGAAATTGTGCGATAAATTTGTAGTTTTCAGAATTATCTTCGAAACGCCACTAACAACAACTCAATCCAAGCTCGTATGCAAAAGTTATAGCCATTTTACTAAATATTGCAGAATGGAATATCCGGTCCTACTTATGGACTGAATTAGAATTATATATCTTGAGATTAGTAAGTATTGGATTAAGATTATATTTTTTGTACTGAGTTTGAGTAAGAGTAGGATTATGTTTGAGTTATAAATACCCTTAAATCCTTGTAAATTGGGGATGGCTTTTAGATGTAATTTTGAGATACTTTTGATTAAATAAAGATTAAGGTTTTGTCGAAGGGGTGATGGCCACCATACCGAGCTCTAGAGTAATTTTATTATTATTCAGTGCTTTCTAATGAGTAGAAATATTTTATTTGCTTTTTTATTGATTTCTAGTTTAGATCTTTACTCGGTTTCATAGAAAAAACATAGGATTTTTAATTAGTGACATGAGTAACTAACTTAATTTAACTCTAGCATGTAGATGAAATTAGAAATCAACCATGTAAATGCTTTTTATTGTTTTCTTTCTAAAGTAAAATAATCTATGAAAAAATTAAAATACAATAACTCGTATATTAATGCTTTGATATGTTATATTTTAGTTAAGTTTCTTGATAACCTATGCTTAGTTAGGGATAGGAGTTCTCGATTTTCATTTTTTCATAGAATTATCTAATAATTTAGTTCATTTGTATGAGAAGTAGTATATTTAATGAGTTATACTTGCATGCCACTTGATAACTCATACTAAGAACACTTTAAATAAAGATTAAAACTAAAAGATCAGTTTTTATAATAGGAAAAAGATATTAGAAGTAATATTTGATTGTGAACCAGTGGATTCCATATCTTATGCTAACTAGAATAACTTGAAATCAAGTTAAAACCCATAATTAATTTGTTAGAATAATTGGATTAGAAGATAGCAAAACACCTTAGATCCTTGTGGAAACGATATGTTTACATTACAATTGACATTGTGCGTTTGCAGTAGATTATTCGCATCAAGTTTTTGGCACAGTTGTCAGGGATCAACAGTGTTTTTTTTTGTTTTTCTAATATTTTACGGGTTAATAGTACGTGTTGAGTGTGCATGGACCTGAAAGTTTACATACATGAATAAATATGAGACTAGAGAAGCCTAAAAAGTACCCTGCAAAAGCGGGGAGCCAAACTCCCTAATTTTGCCACCAAACAGTGGTAATAGCTGCCATTAGGCGCAACTCTGGTGAGAATCTCCCTCTATTTATCTCCAGTTCTATATTTTGGTCTCTTATTTTGTAAAAAATTTTTAAAAATAAAAAAATTAGAAACAGTAGGATCATGTTTTTCTCTTTGATTATATTTTTCCACTATTTCATCTCACCACATCCCACTTCTTTCATTAGTCTAGAAAACTCACACATCCACACACGGTCATTGGTTCATGCCACATTGGACCAATGATCAATTTGGTCGACTTGTGAGATCAAATTTGTTCATGAGAGATAAAAATGACCAACCGATCCCGATCATTCAGGATCGATATTACCCGTTGCGCATATCACTACCGTCATACATCAAACTTCCACACCTAGCAGATAATCACTATGAACTAAAATCACAGTACATCCGCATGCTTTCTAAGTCCACTGGTTCTGATTCTGAGGATGCATATCTCTTTATTAGTGAATTTCAGGAAGTGTGCGTGATAATTGAAGTGCAACACTTATCAGAGAATGCAATTAGCTCCACTTCATTCCATTTGATCTCAAGGATAACACTAAGAAGCGGTTGTATAGTATGTCTACTGATTCAATGACTACTTGGGATAAATTTATTACATGTTTTCTCAAGATGTATTATCCCACGCACAAGAAAGCAAAAATTTGAAATCAAATTAATCAATTTCGTCAAGTGCTGGGAGAATTCTTCTGGAAATAATTAGAATTATTCAAAGATTTGCTAGCTCAGTGCCCCCATTATGCAATAGAAAAGTGGCGACTGTGACAAATCGTGTACAAAGGACTCGATTACACATCCAAAACTTTTCTTAAGTCTATGCATCAGGGAGAGTTTATGAGAAAGAATGAGGATGAAGCATGAGATTTCATTTAGGACTTATCGTGAAAAACTATGCAGTGGGACAGTCTTACTGAGAAGCCCAATGCATCAATTTCTCTAAATAAGGGTAGGATCCATAGCGTTAATGGTTCGATAGCTGCCGAAGCTGAGATTGTAACCTTTATGAGGAGAATTGATACATTGGAGACTTCTACGCTCCACTGGTGAGTCAAGTCAATCAAATACAAGTTTCAACATGCTCCTACTGCAATATTCCGAACCATATTATGGAGGAGTGTCCATTATTAATGAATTTCATGGGCCAAACACTTAAGCAGGCAACGCCTTGTATCATTTACCAATGAACAATCCTTATACTCCTACATATAATCTGGACTCGAAGAACCACCCAAATCTCTCATAGGGTCAGGGGCAATATCAGAGAACTCCCAACCCTAACATGCAGCCTTCATCCAATGGTCAGTTCCCGAGACCTAACATGGGTGTATATCAACACCCAAATGCTACGAATCAAGGGAACAAGCAAAATAGATCACCGGCACATTATCAATCATATCCACAGTAGGGGTCTAACAATGATTATGATATACGGCTAATGAAACTTGAAAAGAATGTAGAGAGCCTTTTCAAGGCAACGTCCAATTTAGATGCACAAATGCAAAATTTAATGAAAGTGTCTACTGATTTTATACAACGGACCGACCAATAATTTCTAGCATGTTCTCTGTAGATAAAAAATATAGAATAACAAGTTGGATAGTTAGGCATACAACTGAGTGAGTTAGGGCTAGGTACCTTTTCGAGACATCTAATAATAAATCCCAACTCTAACTCATCTCAGTTTGTTTCATTCCATATTCACCAATGCAATGCCATTCAGACACTTAGATCTGGTAAGCAAGTGGATAATAATGTAGCCATGCCCTCTGATCTCATTTCTACTATTCCGCAAGCTACACCATTTTTTCCATCTCTTTCTTCACATCCATCTCATCACCTCTATTACCATCACATGCTCATTTGGAAGAACCTGTTCTGAAGCCGAAAGCATCATATCCCAATTGGCTTAGGAAGTCTTCACCGCAAATAGCTAATATTCTTGAAATATTTCAGCAAGTGAAGATTAATATTCCGCTCCTTGATATTATACAGCAGGTTCCTACTTATGCCAAGTTTCTCAAGGATTTGTGTACTAAAAAAATGAGCAAGAAACGGTCCTGAGAAAGTTGTTCTTTCTGCAAATATATTACAAATCCTCTCCAACTTCTTGATTGTCAAATACAAAAATTCAGGTTCCCCCACAATCTCATGCACCATTGGGAACACTACATTTGACAGGGCATTGCTTGATCTAGGGGCAAATGTCAACTTGCTTTCTTATGTTATTTTTCAACAACTGTTGTTAGGAAAACTTTAACCTACCAAGGTCACATTACAGCTAGCTGATCGTTCGATCAAGAGACTACTTGGTATGGTTGAAGATATGCTCATTAAGATAGGCGAGTTTATCTTTTCTATAAACTTCATTGTCGTAGAAATTGAGCCGATTTTCAATCTGCAGAATCAAATTCCCATTATTTTGGACAGACCATTCCTTACAACTTCAAATGCATTAATTAATTGCAGGAGTGGCCTCATGAAGCTATCATTTGGGAATATGATTATGGCATTGAACATATTCAATATGGATGAACATACAATGAGTTCCCTCATTGAGGTAAATATGGTTCATAATTTGCACTCTCATTCTACCTCTTGTGCTGATAATGAACCCTCATTTAAGCAAATTTTCAAAAATGAGCTCATGTTATTAGACGAATTGGCATATACTAACTTTATATAAGATGACTCTTGTGGAAGTGTACAATTCATTTTTGAGCAAATCATTGAGAATTTATTTGCAGAGAAGCTGTCATTACTTCATGAGTTAGAAGGACAACCACACTTTACAGTTGGTTCACTTGACCATATTGCACTCTTCACACCTCATGATATTCCTATATGTATGCTTGTTACTAATGATGATTAGCACGTTTATAATGAAAAATTATTTAACCCAATTATTAATGCTTATATGTAGATAAAGAAAAATTAAAGAAGATATAAGAAACAAAAAGATAATTTCATAACTTATAGGAGAATTGTAATACCCCCAAAATTCGAGCTATCTGTATTGGTCTCTTGAGACCAGTGGTGCCGAATAATTCCACCGAAGTCAATTTTGGACACCAAAATAACTTTCGGTGAACGTAATTTTAAATCCACAAATCCAAATGACATTCGGCATTCGTGATTATTAATTTTCTAATATTTAGGAATTTTAGAAATTTTTCTTGCGAGACTGAAAAATACTCCCAAAATTGCTAATTTAATAATATTAAAATCATCTTTCTAATTACTTCAGAATTTCGATTTATTTATATCAGATATCGAAACAACAAACGGATAATTTTGTAGTGTTCCTCTCATTAAGTACTATGTCCTACATAAATTTGGTAGTATTTAAAAAAGTGTTTACCAGAGCCGTAAATAATAAAATATTAAATCAATTGAAAATTTGCTTTATACACACTCCTTTTTCCAAACCAAGTTCTAATGGCACCCCTCACCTTTATGTAAATGATGCGGTGTCCCCACCAGGTGAGGGGAGGGTTGAGCTGTCAAAGGGAAAGGGTTTTAATGTTTGAGTTGTCATAAGGATGTGAAGAAAAAAAATATTAGAGAGAAGAGAAAACTACAGATTCTCACCGCACTCTCACTCTCTTCCCACCTCTTCTCACTCTCTGCTTGCACCAACTAGAGAGAAAAGAAAAAAAACGAAGATGAAAAATCAAACCGAATTGAGGATTCGAACCAGGGATTCGAGATTAAGCTGAGGCAAGTAACACTACTATACTTTTCGTTTATTTCTTTATTTAATTTGTATTTAATTTATATTTGTATACGTGATTTATGTGATTTATTTTGCAAAAATTCTTGATTCACATTTTAATCTATCGATTGATATTGAAAATTGAATCAGAATAGCGGGTCAAATTTGATTCATATAAATATTGTGATATATGCTTAATTTTGAAAAAAAAAATAAAAAATTTATTATGCATGCAAAGATAAATAAATAAATAAATAAATAAATTTTTACCATGCAAAAATAATTTGCATGGCTTTGTTGCATGGAATGTGCTGAGAGAAAAAGAGGGAAAGAGAGGGAAGGGAGAGAAAGAAAAATAGAGAGGAGAGAGAGTTTGGTGGACTGGGCTGAGAGAAGAGAAAGAAAAAGTAAAAGGAAAAAAAAAGAGAAATGGGAAACTGGGCTTGGCCCAGACTAGAAAAAAGGGAAAAAAAAGAAAGAAAAGAGTAGTGGTTTGGAATTAGTTTGGGTCAGAGAAAAAAAAAAGAAGAAAAAGAAAATAAATGAGACTGGGCCGGCAAGCCCAGCCCAGTAAAAATAAAAACAAAAATAATAAAATAAGTGGGTTGGATTGGACTTGAGCCAAAAAAAGAAGAAAAATAATAATAAATTTAAAAATAGTGGGCTTGGGCCTGGACTGGACAGAAACGGAGAAGAAAAATAAAATAATAATAATTATATGAATAAGTGGGAATTTAGTGGATTTGGACCTTAATTGGGAATAATTGATAGATAGAAATAATGCAGTGTTATTATATGATGTACTTGGTTTCCAAATTGGGTCATTTATTAATATTGAGAATGAAACTAAATTATTGAAATAATTTTAATGATGTGCGTTGTGGTATAATTGTGTACTAATATATCATGTGTTAATTTATCATGCTACAAGTCATGTGCTTTGATATTACAAATCATGTGTTATGATATTACATATCATGTACAGTCATGAAAAATACAAGTATGTTATCAGGAATTGAAAAATAATTAAATAAAAGTTATAAAATTTTCATGTGCATAATGTATTATAAACATGGAGATGGGAGAAACTATATGATAGATAAGAGTCTTACCGTATAAGAATTGATTGTATTGTTAGTGCCGGAATTCTTTTACTGCAGCTGCCTGGGTAATTACTGAATCACCAATTGATAATTATTCAGAGTGGTATGTTCGTTACTGTAATACAGTACGAAAATTGATTGTAGTGCCTAGCGGCATGTCATGGTTCAGCGCCATGAATATTATGGCCGGGTCCTAGGTATACACTGGCACTTATATGACAATATAGAATAGCGCTATCTTATCAATTAATACAGTTTCTAAAATTAAATTGGATGATGACTGAGACCAATAGAAAATATGATTAAATAGATAGAGCAGTTATTGCCATGTTTATTTATTTATGCATTTATTTATACTTGCTTTCATATTTAATTTATATGTATACGAACAACACTGACAAAAATATGCTAATGCACACTTATATTCATGTATTATGATAGTACACAATTTCTCTTTTTAAATGTGTTACTTGCTGGGTTTAATCTCCTGGGTTTTGAACCCAGATTTGGAAGGTGAAGAAAAGGATCCAACCCCAATTGAAGACCTGTACTTCGTTGGATAGATCGAGTGACAATAGGCAAGCGAAGTACCATCTGGAGAATTTTTGTATATTTTGTTTATATTTACTTTTGCTTGGGCACTGCTTTCTCTTTTGATTCTTTGTATTCATATTTAAAGCAGTGTGCCATTTATGTAATGAATTTTTTGTATAAATGAAATCTTTTCAGTTTCAAATATATTATTTATTCATCTGATTGTGGCAGTAGTTATGGTTATTTCAAGATCCTGTGACTGTTAGATTGTTTAATGCAAGTAATAAGTAACGTCCTCCGTTTTGGAGAGCAGCTGAAAAACGGGGGCGTTACAGGGTGGCATCAGAGTCAGGTTTAGGTGGAAAACCATATGACCACTGCCATATCATAACATGTCTGTAACTTATCCTTGATAATTATTCATTATTTTTTTACATCTATCTAATCTAGTATTATGCTATCCTATTATTTCCTATGTGTTTGAGATATCTATTTTGACCTCCTCTTATTGATTCCTATCTTGACTGTCACAGAATGATATCTATCCAATTTTCAATCAATACATCCTTTAATGATTAAAGATGAAGAATTTTTGTGCCAACTTGCTAACTATTAATGGAAATGGATATGATGTCATTTTAGACATGAAATAGTTAAATACCTTCCACGCGGTAATAGAATACAGTAGAAGAAGAGTAATATTTTAGATTCCTAATCATTTAGATTTTTTAGTTTATTGGTGAAAGTCAATATTTAGAACTAGCAGAATCTAAGATATTTATAAGAGGAAGTGTTTTGGAAGAAATGAAAGCAGGAGAAAAAATATTCTTAGTATTATAAATTTTAGACATATTTTCTGAAGGGATACTTGAACTACCACTAGTAAGGACAGTAGAATTTATTATTGATATTCTCCCTAGAACTGAACTAGTTTGTATGTCACTTTATGGAGTGAGAGTTGCAGAACTAGAATAAGTTATGAAATAAATAGATAGACTATTGAAGTTGGATTTTGTGAGATCTAATGTTTTATTGAGTTCCGGTGTTATTAGTAGGAAAGAAAGATGAGAGTCAAAAGTTGTGTGTGGACTATAGAGGTTTAAATGTAGTAACAATAAAAAATAAATATCAATTACCAAGAATAACTGATCTGTTTGATCAATTGGGAGGAGCAATGGTATTTTCGAGGATAGATCTTCGTTCTGGATTCCATCAGGTAAGGGTCCAAACAGAAGATATTCCAAAAACTGCATTTAGAACCAGACATGGTCATTATGAATATTTGGTGATGTCATTTGGAGTGACTAATGCCCCAGCAGTATTTATGAATCTGATGAACCATATTTTTGCTCAGTATCTAGATAAATTTATGGTAGTGTTTATCGATGATATATTAATCAACTCCAAGAATAAAGAAAAGCATGCTGAGCATTTGAGAATAGTTTTGCAGATTCTGAAAGAACAAAAGTTATATGAAAAATTGAGTAAATGTGAGTTTTGGTTAGATAAGGTTGCTTTCTTGGGTCACATTAGTTTCAAGAGATGGTGTATCAGCTGATCCTAAAAAGATAGAAACTGTAATGGATTGGCCTGTACCAAAATCAGTATCAGAGATTCAGAGTTTTCTGGGGTTGGCTGGATATTATAGGCGGTTTGTACAATACTTTGCAAAAATCGCGTCTCCTCTAACCAAATTGACTAGGAAAGGAGTGGAATATATCTGGACAGAGAAATATAATAAGGTATTTGAAGAATTAAAACAAAGACTGACAAAAACACCAGTGTTAGCAATTTCAGACAATTCTAGAGGAATGAAGATCTATAGTGATGCTTCAAAATAGGGATTGGGGTGTGTATTGCCAAAAAATGGGAGAGTGATTGAGTTTGCATCAAGGCATTGGAGATCCCATGAGTGAAACTATCCAACTCATGACTTGGAGCTAGCAGCAGTGATTCATGCTTTGAAGATTTGGAGATATTATTTATTAGGACAGAGGGTAAAAATATACACTGATCATAAAAGTTTGAAGTATATTTTCACTCAGAAGGAACTGAATATGAGATAGAGGCGATGGTTAGAGTTGGTAGCAGATTATGATTTAGAAATTAAGTATCACCTAGGAAGGATTAACATAGTGCCAGATGCACTGAGTAGGAGGCCTGCAGTGGAGAGATTAACTCAGCAAAAATAACTTTTAATGGAGATTCAAAGGATAGAATTGAAAGTAATTTTACCAGGAGGGACAACACAATTTGTGGAGATACAGTTACAATCACCATTGATAGAGCAGATTAAATAAGTTCAGGTTGGAGATGAAAATTTTCAGAAATTAAAGAATAAGATAGAAGCAGGCAAGAGACCAGAAATGAAAATGCACTCAGACAAGGCCATTAGGTTCATGGAAAGATTATGGGTGCCTAAGAGGGAAGTAAGAGATAGAGTTTTACAGAAAACTCATAGATCAATATATTATATTCATTCCGGAAGAAATAATATGTATAAAGATATGAAAAAGTATTTCTGGTGGCCAGGCATGAAGAAAGAGTTGTCAGATATGTATTTAGATGTTCACTTACCAGCAAGTGAAGGTTGAGTATCAAAAGACAGCTGGATTGCTCCAACCATTAGCAATACCAGAGTGGAAGTGGGAACAAATATCGATAGACTTTGTTACAGACTTACCTAGGGGCACCAAGGGAATAATGCAATTTGAGTAATTGTGGACCGACTGACTAAATCGGCTCATTTTATTCCATTTAGCGTTGGTCAGTCAACAAAAATATTAGGCAGAAGATTTATACAAGAAATAGTGAGATTGCATGGAGTCCTAACTAGGATTGTATCAGATTGAGATACAAAGTTCAGATTATACTATTGGGAGAAATTAATGGATAGTCTGGGGTCACATTTGGATCTATCTTCAGCTTATCATTCACAAACTGACGGTCAATCAGAACAGACTATCCAAATACTTGAAGATATGCTTAGGGCATGCGTGTTAGATTTTGGTGGATTTTGGGAAGACTATTGTATATGGTGGAATTTTCTTATAATAATAGTTATCAGGAGAGTATCAAAATGACACCATTTGAAGCTTTGTATGGGCGAAAATGCAGATCTCCATTATGTTAGGACGAGATTGGAGAATGAAGTATTTTGGGGCCACAATTTATTACTCAAGCAACAGAGCAAGTGGAAGTTATCAGAGAACACATGAAAGCGGCTCAAGACAGACAAAAAAATTGACAGATCGACACATAAAACTATTGGTGTTTGAAGTAGGAGATAAAGTATTTGTTAAGATATCCCCGATGAAGGGTGTGATTAGATGTAAGAAAGAAAAGTTCAGTCCAAAATACATCGGACCATTTGAGATCATGGAAAGGATTTGAAATCTTGCCTACCGATTATCATTACCACTAGATATGGAAACTGTTCATGATGTGTTCCATATATCACAACTGAGGAAATGTTTGGATGAAGAGCACAAAGTAGTGGACCTGTCCGAGATAAATTTAAATCAGACCTAAAGTATGAGAAGCATCCCGTAGCAATTATTAGCCGACGGGAGAATGTCCTTAAAATAAAGTGATACCGTTGGTTTTTCTTTCTTGGGATACATAATCGCCGAGAGATTCAACTTGGGAGCTTGAAAGGGACATCAAGACAAAGTACCCATAATTTTTCTCATGATCAGGTATGTCAATTGAATTTATTTTTATATCAGTAGGTACCCGTGAATAAAAGCACGTCTTCTAATTTGAAATTTTGAGAACGAATTTTTTTTTGTTAGATGGGTAGGATGTAATACCCCAAAATTCGAGCTATAGGTATTGCTCTCATGAGACCAGTGGTGCCGAATAAGTCCACCGAAGTCAATTTTGGACATCGAAATAATTTTCGGTGAACGTAACTTTAAATCCACAAATCCAAATGACATTCGGTACTCGCGATTATTAGTTTTCTAATATTTAGGATTTTTGGAGATTTTTCTTACGAGGCCGAAAAATACTCCCAAAATTGCTAATTTAATAATATTAAAATCATTTCTAATTACTTCAGAATTTTTGATTCGTTTATTCCGGATATCGAAACAACAAACGGATAATTTTATAGTATTTTTCTCATTGAGTACTATGTCCTACATAAATTTGGTAACATTTGGAAAATGTTTACCAGTCAATTGAAAATTTGCTTTATACACACCCCTTTCCAAAGCAAGTTCTAAGGGCACCCCTCACCTTTATGTAGTCTCCACCAGGTGAGGGGAGGGTTGAGCTATCAAAGGGAGAGGGTTTTAATGTTTGAGTTGTCATAAGGATGTGAAGAAAAAAAATAATAGAGAGAAGAAGAAAACTAAAGATTCTCACCGCACCCTCTCTCACTCTCTTCCCACCTCTTCTCACTCTCTGCCTGCACCAACCAGAGAGAAAAGAAAAAAAATGAAGATGAAAAAAATCAAACCAAACCGAGGATTCGAACCAGGGATTCGAGATTAAACCGAGATTAAGCCGAGGCAAGTAACACTGCTATATTTTTTGTTTATTTATTTATTTAATTTGTTTTTAATTAAATGTATACGTGATTATTGTGATTTATTTTGCAAAAATTTTTTATTCACATTTTAATCTATCGATTGATATTGAAAACTGAATCAGAATAGCAGGTCAAATTTGATTCATATAAATATTGTGATATATGTTTAATTTTGAAAAAAAAATTATTATGAATGCAAAGATAAATAAATAAATTTTCACCATGCAAAAATAATTTGCATGGCTTTGTTGCATGGAATGTGCTGAGAGAAAAAGAGAGAAAAGGGAGAGAAAGAAAAATAGAGAGGAGAGAGAGTTTGGTGGACTGGACTGAGAGAAGAGAAAGAAAAAGAAAAAGAAAAGAGAAATGGGAAACTCGGCTTGGCCCAGCTTAGAAAAAAATGGAAAAATAAAATAAAAGAGTAGTGGGCTTGGAATTTGTTTGAGCCAGAGAAAAAAAAGAAGAAAAAGAAAATAAAAGAGACTGGGCCGGCCAGCCCAGTCCAGTAAAAATAAAAACAAAAATAATAAAAGAAGTTGGCTGGATTAGACATGGGCCAAAACAAAGAAGAAAAATAATAATAAATTTAAAAATAGTGGGCTTGGGTCTGAGCTTGACAGAAAAAGAAAAGAAAAATAAAATAATAATAATAATATTAATAAGTGGGAATTTAGTGTGCTTGGATCTTAATTGGGAATAATTGATAGATAGAAATAATGCAGTATTATTATATGATGTACTTGATTCCTAAATTGGGTCATTGATTGACATTGAGAATTAAACCAGATTATTGAAATAATTTTAATTATATGCATTGTGATATAATTGTGCACTAATGTATCATGTGTTAATTTAACATGCTACAAGTCGTGTGCTTTGATATTACAAATCATGTGTTATGATACTACATGTCATGTACACTCATGAAAAATACAATAATATTATCATGAATTGAAAAACAATTAAAGATGGGTTATAAAATTTTCATGTGTATAATGTACTATAAACATGGGGATGGGAGAAACTATATGATGGATAAGAGGCTTACCGTATAAGAATTGATTGTATTGTTAGGGCTTAGATTCTTTTACTGCAGCGGCCTGGGTGATTACTTAATCACTAATTGATAATTAGCCAGAGTGGTATGTCCATTACTGTAATACAATATGGAAATTGATTATAGTGCCTAGCGACATGTCATGGTTCAACGCCATGGATATTGTGGCCAGGTCCTAGGTATGCACGGGCATTTATACGACAATGAAGAATAGCGCTATTTTATCCATTAATAAAGTTTCTACAATTAAATTGGACGATGACTGAGACCAATAGAAAATATGATTAAATAGATAGAGCAGTTATTATCATGTTTATTTATTTATGCATTTATTTATGCTTGCTTTCATATTTAATTTATATGTACACGAACAACACTGACATAAACATGCTCATGCACACTTATATTCATGTACTATGATAGTACACAATTTCTCTTCTTAAATGTGTTACTTGCTGGATTTAATCTTCTGGGTTTTGAACCCAGATTTGGAATGTGAAAAAGGGGATCCAGCCCCAGTTAAAGACATGTACTTCGTTGGACAGATCGAGTGACAATAGGCAAGCGAAGTACCATCTGGAGAATCTTTGTATATGTTATTTATATTTATTTTTGTCTGCGCATTCTTTCTCTTTTGAGACCAATAGAAAATATGATTAAATAGATAGAGAAGTTATTGTCATGTTTATTTATTTATGCATTTATTTATACTTGCTTTCATGTTTAATTTATATGTACACGAACAACACTGACATAAACATGCTCATGCACACTTATATTCATGTACTATGATAGTACACAATTTCTCTTCTTAAATGTGTTACTTGCTGGGTTTAATCTTCTGGGTTTTGAACCCAGATTTGGAATGTGAAAAAGGGGATCCAACCCCTGTTAAAGATCCGTACTTCGTTGTACAGATCGAGTGACAATAGGCAAGTGAAGTACCATGTGGAGAATCTTTGTATATTTTATTTATATTTATTTTTGTCTACGCATTCTTTCTCTTTTGATTCTTTTGTGTTCATATTTAAAGCAGTGTGCCATTTTATTTAATAAATATTTTTATACAAATGAAATCTTTTCAGTTTCAGACATGTTATTTATTCATCTGATTGTAACAGTAATTATAGTTATTCTAAGATCCTGTGACTGCTCGGTTGTCTAGTGCAAGTAATAAGTAACGTCCTCCGTTTTGGAAAGCAGTTGAAAACGGGGGCGTTACAAGAATGATTCGACACAACAATACACCCACTTCACGTTTAAAATACACACATTTTGAAAGAAAAAGCGATTGAGAGTTCATAACCACTTCCAATGCATTAATAAGGTGATGATATTGAGATCGTGACCTTTCACGTCTCTCTTTATTTGTATAGTATTGTACAATAATTTTCATATTTATTTTACCACCATTGGCTCGTGTATGACGGCATACACGAGTTTAGGTGTGGGAGAGTGGGTTATGAGATTTTTTGTGTTTTTATAGGATTTTTATTTTATTTTTAGATTATTCTTAGTTTCTTTATTTTATACTTTAGATAGTTTTTAGGGTATAAAGTTTTTTTTAAAAAATAAAAAAATTGAAATGAGAAGAAAAGATAAAAAAAAACATATATATTCTGCAATAAATCAACCTAATTATAGATTAAAAAATAAATTTAGATTAAAATTTGATAGAAAAGTGGATTGGATAATACGTTTAAAATTTTATGAAAAAAATAAATATCTCTAATAGTAATTTTGATGTAAGTATATATCTATTTTTCAATTCATAATAGTTTGTTAGGTTTAGGACTAAGATTATAATAATTGAGTAATATTTTCTCTAAACAAAAAAAAGGAAAAAAAAATAAAGAGGTGAGCCTTGTATTTAAGGCAATGATCCTTTAGAAATAAAAAAAATTTCTTGAGAATTACTGAATAATCAGGTATTTGAACCTAAGAAAGCGTGACTATTCATATTAAAGGTGAAATATTTAGAGTATGATCCAAATAATCGGGTATTTGTGCCTATGTAAGCATGACTATTCACATGAAAGGTGAAATATTTAAAAAAAAAACTAAAAAATTGTTTAGAGAGAAATGATGAATCACGAGTTTGAGTTTGAGTTCAATACCAAAGTAGACTATCACACGTGCATGTAAATGTATAGGAGTCAATGAATTATATGTTAGTGGGTATTGGAAGATAAGATTTGAATTTTTAATTAAAATGATAAGTATATTTGATATGACGCTTGACTTGAAAATTGATCATTTAAATGCGTTTTTGAGTTTATATATTAGTGAGATTAATTGTAGAAAATATCAAAAAGAATTTTCTTTCTTTTGTATCAAATTTTTATTTTTCTTTATTTTTGGTTAACTTTATTTTTTTTTATTCCTTAATCTATCTTCTTCAAGATGTTTGTGGGTAATATAGCTGGAAACCCTCATGAGACACAACTGGTCTACTAGGGTAATTTAGGAGTTTAATAGTTTGTTGCACGTGCTAAGTGCAATCGCGATTTCTGTGAAAGTAAGTTAGAATTTTTCTTTTTCTTTTTAGATTTAGGTGTTGCTCAAAAACTAGCAAAAGATAGGTGTGAGAGTGTGATTAATACCATATTTTGTATTTATTGTCCCATAGTTTATCTATTTTTGTATATAAATAATTGCTACTCGGATATATTTAGTGTGTTTTTATAAGTCATAAAGGATTCGCAAGGAAGAGAAGATAAAGGAGCAAACTTATGACAAATACTAGCAAACAAAGTCAATCATAGTGAAGATAGGAACTCATGTGCAACAACAGAATTTTCAAGAGCATTTTTGACAAAGATAAAACTTGAACGGAAAATATTTGTGTAAGAGAAATTTCTAGAGTTTGGAATTATCTTCGAAACGTCACAAGAACAGCTCAATCCAAGTTCATATGCAAAAGTTATGGCTGTTTTACTGAAGTATTGCAGAATGGAATATCTGGTCTAGCGGTTTACGAGTGTGCTGAAACTAATTTCGAATTTTGGCCTTGAAAAATAGCATTTTGAGCCATATAATCTCAACCATTGGTTTTTAATACTTATGAATTGAATTAAAATTATATATCTTGATATTAGTTTGTGTTGGATTATGATTTTATCTTTCATACTAAGTTTGAGTAGGAGTAGGATTGTAGTTGGGTTATAAATACCCCTTGAATCCTTGTAAATTGGGAATGACTTTTTAAATATAATTTTGAGATACTTTTTATTAAATAAAAATTAAGGTTTTGTCGAAGGGGTGACGGGCGCCATACCGAGTTTCAGAGGTAATTCCATTATTGATCGGTGATTTCTAGTGAGTAGAAATATTTTATTTGATTTTTAGATAGATTTAATTACTTTCTTGTTTAGATCTTTAATCGCTTTCATAGAAAAAATAGGATTTTTAATTAGTAACATAATTATTTAACTTAATTTAGCTTTAGGATGTAAATGAAACTAGGAGTCAACCATATAATTGCTTTTTATTATTTTTTTTCTAAAGTAAAATAATAAAGACATGATTTTTCTATGAAAAGATTAAAATACAACTTGAAGATTAATAATTTGATACATTATACTTGAGTTAACTTACTTGATAGCCTATGCTTAGGGTTTGGAGTTGTCGATTTTCATCTTTTTCATAAAATTATCAAATAATTTAGTTTATTTTTATAAAAAGTAGTATATTTAATGAGTTATACTTGCATGCCACTTGATAGCTCACGCTTAGAACACTTTAAATAAATATTAAAACTAAAAGATCAGTTTTTATGATATGAGAAGATAATAGAAGTAATACTCGACTAGTTGATTCCATATCCTAGACTAATTAGAATAACTCGAAATCAACTTAAAATCTATAATTAGTTTATTGAAATAATATAATTAGTAAGATAGCAAAACACCTCATATTCTCGTGGGAATGACATGTTTGCGCTACAACTGACATTGTGCGCTTGTAGTGGATTATTCATATCAGACAATGATACAATATGTGCACATATGACATGCATGGTGTGACACATGTAATGAAATTAAAGATAAATGCAAGTTTAAGCATGCATAATCTTAAAATTGGATTAATAATATATCAAGTATCATATGTGAGGATATTACTGTAGGAGGTAAAAATATATCTATCACTGATTATAACCAACCGAAGGAAAGAGACATGTCATCGTGCCTAGTTGGCAAATATATAACTTATATCGATGACTATTCTCGCCATACAAAAGAACTCAGCCTCACCGTATAGAAAGTTTTAACTTCTCCAAACTGAGGAATCCCAGCTTCGCCAAATGGTACAAGGCACCTCGTCAACCAGGACCAATCTAAAGGCTTTAAAATCTTCAAGAGACAAAGTCTACCTTGTAAATGAAGACATCCCATCCTCGCCAAATCGAAGAAAACAAACACCCTAGACAAACAGTCATGATAAATAGTTAAAACCAACTTCACTAAAAAAGACAGGCCGACCTCACCAACAATAGGAGTTAGCACCGCTAACAAATACATTCCATCCTCATTGGCGAATGGTTATTCAAACTGATCAAATCATGGTGTAGTTCTACTATGATCTCTCGGATCAAATCGTGATGCAGTTTCACCATGATCTTATGCAAATCAAGGGATAATTACAACCGCTCAAACTATAAAACCACTCTGAAGATATAGATAAAGGAGATCGAAAAAAATTAATTTCAGAAGATTACATAGAGAGAGTTTTAGTTCAATAAATATCTCTCACCGAATAGTCAACGGAAATAAAAAAGGGTTGCTCTAATCATACTTCCATTGTCACACTCTTCAGAAATCTCGATTGGAATCCTCGTGATTAGTAAAAAAAAAACTATCTTGACTATTACAATTCCCAAATCCAAAATAAGTTTTCTTTTGTTTTATTTTCACAATGACTGTATTCTCTGTTAATATTGCAAATGACAGAAACAACCTGGCGACTCTGCTAGGGTTTTTACTATGTTATAGAGGAATTTGTACTCCAATTCGGTAAAATGGCTGTCAGCGCAACTGTTGATATCCTAGTGATCGAGTTCGATTAGGGAAAGTATGAAGAATTTCTCCATGCCAACTCTTACTCCAACAAATCCAAAATACCTTCTGCACAGCAAGGAAACTCACCTCGTCTCCCTTAAGAAAGACGACACACTTCGGCGTTGCTAAGAATGCTAGTCACTGCAAGGTAGGTTCTCGGTTCAATATACTTGAAGAGGCTAACGCTAGGATCACACGCTCAACAATTCATCAACATACTTTCACTTGTACGGTCCCACCCGTTATCATTAAGAGGTTGTCAATCCTCCATTCCAATCAGTCTACTATCCCTCTTAGAATAAAGAACAAAAGCAAGTATTTTACTAGGTTATCAGTACTAGACGGATGGCCAGGAAGTAGGACATGGCTACAAATACCCTCGGCAACAATAAACCCTGCAATGACACAGAAAAATGTCTTAAGGCCCAAACTCGGACATTAAGCAAGACCTCATTCTTTGTATAATCTCTTAGCATCGGAGGATTCGTATCAACAGTGAGCAAAGTTCATAAATTAAACAAAGTTCAGAAGTACAGTGAGTGCAGACTAACAATATGAAGGAGATCACTACAGAATCAACAAGCTCAAGGTTAGGATGATATCCTCAAAAACATATTTTGTTCCAACCTTAGATTTGAGGAACGTCTCAGCCAGATTTGTCAGGCTTGACAAACCTTGTTCACGGCAATAAACCCACTGGCCAAATCCTTAGTGTTTAGCCAGTTGTGATTTTCTTCACCAACTCTCCATTCGATAATGTCAATCCCAAAGAGGTCTCGATACAATTCAATGAAACCTCAAAAGGAAACCAAGTTGGCCCATGATATGGTTAATATGGTGGGACATGGCAAGGGTGACGTGCCTAGATTCACTTCCTCAAAACCAGTCCGCAACTGAGGCTGAAGAAATCAACCCAACACGTGGTCGAGAACCCAGTTAGTGACAACAAGTCGGTTAGTTTTCCCTCCTCACAGTCTACCTCAAGAAGAGGAAAGTGATCATTAGGAGCGTTCAACATAAGTTAATCAGAAACCATAAACCACAAGTTCCTCACAGTCTCGGAGTGCCTGTGTCAATGCAACTGGAGATGAGATAGGCAACCTTCTCCAAAGGCTTAAAAATAAAAAAGAGTTAGCTCAACAGCAACAAGTGATGCTTGAGCAATAGAAAGTGATTATGGATGCCATATTAGAACAACTACAATCGCTTAGCAAAAATTCTTCTTAGGAGGTCAAAATAACACCAGTGGAAGTCCATCTAGATTCAGAAACAAGAACACAGAAAATGATGGGTCCAAAGATAAGAAAGAAGACACTGGCTCTCACCAGACAGAAGAAACTACAAAAGACAAAATGTTAGAAGATATTTAAATCAAATTGGATGCTTTGACACATAAACATACCTTGCGAAAGGCAGGGATAGTGCATCCTTACCCACTAGAGTGGGATTTGATCCCTTTTCCCGAAATTTATTGAGTGCCTAATATCGATTAGTATCATGAGGAGGGCTCTACCAATCAAAACATTTACTATTTCTATTCACTTATTGGGAATGCTATGGAAAATAATGCGTTGATGACTTGGTTGTTCGTGAGATCCCTAAAAGGGATAGCTTTTGATTGTTTTCGTACTTTTCTGGACAGGTCCATCAAGTCGTGGGTGGACTTAGAAGCTCGGTTCTTCGCTCGCTATTGCGAGGTCGACGTCAAAGTATCCATGCCTGCCCTCATTGAAGAAAAGCAAACAAAAGGCGAGTCTATGAAGGATTTCATCAAGGGATTCAGGATTTTTTCTGTCAGATGTCCTGAAGGTATACCTCTCTCCATGCTACTACAAATTTGTAGGCATAAGCTCCGCACAGATATTGAAACCAACATGGGTACAGTCTGTGCCCATACATAGAAGTAGCTATAAAAACAGGCTGAGATTATTAAAAAAATTAATATTAAGGCTTTTAGTCGACGACAAAGGCAAACAGCGGACAGAGGCTACTACAACACACACTTAACATTTAAGTTCAAAGGGAAGAATGTGCTAGTGATAGATACGCGTACGGAACCTAAAAAGAGTTCATTGCCCCGACATAGTACTACCCTATCATAACGAGCGCAGAAAAATTACTTGTTTAAAGATGAACTGGTGCTCAAAATTTTCAATATGTTGGTTAAGAATAATAAAATTGAGTTACCTGAATCCAAGAGGCCAGAGAAAGTGGGGTGTACAAAAGACCATAAATATTGCCACTATCACATAATTATAAGTAATCCTACCAAGAATTGCTTTATTCTTAAAAATCTAAACTTTGGTTGAGGTGGGAGTACTCTGTCTAAGTGAAGAAAAGAAGTAAGTGATCACAAGCATGGTCTTGCTCCAATTTGGCTGAGAATTGCCAAAAGTAGAAATACCAAATAGAGTCATACTCCCTAAGATGATTACATGAATAATCAATATAGGTCCACACCCTCCATAAACTCAAGACTTGGTTTATGTTCCTACATCAAATGGAGAAATAATATAGGTACACTCTGATCTTATTGAAGGAGGACAATGGACCACAATCGTCTCCAAGAAGAAGAAAAGAATGGAGAACAATTTTAGTTGTCATGTTATTTCTTTATGCATCGGAGAATATAACACTTCAACTAGCTTGCTCTGTAATAGCCCCAATCGTTAAGCTCGTCTATCAATTTATTTTGTATCATCCGCATTAGCTTGGGAATCCGGATATTGATACAGGCAGATATTAAGTAAATTGAGTTATATATTTTAATCTAGTCTTCAATTTCAAATTATGTAGAGTATAGACCTCTTATATTATTATTTTAAATTTTTATATTTTTTTTTGAATTATTTCGGATTGATTGATTTTCGTGCAAATACTTGTTTAAAATAATCAAATTAAATCAAGAATTTTAATTTTACTTTTATACCAACTCCAAATTCATCTCCAGAAGCTTTGCATCATTCGTTGACCAAATTTGAGTTACAATTGACCCCATGGCAATTTTGTAACTAAAATAAAATTTAAGGATTTTTAATATAGTTGCATACACATCTTCCAGTAGTAGTTTGACCTATCAAATAAATTCAGAAAAATTTAAAAAAAATCAAACTTCTTCCTCTTGAGTTCCTTTTCATTTCCTCCTCAGACCACAAATCCTAATCCTTTCTTTATTTTCGTAAAATAAATTGTCAAATATTCAGCATGAGAGTGGGATGAAAATCCATTAAATTGTCCTATAAGCCTTGTTTTTGAGTTTAATATCTCCACATCAACTCTAAACTTCTTCACCAACATGAAAAACCTTCTACAGCTCCTGCCCCTGTTACCTTGAGTGAATCTTGGGGAATTTCTCCATTTTGGTGAGCAAATGCATCCAAATCGGTTTATTTCCGATTCGGGTTCAATAGGAGGTAAGAATACACTCTCAAACCCCTTCAAACTTATAATTTTTTGATGTAAATTCTTTTCATGCAATCTTAGATTATTATTAACTAAATTTGATAATTGTGAATGCTCAAATTTACATGTACCTTGAGTTTCATTGCCCATGTCACTATTTTATGCATGTACATAACATATTATTGCCCAGACCTATATAACAGTCCATTTTAGAAATCAGAATTTTTGCATCTTAACTCTGATTGATTTTATTTTAGTATCATTAGAAAGAGGATTCATTAATATATGTTTTATCCAATGCAACAGATTCTAATTTAGTCATTTACATAGCCAAAAATAGCCAGAAAATCACTACTTAGTACTGTCTAGATTAGCAGCACAATAGTAGCAAGCCATAGTAAAATAATCATAACTTTTGATTTAGAACTCCAATTGAGTTTATTAAAATTTTACTAGATATCTAATTGAATCATCTACAATTGACCAAAATCCTATATTCGAATTTAATTCTCATTCTGGCCAAATCCAACTTGGAAACTCCTTGCTTCTGTACCAGTCTATTGTAATAGGTTCATGGTAAATAAATCATAACTTTTACTTTAGAACTCCAATTAAATCCATTCAAATTTTATTAGGAAGCTAATTAAATTATTTATGATTGATAAAAAATTTTGACTCTAAATTTATTAATATCTTGGTCAAATTAAATCTGAAATCTCAATTGTACTTGGTCCGTAGCAGCAACACTATGCTCATAGTAAAATGACCATAACTTTTGTTCTAAAATTCAAATTAAGCTCATTTAAAATTCATTAGAAAGATTGTTAAATTCTATACAATTATACAAAATATTAGTCTTTAATTCTATTTTGCGCTAGTCAAACAAGATGTGGAAGTTTGATATGTCCACTGAGTTGTAGTAACATAGGCATGTATGTTATATTCGTATATGTATCTCTTGTTTTATGATATGATACTCATGTACACATGTTCAATCACTCTTATTATTACCTGTATATAATGAATTTAGATCTGTCATACCTTATGTTTAGGCATACATGCCATGTTCGTATATATACTACTTGATTCAAAACATTACATATATGCACACATATTTATTTATGAATGTTATTACTTGTACATATTGTTCTTACTTGAAATGTAAACTCGCTCATGCGAACATCTTCTAGAACCTTTATACTTCTAGTATTACTCTTGTACTTACCAGTATTGTCGTCCGTGTCGTTTTATATTCACTAGGCTATTGATACATGTACCCTTATTGTATATGTCTCATTGATACTTAGCATATATTACATTGTGGATATAAAATAAATGAATGATGGAATGAAACATATATTGTAGAAGTTCTTATCTTATTTGGATGTATCCACCGATCTGTGTACTAGTACTATTGGTTTATTACTTGTCTTATTTCTTACTTGTGTCCTTAGTGGGCGTCATCCGGTTCGAATGAGGACCAGTACTTGAGGTCATGATCCCGAATATGCATGGAATATTCATTGTGCCTAGCAGTGCAAAATTCTATTCGTATGTGATCGTTTTTCGGTCCGTGGTACCAGTATGCATGGTATACTTTTAGAACGTGTGAATACTCCCACCATTCAGTTCCAAAATAATAAGATAGAATGTGTATCACTTACTTCATTATTCAGAATTCGTTTTGCATAGTTTGCACTTCATGATTCATAAGCATGACCATGTTATATCATACACATCATATACTGTATGATTCATGTTTTATTATACTTACCATGTATCTCATGAGCCACACGCATGCATCTTTTACATTGCCTCTTACCAATATTTCACACACCATTCTTTTATATAGTTTTCATAATATTGCACGAGTTTGAGTTTGTATTCGTATTTGGATTCGAACTCTTGGGTTTATCACACTCCAGGTCCAGCATCTGTACCCATGGTGTCTAAGGAGGAGGACCCACCTCTCGAAAATCTCTACATTAAGGAGCAGGTCGAGTGCCAGTAGTCTATCTCTTATAGGGTTTTCATCCCTTTTATGTATATATCATTTTGGTTTGTATGTATGTATGTATGTATGTATATATATATATATATATATATATATATATATATATATATATATATATATATATATCCTGCATCTTAATTCTGCTCATAGTATCCAACCACTCTTATATATATGTTGCTCGGTTATGATATTATATTTGACTCCACATGAGAAACCTTTTAATGTACATATTACTTATCATTTCTTTAGATCTATTTTGCGATATTGTTATATTCATGTTTATGATATTGTGGTAGATAGATTCAGATATGTGGTATATATATCATATTTATCTATTTCCATATCTCTTGCCTGTAATTATATAATATAATGGCCTTGTTCACCCAAGTATTGAGAGTGTCCGCCGGTGACATCCTATCTATTATTGGGACACACACCCAGGCCCACCAATACGATTTGGGACATCACATGCTCACCAACTCCGAAGAAGAGCAAATTTTCTTATGACAGATCCAGCGCAGGTCAGATGTACTCGGTCAGGGAAAGTATATTTAAATAATACGATGCGACTAACCCCACTGAGCTGCCAGTACCTCCTTCCATTGATTTGGTACCTCCTTTGTCAGCACCTGAGCTGCCTCTTGACAAAAGTAAGCCAAGGAGGTCAGATTTGACAAATCCTTGCGAAAAAGAGTAGCTGAGGACTTGGCTACTCCTTTTAAGTTTGATATCTTGGCATAGTTGGTAAACATTCCAGTACGCATTACCATGCATGAGTTACTACGCCTTTCCAAATAAAGTGGGGATGCTCTTAGGGAAGCCCTAACCGACTCCGAGTTATTCTTGGCTCAGATTCCATTCCCGACAGAGATAGAATGTCAACATTGTCAATATCATCAAGTTACAGCCATACCAAGCATAACCTTTACTCCTGAAAATATGTTAGTTAAAGGCTCAAATCATTATCGCCCATTCTACTATACAGAATACATTGGGTTGACTAAGGTTGAGAGGATAGTGATTGATCTAGACTCTGCCCTTAGTATCATGCCAATCTGTTGACTTCAATTTCTTTGCATTCGGATCCATAAGTTGGCATCAACCACCACAACTATCCATGGATTCAATATTCAGAGTAGCCAACCTGTGGGAAAGATTCACCTAAAATGACTAATTGGTGATCTTAAGACAAATGTGACTTGCCACGTCACTAATGCAAAGACCTTCTACAATCTTCTGCTGGAAAGACCATGGATTTATTCTAACCTGATCGTTCCATCTACCCTTCATTAGTGCTTGAAGTATGTGGACAAATAAGAGATGGTTAAAGCAGTATATGCAGAAGCAACCATTCAAGGGGTAGAAAACTATTTCAGCAATGCAATTCTCTTCCAAGGGGAACAAGAGGATGGCAATGAAGTAGACTCAGAGCCAGATGATGGCTCGAGCAAAACTTCAGTTGAATTAAATCCTCTAGTAATCGGTCTAAATGATGTAAATATTAACAAAATGCCAATGATAAAGGCGAATGAGTTCTTAATGATGATATTGCTTTTGAGTATATCTTGTCTAGTTCTGATGATACATCTGAAATTGAGGATGTGATAATTAAAATACTTAACAAGATACCAGTATTATATATATCAGTCTACTCAAACTCAATAAATCAACTCGTTGGGGATGCAACCAGTGCTATGTTCATTATACAAGCTAAGCATAACTGGTGTCCTATCAGCTTCGGAAAATCCACCCTCAAGTATAAATCTATTTCCAGTAGTTCAAGTGAATACTTAGACACCTGGCAATTTGATTGGTACGGGCCAAATTCTCATAAAATGATGTGAGTGATGGGATATGATCTCAGAAAAGGTGAAGGATTATGCTTCAACTGAGGAAAAAGACTTCCCCTGCAGCCTTGTATACTGAGAGGAAAAATATTGACTATTATAACAAAACCAGGCATGGTCTAGGCTATACTTCTTCTGAACCAGAAATAAATATTTTACAAGAAGATTCATCTAAATATACTCTAGCGTCATCATCCTCAGCATCCAGTTGTGACTCTAATTATGGCCTAAGAAGGATGTTTCGGTGGATGGCAATCAATATGGTATCTGCCACTACCCACCTTGATCAAGAAAGATCTGATAACGAAGATCCCCGTCAAGTTTGGGCACAAAAAATAGATGCACAGTGGAAACTCCGGTTTAAGCAATGTGAACCACCCACATAATATCAAGTCATCCTGATGAATATGAAAGACGATAAAAATCCAAAACCCATATCTGTAAGTAAAAATCTAGATCAAAATAAATTGCAAAACATGATCAGGCTAATTCGAGAATACATGGATGTTTTTACATGGAATTACGAGAATATGCTGGAATTGGACCCAAAGTCGCACATCACCTTAACATTAACCCTGATGCTAAACCGATGAAACAACGACAGCAAAAGTTCAAACCTAAAACGCAAGAAGCAACCGAAGCTGAGATGAAAAAACTAAAAGTGTGTGGGTTCATTCACGAAGAACAACACCTTGATTGGTTAGCCAATATTGTACCAGTTATGAGAAATGAGAAAGTCAAAGTTTGCATAGATTTTAGAAATCTGAAAGATACTTGTCCGAAAGACAACTTTTAACTCCCAATTACGGATGCAATGATCAATAATACCTTCGGTTTTGAAAGAATGTCCTTTATAGATGGCTTCTCTGGGTAATCAATTAAAATGTGCCCAGAGGATGAAAAGTATAGATTCTTCATAATACCGTAGGGGATATACTGCTACACAGTGATACCATTTGTTTTAAAAAATACTAGAGTCACATACCAATGAGCTATGATGGTAATTTTCACAACCAACTGTAAAAGATTATAGAATGTTACATTGATGATATTGCAGTCAAGAGGCAAAATAAAGAAGGCCACCTCAAAAATTTGAGGGCAATCTTTGACTTAAAAATTTGAAGGCCGCCTCATCAATTAAAAATGAATCCAAAAAATCTTTCTTGGGAGCGTCCAGTGAAAAATTCCTCGGTTTTATGCTAATAGCAAAATGTATCCACGTAGACCCCAAAAAAATAAAAGCAATACAAGACATACAATCTCCGAGAAATATTATAGAACTCTAAGGTTTGTAAGGACGACTGGTATACATCCATTACTTCATCGCCAATCTAGCCAGAAAATATCAACCATTTTTTAGGTAGATGAAAAAGGTATATTTTTTTGTATGGGATGTTGAATGTCAAAGAGTTTTTGATGATATTAAACAATATCTCATCAATTTGTCAGTACCGACTGCCTCGATGTCTAATAAACCATTTCTCATATATGTAAGGGAAATGGATCATGCCTTGGATGCTTTATTTGCTCATGCTAATAAAAAGGGCAGACCAATCAATCTATTATCTATGCCTAGTTCAGATCTTCACCATGCAAAAAATGTGAGATTACCTGGTAGGGTAAACAATCCATGTCATATCCGGGGTGAATCTCTTAAGAATATTGATGATACAACTATATTCATTAAACTCAAGACTCGCCAAATGGGCATTACTGCTTTTGCAGTATGACATAAAATTTGTCCCTCAAAAAGCAACCAAGGGATAAGTTATTGCAGACTTTTTGGTTGATTATCTGGTATTTGAAAGTTCTAATAAGCTATATGAAGCCAAGCAACAACACTTTAAAAGATAGTGTGTGACAAATATTCTTTAATGGAGCTACAAGAATGAGCCAAAGAGAAAAAGTTATTACAGGAGGAGGGATAGTCTTTATCTCATCCGAGAATGATGTACTACCGTATGCATACTTGTTGACAAAGCCATGCTCGAACGTGGCTGAATCCAACGCTCTCATTATTAGATTACAAAAAGCCGAAGAAATGTAGGTGAAATATCTTGAAGTATATGGTGATTCAAAATTAATCGTCAATCAAGCTAAAGGCGAGCACGAGGTAAGGAATGAAGCTTTAATTTAATACTATCGAGCCACTATCGCTTGGACAGAGAAATTTAAGGGGTTCTACATTGATCACTTATCTTGAAAGGATAATACTCATCTAATACCATAGCCTCTCTAGTAGCCACTCTAGTAATACTACCCAAGGTAGAGCAGAAAGTATTGGTTGCTAATTGTAACTTGTACCATTCAGAGTATATTCTAGAAATTAACAAAGCTACCAAATAAGACACAAAAGTAAAATAGTCTATGAGGCATGGTCCAGCATAGAGACTAGATATTGGTGATTTCTATTTATAGACTTCATACTTTATGGTGTTCTTCTGGAAGATCCGAAAGGAGCCACTTCCATTAAACGAAGTGCAAATCGATTCTTCTATAATATGGTCACCAAACAATTATATTGATGATCCTATGATGAAATCTTGCTTCGAAGTTTATTTTCGTAAGGAAACACAGCTGCATTACAGGAAGCCTATGACAACATGTGTGGTGTTGATCGACCCAGACCCAAGCTATGGGATCGACTATAAAAAATGGACTACTATTGGCCAAAAATGATAATAGACGCCATAGTTGATACAAAAAGATATTATGCATCTCAAATCCATGCGGATTATCGTCACCAGCCTTCAAAGTACTTACACCCCATGATTACGTCGTGGCCACTCGAAGCATGTGGTATTGATAAGGTCATATCTATCGCCCCTTCTTCCTCAAAAGGTCATCAGTACATCCTCGCAATTACCGATTACTATTCTAAGTGGTCAGAAGCAATAACGCTAAAAAAGTTAAAGATTTTAACATGGTGAAATTCATAAAAAAAAACCTCATCTACTGGTTTGGTGTTCCTTATAGGATAATCTGTGATAATAGGCCGCAATTCATAAGTCAGGCATTTTACAGACTATGCAACAAATTTAAAATTAGGAGTGTCGTGTCAACAGCCTATAATCTCACCGCAAATGTCTTAGCCAAAGTGTTTAACAAGACAAAGATCAAGATATTAAAGAAGATCATCAAAAGAAAACGAGACTGGCATGAGAAGCTCGGTGAATGTCTTTGGGCTTATCGCACCACAGTACCCACACCTATCAATACCATGCCATTTTCTTTGGTATATGACTGTGAAGCCATTTTACCTTTGGAAATTCAATTATGTTCTCTACGTACAACATTAGTTTTGGAGATTACAATCGAAGATAACCATAAACTGCAACTTCAAGAATTAGAGTGTTGGACGAGAAAAAACTTCGAGTCCAACAGTGCATTGAGTTCTATCATGTGAAGATTTTCTGAGCAGTCAATAAAAAAGTGAAGCAACTGATATTCAAACCAGACAACCTTGTCTTAATAGTGTGGTGCCCTATGATTGTAACTCATAAATCCAGAGGAAAGTTTCAACTGAATTGGGAAGGACTATTCGTGATAGAATTTGTCTACTCCAATGGGGCTTATCGGTTAGCCAAACCAGATGGAGAAGTTTTGATGGTACCCATCAATGGTAAGTTCCTAAAAAAATATTACCCTTAGAAAATTACTGTGAGGTAATAAAAAGTTAACTATGTCGATTTGGATCTATGATTAACACTCCAATACTAAACATATTGTGTCGGTTTGGATATGCAGTTAACACTCTAATACTAAACATAAAAAAACCTACTAAGTCCAAAGCCTTTGTGGCCATGAATAGAGAGAAATTTTGTCATTTAAGTCCAAAAAAACTCTCGCTAACTCATCATTTCAAGGGGAATGGCATGGCTAGCCCAACTCAAATGATACTTGGTAAAGGCATTTCAAATCCGTTGACACTTAAGGATTTGCTAAAAATCCTAAAAAAACAAAGCAAGACAATATACAAATGCTCAAAAAAAACAGAGAGAGAGTAGACAAGTACGCCAAATATATAGATGAATTAAGAATTTTATTGATCTTTGTATACAAGGCTTACATCAAACTTTCGATTCAAATTATATCGACTATTATGAGCATTACAATGAGTTTAGTTGTTAAGAGCATTACAATGAGTCTATGATTCGATTTGTATTATGCAAGTTATACAAGGAAAAAAGGATTCAAGGAGTTTAAGCAGACTGAGAATTCAGCAAGGTCACAGCACAAGTCTGAAGGCAAACCACCTCCTTGGAGGTGTTGTCTTCAGAAGGATCTTGGCGTACACTTCAAAATGCCTGCCTTCTACTAATGGATAGGATAGGCTCGGAGGTGAGACCATTCAGAAGGATGTCATGGCTTTTGAAGGTCTACAGAGCCATGGAGCCAGAGGATTTGTTAGGGAGAAGGTTGTGGCTGCCAACCGATGTTGCTTCCTAGGAAGAGGAAAAGAAGATTCGAAGATGATTCTTCTACCCTGTCTCGCTAGCAAAGCATCATCGGCAGGTCTGCTTGTTAGATCGAAACTCACCACTTCCTAATGATTTGAAGTCTGGATTTGTACTGACATCAAAAGCGCATCAAAGTCAGAGGAAATGTATAGTAAGAAAAGAGAAAGAATATCTAAAATAAAAGGAGGATGAGAAGATTCCTGACACCATCTGCACGGATGATGATTCTGATCCTCAAAACTTTGTTCAGAGGTGAGGGTTTCATCCTCCTTATTATCATCTGGAGGGTCCATAGTTATAGAACCGTTCCTTTACAGGGAAGACGAGGCTAGCCAAAGTTCTTCGTCCACAGCAGCAAGAAAATCTAGAGTTAAAAGAGAAAGAAAAGCTTGAGACTGGAAGTACCGAGATCCCCTTAGGAATATTTACACCCATTCAGAGCAAATCCGGAAGTAATGATGTCGGATATCTCAAGTGCAATCAAGAAAGGGGCACCATTACTGCCAAGTCATTCCAAGGCAAAATTTCGACGCAACACTTGCCCCGAAGAATGAAGTGGCATATGATGCTTCGGATCTTGAAATGACCGCGACCGATCAGATTCTTCAGTATTTAAAAAAAGAAAAGGGATAAGCCAGTACTGCTTGTGCTTGTCTTTCTTGGCCAAAAATGCAAGTTGTGATTGTATCTGGCGAGATAACTCCCAAAACTTCTCAAACCCTTCAAGCTAATATCAAGCCTTTGAAAATGGCCCAAAACTCCTCATGCCCGTCAAGTTAATATCAAATCTCTAAAAAGCCCAAAACTCTAGCCAGCCCATCAAGTTCAATATCAAACCTCTTAGAAAGCCCTAGGTCAATCCACAAGTTAACAATAAACTTCTGAAACAACCCAAGTTGGTTAAGCCTAATAGATCCAATATTGAACCTTTTAGACCTTGCTTATCAGATCATAAGGACAGTCACAAGCTTCTTATTGATTTGAAATAGTTACCAAGTACGAAGCATACCTCAGGTAATAAGTAGAATTCTGTTAATGAGTTACCTATCACACCTCTGTCAGGAAAATACTACAGAAGCCAAGTTTAACATAAAATCTCTAGTCCATGATATCATATCACAAGTCCAACATCAAATCACTGGCCAATATAACATCAAAATACAAAATAAATCCAGGTTCAACACCAAACCTCTGGTACCACAAAATCAAGTCAAGAAAAATGCCTAGGTGAAGTTAACCTCGCCAAAACAAATTATGGTCCGCATGCATAGAATTAAGTTGTGATGCAGCTACAAAATAAATATATCAAAGGGTTAAGCACCTACAACAAGAAATAAATGAATATATGGAAAGCTTAACTTAAGTATTATTATCAAAAAGAAATATAAATAGATCAAAAGTTAAGTGTCTATGACAAGAAATAAGTGAATATATGGGAAGCTAAACTTAAGTCTTATTATCAAAGACAAATATAAATATATCAAAGGTTAAGTGCCTACGACTGAAGTTTAACTCCAGCATAAATTTTGAGCTCCTCTTGAGCAGCTCAAACATTCGCCTCAGCCAACCTCCACAGTTCCTCTAGTGAACCTCTCAAGATTTGGCTGAGCTTTACTTGGAGGTATTATTGTTAGGTATCTAGTTGCACCCCTAGCTCATGATGTTACTGCAATCTCTCCTCAATCACCAGATGTTAGGCAGATAACTCTTTGATTTTTAGCTCACTAGCTCAGATCTCTGCCATTAATTCTTCTGGAGCCTTCTTTAAATCGGATAGGTTGCGAATATGCTGGGCCAAACCAAGATCCGCAATCTCTGCATCAAAAAACAAGCTATGATCAGAAGACTGAGCTTCCTCTAAAGATCAAGCCACCAACTCTTGTTCTTTCAAGAGAACTTGTGTTGTTCCCTCTGTTTCCTCCTTCCGCATTAGAACTCTGCCTTTACATTATCAGAAAGAAGACTGCAATGAGAATTCTTCCAATTTTAGCTGCTAGCAGAAAATCCATGACCAAGGCTCGGAGTGGTTTCAATTCTTCCAAGCTCATTAAGTTTGTGGCGCTTGACATGGAGGATAAGAGCATGTCTATCAAAGTCTCGTTGGGAATATGCTCGTCAGTCATTACAGTGTCCACACAATTTATCAAACTCTCGTAAAAAGTGGTCTCCATGCTTTTGAATAAGCTAGCACAGATGGACCTCACTGATGCTGATACAATTGCCTACCATTCTGACTTTGGTGGAAACAAGACTCCCGAGGAAATAGGACTTCTGACATCAAATCATCTAGACTGAAGTTCAAAAATGATTCTAATGAATGGGCAATCCCAGAAGTTGAAGTGCTTGCCCAAACAGGTGTAGAATTTACTACAGAAGGTTCCACTAGCGCAGTAGGATTGCAAGTGTCTCCCTCATAGTCAAATCGTCCGATGCAGGAGCAGAACCCATAAGCGAGTCCACGTTATGCTGAGGCGTGATGGGTACATCTAAGAAAAAATAAGGGGATGTCAAACACTAAGACCATGACATATCCAACAAAGTAAGAATGGACATCCTCATAAGGAAGGATCAATGAAGGCATACCGAATATCAGTCTAGGTCTAAAGCTAACCAAAGTGTGGCGGTATACAACACGCACGAAGAAAGTGGAATATGTAATGGTACAAAGTCCGATGTAATAAGTAACTTCATAAAATCTACACTGCAGTAAAGGCAAAATTTGTGGGTAGTAGCTGCAAATATGAGTAACACATGTACATTACATACATGGCTGACAAAGCAATGAAAGTAAAGGTCATAAGTAATCAATGCCTCAAACCATGGCTGCTGTGTATGTGTCAATGGACTCTAAAGCATGCGCATCACCCGCATCCATTGGAACATCCATGAGAGCAACCTGACTGTCGTCATTATTTTTGCTATCCTCAATTAAGATAGTCTTTCTTTTGTCAATAATGGGAGCTGAAACTATCAGGTTCTCCCTTCTCGAGTCATTTCCATCAAGGTGTATAGGCTCCCTAGCCTCTTTGTCGGGCCCTGAAGATTCCCACAGATGACTATCAGCCTACACGATAGCAACATCATGGGTGACAGGAGAAGCATCTAAAGAAGGCTGCAAATGTTTACTACTTGCAGTCTCGCCCACGTCTCCTGCGATTGGGAATGTGTCCTTACTCACATCTGTCTCAACTTTCCTAAGTAAAGATGAAGTAAGCTTAGCAACATGAGGATTGGAAGAATTAAAGAAAAAGGGTAAGGGATCCAAAGTCATAAAATTTAAGAGAGTTACTACCTTCTCTTTTGTGACAATAGTAGCTCGGCGACTTCCTCCGAAACTTTGTCCATACTCGACTAAGTGGCTTAGACAATCCTTCTCGATGCTGCAATTATGACTGACATATAAGGGCTTGGCCCGATGCATGAGTCACTGGCTTCTTCTTTAGTTGTGGTGGTGGTGTAATAACGGTAGTCACAACCATCAAAACTTGAGGTAAAGGATGAACTGAGAGTGATGAAGCAATAACAACACTACTAATAGCTTAGGGCGCATCGCCGGTGGAGACTGGAAAACATCTCCAGCAGTGGCAGTTGAAGGAACTGGATCACCAGAATCATCAATCCTCGCCTTTCTCTTTTGGGTGACAAAGCATACTAAGGGGAATCATTAGAATCTTCTTCTAGT
The DNA here is from genome assembly GCA_036321105.1 of Dracaena cambodiana. Classification (NCBI taxonomy): domain Eukaryota; kingdom Viridiplantae; phylum Streptophyta; class Magnoliopsida; order Asparagales; family Asparagaceae; genus Dracaena; species Dracaena cambodiana. Next base: position 19,570,544 of record JAYEPQ010000011.1, on the reverse strand, counting down.
GCCTCACCTTCCCCTATATATTGAACTCTGGTGACTACAACCTCATCCTCTGGTTCTTTCTCCTGCTCTTCACCCTCAACAGAAGATATTTCTTCTTCAAACTGCCTAAGATATGGTAGATTCTCCAAGTATTCGCTTTGGATTTAGTCGCAGCTTTGATGCAATGCCTGTGAATGCGTACCAAGCCAATATAATAAAAATCGTACTCTGACTCGGTGGTATTACTTTCATTATAGCATTGGTAAAAACCCAAAGTCGTTAATAGCGAAGGATCCCCGGTTGACATTCGAAAAGTGGTGCCAGTAGAAGGCATGATAAAGTGCTTCCAAACCCTGACACCATCGACAAAGTTACCATCGTGCGATAAAACCCTATAAAGATTACCCACATACAGCTAATCATAGCCAAATTGCCTAGAAAACCGAATTGAAAAATATGGTGCTAGCTGACAAACACCACCACTGCTGTACACCAAATGTGAGGAGCGAGTACATTGCAGCCACCAGAATATTCCAGTAGGCAATAAACCCATATCATAAAAAAAACACGCCGAAGTTCATCTGTATTCATGTCAAAAATAAGAAGAAATTATTGGGGATGTAGTGCTCCACAGTTTTTCTCGCCTCCATTATATATTGGTGTTTTCACCGCCTGCCTTTAAATTGACAAAGAGTGGAAAGATGTTCCTTGTCACCATCGCCTCCACTAGTCATCAACCCTTCATAGTGGGTTGTGAACCACACCTTCAAATAGACACACGACATTTCAAATTTAGGGCTTGTTTTTTGCCATCTGATGAAATACTGACAGAAAACCCTCAATTCTCATGGATCCTACAGACCAAAACTGGGAGCAAACCCAAAGATCGCCAGCTGACCAGAAAAATAGCGGGATAGATATCCTTCAAAATAAAATACTCCGTAGGCGCATAAATAACTATGCATCTTTTCAACAATAAAGTCAAGTAATTGGTTAGAACCACACCAGGCATCAAAACAAGGCTAGTCCAATGATGGTAACTAAGAATGATAGTGCCTGCAGTAAGACCTTTTTCTTTTCATCCAACACTCTCTCAGAAACTTTAAATTGTTGCAAATACTTCTTCAACACCTTGACCAAGAGTGCACTGTTAACATTAACTGGCCCTTGTTTATTGAGGTTAGCAAATAAATAGTCTGTCCATTTTTTATGCTAGACAAAAGCTCCTTTTGGCCCAGTTACGTCAATATCAATGTGAAAATATCAGAGCAACTCCCACAATATCATGTAGATTGAGGCGTTTTGGTCTTTGAGCAAGCTCAGTTCTTGCAGCGTCGGGAAGTACGTTGGGAAGTATTTCTCATAAGAATAGTTCCCATTGGTAATCCTTATACAATTTACATTTCATAGAGCCCAATACCAAGCTCACTATTACGTATGAAGAAAGTACTAGAAGATGAAGTATACATCTCCAGTAAAGCAAAAAACTGGACAGTTTATTGTTGATGCCATATTGAGTAGCCCGTATGGCTCGATACAAATCAAGTTAGTACAATCTTGTCACATACTTATCCAAGATAAAGCCAGTAAGACAAGCCCACCAATTATTTTAACTGGAGTTGATCCAACTGGGTGTGCAGAAATTCTCGGCTAGGTAATTACTTCCTGATTTGATTAGTTCATTCTTAAAACTTCTAACCATCATCGATTCTTTGGTCACCAATATATTCTCGAAGTAAACTTGTCACCTTGGTTAAGGGACTACTTTGAATAAAATCACATCCCCTTTTGGTGAATTGCGCAACCTGGAGAGAATCTTGCCTCAATGTAAGATCCCACTTTATTAACCAAACCTCTATTTAAGTTCTGAAGTATAACAGAGAATGGTAATGCTCTAAAGGAGGAAAGAGCATATACAACACCTTCTCGATCATAATACTAAGAAATTAGCTCAATGTTCTGAGTGTCATTAAAGTCAACTGTGTCACCAAAGACAAAATAAGGATAATGCAGTTTCCTTCCTCCAGAACCAGCAAACTTGATGCTAATAATAATTTAGTGAAGAGTTATAGGATCACCCTACTGAATCAAGTTGATCCTATCTGGGTTATTGAGATCACTATACAAGAATACATCTCCTTCAAACTGTAGTTCAACATCACCATTCAAGCCGACAGAAGCCTTAACAGGTCACTACGTAGAGAAAGTTTCCTTAGTTTGACGGACTACAAAAGAAACAATTAGCAGTGATAGTGACGAAAGAGTTACAAGGAAAGAAACCTCCATTTCAGCTAAGATGAGGAGACATTAATGATGGCGAGAAATAAGAAATATCCCCCATTAGCCAATGGACTCTCATTACCGATATCAATGAAATTAGCTTCAAGCAAAGACATTCAAAGCCACAGTCAAAACAAGAAAGGAAAACCTTAACAATGGCTTCAAAATTGAATGGCCATTGTTAGATCAAAGCATCGTATAGTAGTATTGGTCCAAAGATAAAACCAATCAAAGTGGATTCAAGAAATTGATATCAACTAAAGGAAGAAAAATCTTAGCAGCGGAAAGTAGGGAGCCATTACCATCCGCATTCCGGCCACAACTTACAATCTATCAGCCACTTTCTTGCCCTTCAAAATTCCTTTTAGTGTCATAGAAACAGAGGACTAAAACTGTCAAATTCACAAAGAAACTCGGAAGGTTGAAGGAGAATCATGTCAAAGAAATTTTAATTCGAAGCAAAACCCGAAAACAGAGCCACCACTGAGAGTTCTTATACTCTCTGGATAAGACTTGAGAAGCAATCATCTCACACGGCAGGTGAGATGATCGCATTAAATGCAAAACAACTTGTTAGAGGATACGGTGACTGTCATGTTAAAAGAGGAACAGTGGATCAGAGTGCTTCATCTCAAACTAATGACAGTGATTTAAGGCTCACAGAAAAAATAGGGCCCACTAAAATATAAATTTAAAAATTCAAAATCCTACAAGAGTCAGAAGATATGAGATTCAAAGTATTCCAAAAAGCAACAAATTCCATAACTTTGTATTCCAAAAGGCAACAAATTTCATATCTTTTGAAAACTTTGAAATGGGTCTTGTAGGAGATAAAAATTTGCCTACCACTAATTAAAATCAATTGAAAAAAGTGATACGTTATCGTGTCGAGTTGGCAAAGGTACAAGTCAGATCGATGATCATTCTCACCACACGAAAGAACTCAGCTTCACTATATAGAAAGTATTAACTTCACCAAACTGAGGAATTCCAACTTCGCCATGTGGAACAGGTGCCTTACCAACCAGGACCAGCCTAAATACTTCAGAAGTTTTAAGAGACAAAGTCCACCTTATCAATGAAGACATCCCATCCTCACCTATCTGAAGAAAACAAATACCCAAGATAAACAATCATGACAAATGGCTAAAACAAATTTCGACAAAGAAGATAGGTCGATTTTTCCAACTAAAGAAGTCAGCTCCACTAACGAAAAACATCCCATCCTCGTTGGCGGACAGTTATTCAAACTGATTAAATTGTGGTGCAATTTTCGTTCCACCATGATCTCTCGAATCAGATCGAGATGCAGTTCCAACACGACCTTTCGCAAATCAAGGGATAGTTACAACCACTAAAACTATAAAACCATTTGAGAGTGTATTTTTGCCTCTTGTTGAGTCTAAATCAGAAAAGAACCGATATTGATGCGATTACTCTTCAAAAGTGGAGAAATTTTCTAAGAATCACATCAGGGACCAAGGTTAGGTATTGGGCAAGGTTTTTACACATTGATGGAGGAGATTAAAGTTTATTTGAAGAAATAAAACTTAATAACAAAGTTCATAGAGCAGTATAAATAGGCTGATTATTTGGCAATTTATATAAGAGAGTTTGTGAAATAACTAGTGTTGGAGATTTAAAGAGCAAATGAAGAGGAATATGAGAGGAAGAAGCTTAGTTTTTCTCAGGTTTTTCTGAATTTATTTGAGGGGTCAAACAGTTACTGGAAGATTAATATACAACTATGTTAAAAACCATTAAACTTTATCTTAATTAGAAATTTGTCATTGAGTTAACTCCTATCCAAAATTAGTCAAATAAGGATGCTGGGTTTCTGGAGAAAAATTTAAAGCTCGAAAGAGGTTAAATTTAGAATCTTAGCGATTATTTTAATTGAGTATTTGTCCAAAAACAACCAATTTGGAATAATTTTAGAAATCTATGGAAAAATCCAAAATAATAGGTTAAGAGGTCCTACTATGTGGAATTTGAAATTGAAGATTAGAAAAAAGATACAACTCAATTTATTCAATATCCGCCCATATCAGTGTCTGGGCTCCCGAGCTGATACTGATGATACTGGATAAACTGATAAAGAGGCTTACGCATTAGGGTTATTACAAAATATCAATTTATATACAACTTGTTACATAGATTATATAAAACTAAAAATAATGTTTACAAATCTTCATAATATGAATCTCTATTATCAATTCTGTTCACGAGGCCTGAGTTGCCTTGAAGCATGCGTAATCGCCCGACTATTCTACATAAGCACGCATTCCAATTCTTGATCTGATGCATCACTATAAATCTTGGGAATGGAATGGTTGATTCTAGATGTACCGAATCAATTGACTTGATGCATGTTGTGATAATCTGCAGAAGGAAGAGTGATATTTCGGATTCCAAATTGTCCCAAATTTGAATTTATTCATGGAAGTGTCATTATGGGCAGTAGAATCTGAGGTGTATCATAAGGCAAGTGTTCTTAACTCAATGGAGATAGGTGAAGGGATGATCTCATTAATGTCTGAATCTTTAGATGTGTTCCTAGAAGAGATACCAGGATTATCTCTAGTAAGAGCTACAGAGATTATTATCGATACTATCTTTGGAGCACAACTTGTTTATAAGACACCATACCTGATATGACCAGTAGAAATGGTGGAAGTTAAGAGGCAAGTTGATGAGTTATTTAGATTATGATTTATTATACCTAGTGTTTCTTCTTAGGGAGCTCTAGTGTTATTGATAGGAAAAAAGAATGGGAGTAAGAGTTTGTATATCAACAAAGGAGGTCGTATATTGAGAAGATGAAATATTAGAAATCATAGGTTTTCTAGGTTTGGTCATGGGAGTGGTCACGGGAGCGAGTGAGTGAGGTGCAGTATTTTCAATTCTTTTCTTTGAAATTATCTCTCCACCATGAATTAATTGAAGTTAGAATCTAGAGCATAATAAATTCATTTTAGTAAATAGACTCTACAATATGCATTTTGAAATTTTGTTAGTTTTACTTTTGTGATGATTCCTCACCACTTTCACCTTGTCATATTTGATCACAGAATCCTATAACATGATAACTCCATTTTGTTGAGTAGGCTCTGCCATCTTCATGTTTGTGTATTTCTCTCATCATATTATGAAATCTTGGTACTTTATTTTTTTGATGATAAATAAATAACAAAACTAAGTCGAATTATATAATATAATACATTGTTACCTGGCCCAATTTGAAAAATCCGACCCGATCTGAATACCCACCCATACCCATGAATTGGACTCATGTCGAGTGCTTTATCCACCCATCGAGTTCCATGTGGCCCGGATCAAGAAAGATGCCACAAAATCCACAATTTGTAACACGTTAAGGGGTTGTTTGAAAAATAACAAAATGCTTCTTTGCAAAATTGGACCCACATGTTTAAGGGAGTTTCCAAAATAGCACATAATTTTTTTTGAGTGAGCCCTCTTCCTAACGAACCAAAATTGCGCTATCAAGTAAGTTTACTGGGAAAAGTGGTGTGCTCCTTTAGAAACTCCTATGTTATAACAGAAGTTTCGAATAGACTATTTTCCCAGTGAGCCCATTTAGGAGCGGTTCGTACTAAAAATCCGAACTAAAAATACACCTTCTAACAGTCTAACAGGCTCAGTGGAAAAATTGTGTGCTACTTTAGAAACTCCCTGTTATAACTCTTCAGCCTTCACACTTCCCAGTCCTCAAAACCCTAAACCCTTAACCGCCGTCACTCCAATCCAAAAAGGCCCAGCTCGAGAGTTAGGGTTTCTCCTCCCCTCCCCTCGATTACCCCAACAATGCGTCCTCCTCGTGGCGGCGGTGGATTCAGGGCCCGCGGGGGCGGTCGAGGTGACCGCGGAGGTGGCGGCCGATTCGGCGGCGGGCGTGGCGGTTTCAGGGACGAGGGCCCACCATCGGAAGTCGTAGGTAGATCTCTCGATACCGTAATATTTCTTGTTTTTTTTATCAATTTCTTAGAGCCCTAAGTTCTTACGTTTAATCTGTTGATTTCAGAGGTTTCCTCGTTCCTTCACGCTTGCGAGGGTGACGCCGTGACGAAATTGACGAACGAGAAGATACCGTACTTCAACGCACCGATCTATTTGCAGAATAAGACTCAGATCGGAAAGGTTGATGAGATCTTTGGTCCTATTAATGAATCGGTGAGCTCTCTCGTTCGTTTTGTCCTAGTTTAGTTGTTCACACTTTAAAGATGAGATTTTTGAAAGAGGGAACAAACTTCTCCCTTCTAAAATGAGTACAAACTGCAGATTACTTGCTTTTTTCAGTTTGGGCGTGGCCTATAAATTCTGGAAAAGGAATATTTTTTTTTTCCTCTTTCTTTGTTTATATCTGATTAGGTTTAGGTTGAAATGTTGAAGACAAAACTGTGTTTTAAAAATTATTGCAGTGATTGGTATTGAGATTTCTAGGTTTTAGACGATTATTTACTTGAGGACCAACTCTTGAAGTGCATCTAAGGTTTAACTATAACTCCCTTAGTTGAACTATGTAGATTTTAATTCTTTATATATTTTATTGAGAGAGAGAGAGCATTTTGATTACGTAACTTTTGTACCAGTTCATTGTTTTCTATATTGATTAGTGTTTGTATAGTTCAATCTGTTTACATCACATTTGTAGTGAGAAGATGGTTTAACTATTTCTTTTTACTCTGATGCTTTTCAAAATTTATTGTCTTTTACATTCAAATTTACTTTTTTGAGGATTATTTTCCAGTTTACTTGATATTCTCATTTTGAGATAAATTAGTATTTTAATCATATCACCTTTCCTTTTTGCTATTTCAGTACTTTTCGGTCAAGATGATGGAAGGTATCATTGCTGCCTCGTACACGCCGGGAGATAAATTTTATATTGACCCTGCCAAGCTTTTGCCCCTTGCCAGATTTCTCCCACAGCCAAAGTATGACTTTTATATACTTATCTCATTTTAATGCCTGGATGGCCAGTTCTCACATGTTCTAACTATGCTAATTTAGTTTTTGAATTGAGTTCACCATGTATTATGTTGTGTTTTTGGTTGTTTTTAGTATTTCCTATCTCACTTGTATAATTTCTCGAATTTTAGCTTTCACCCTTTCTTTAACAAGTTACAACACTTAATTTCTGGAAAATATAAATGGGTAAATAATCTCCATTAGTACCCAATATTCATGTGATATATTGCATACACTCTCCATTCAGGTGCTGTTTGATTGCTAATAAGCCTTGTTTCAAGTTCAATTTATATTACTGTAATTGAAGTTGTAACAATTGAAGTTGTTGCAACTTGTATTACTGTATTTGGTATGGGAGTTGCAAATGGTAGTTAGAGTTGCAAAATTTTTTAAATATTAATATCTTATTGTTAAAAGGTCTTAGAAATACTCCATTTATCAATAACACGATCACTTTTTTGCGAAGGAGGCAGGAAAACTATTTTACGCACTTTTTTCCATAACAACAATTATTACAAGTGCGCAAGTGATTGAAATGCAGTTGCAACTTTTACAATTGTAGTCACAATCAAATAAGGAAAACGCTGCTTGCAACAAAAGTGGATGCAATTGCTACCACTTTACATACTTATACAAGCAACCAAACACCCCTTTCATCCTTAAGCCTTGTGAGCAAGTGACTTAAAAAAGTGAAAATAAAAAATCACCATGATACATGCTAGGAGTATAATTTAGTTAGAATGGGAATGTAGCTCGAGTATTCAGCTTCGCAATTGGTTAGTCTTCTCTTATCTTTTTTCTTTCAACATAAAGCAATTATGATGAATTTTAGATCATCTACAGCTATTTTTGAAATGCCTCATGTAGTTTGACCTTCATAGCTGTTAAACAAATTGATGGTAGACTACTTTTGTAGTCTGACCTTAATAGCTCTTGTGCTTGGCAAACTATCCTTTTTAATTATCATTTTAATATGCGAGAGAATCTGTTTTGAGGTCAAGCAATTATGATGAATTTTAGATCATCTACGACTATTTTTGAAATGCCTCATGTAGTCTGACCTTCATAGCTGTTAAACAAATTGATGGTAGCGTATTTTTGTAGTCTGACCTTAATAGCTCTTGTGCTTGGCAAACTATCCTTTTTAATTATCATTTTAATATGCAAGAGAATCTGTTTTGAGTGTTAACAAAGGAACTTAAAGGTGTCTTGGAAAACATAACTTAACTAAGTAGATATAGGAAACAATGCTTGCCTATTTTTATAAACCAAATTGTAGAGAATATTGTTTTGGTGATCGATACTTGTCTAAAAGCACCTTTAGGAATTTTCTAAAAGTATAAGGGTTTTGTAGGCACTGCAGCTGTTATCAATTTACCATTCATGTGAATGATGACCAACCACAAGTTCTAATTCTACCACATCTTAACTGTATTTCATTTCATTTCGATTAAATCCTAGTGAAATGAAAATTCTTATACTTATTTAATATATCTAATATCCTAACTATTATCACCTAATTTTTATGATCTCAACCCAAGGCAAAAGCCCATGGGATAAGAGCCACTATGGGTAAAGCCCACCAGCTGTGGAAACTTATAAACTTGAAAGTCAACTCAAGAGGCAATATAACATATGAACAAGTCTTGTCAAATCTTACTTACCGAAATCGCTGTAACAAGAAAGACCTATCCATATATATAACACTTTCTATACACATGGAAGGAGAAGATTCTGAGATCCGCCACAACTCTACCTCTTAAATGATACACTCTTATAAATGTTTGATTACTTCCATGAGAGACGATTTTTCGGCCATTAGAAGAATCTATGCTTTTTAGAGAGAGAACAATATTGTAATTGTATTTTTTCTATTGTTCTATATGAGCACTCACAGAAAGCCATTTCCAGCGAGGTCGTAAATTGGGATCATACTTGATTAAGCCTTGTTACTTCTGTGTTTTCTCTTTGTTTCTCTTTCTTCATCATTCAATTTGTGTTAAATTCAGTCCGAGCAATCTAGTCGAATGAATTTAAGTGCATATATTTGGTACCATATGTAGAAACAAAGCTCGTCATCCATGACAAACGAATGTTCTAAAGGTATACAAAGTCAACAAAACACATGGTCTTCCTGATGTAAGCTGGAACATGAGGCAAATGTTACTCCGGAACCAACTTCAGATGCCTCGGTCATCCAAGCCCAGTTGAAGGTGCTCGCCGACTAGATAGCGACACTAGCTAATAGAATTCAAGGGAGCAAGTTAACTTAGAGCTACCAATTCCATAGCAAGGAAGCTCAAGGGATGCAATAAGGAGGGGAGATTAGCCTTGTGCCATTCGATTTAATGACTACCAAGATAGGAGTCCAGACGAGATCAAGCGCTAACGCGACTATCATAACATCGAGGCACTTTCTTTCCATCGTAGGAATGCCAAGTCAGTCAATGATGACAAGCCGTTTTTGTTATCGTGAGCCCTTTTGCAAAGAGACTTCAACGGAAGTTTAAGTTTAAACTTTCCAATCTAGGCAAGAAGTGTGATGGTTCGAATGCCCTTACGATTATGTCATTAACTTTCAAGTTGTCAAACATCTACATGGAGCAACCAATATCATGTGCTGAGTTTTCTCTATGACCTTGGAGAGAGGAGCTTGAGTTTGGTATCACGGCCTCACTTTGGTCGATTGAGGAATTTGACTAGCTCAGATAAGTATCTATACAACAATTCTTAGCAAACATAAATACGAAAAAGATTGTTGCCGTGATTTAAGGAAGTTTGACTTCAAATTGGGGACTGCTTGTCCAACATCATCGTGACCATGCTCATTAGTGGAGTGGAACATGCACTCGAGCCTCTCTATTTGAAAAAGTAGGCCCACATCTAGATGATCTTTTTTGTGCGTATTGAAAAGTTTTTCATTCAGGAAGAGTTCGAGATAATTTTTAAATAATGTGATTCTCAGAAGGCTAAAGAGCCTGTTGATCATGAAGACATCTTTTTGGAGTTAGCTTGGATATCCCTAGAAGTACCAATGAAGATGAGTAACTTACTAGATGTGACTTTGAAGACACTTGGTCAGGTTCAACTTCATGTTGTACCTTCTAAGCACAGTGAACGTCTCTTAGAGATCGATAATATGGTCTGTTGAGCATGGCCAACTTGACTAACATGTTGTTAATATAGACCTCCATATTGCAACTTATCGATGACTTGAAAATCTTGTTGACTAACCTCTGATATGTCACCTCTTGGCCTTTAGGTTGAAGGGTATGACTCGGTAGCAATATGTGCCTTAGTCGGTGATTAAGGAGTTTTTCGTCATCCTCTACTATTATTATTTGGCTGTATCTTGAAAAGACATCCATAAAACTCAAAACTTGGTGCCCCAACACCTAATCGACGAGTTGCTTGATTTGAGGCTAAGGAAAACAATCCTTGGGACAAGCTCTGTTGACTTTGGTGTAATCCATACACATCCTCCACTTAACAAGTTACATTTCCATGTACGGTACCAAATGTTTATACTAAAACTCGTTTGACTAAATTGTCCAGATTGAATTGGACACAAACTGAATGATGAAGAAAAATGGAGGAGAGAAAAAAATACAGAAGTAACGAGGTTTGATCTAGTAGGATCTTGATCTACATCTTTGGAGAAAATAATCATTTAGTGAATACTCTTGTAGAATAGTAGAAAAGTATGATTATAAGGCTGTTTTTTTCTCTCTAAACAGTACATATTTTTCTAATGGCCGAAGAATTGTTCTCCTCCCCTTGCTCATGGTGGTGGCAGAATATTTATCAGAGTAAGTCGTTTGAGAGGTAGAGTTATGGCCGATTCCAAAATCTCCTCATTCTATTTGTATAGATAGTGTTTCCATATATATGGATAAATGAGATCTACATTCCATTTGGACGTAAGCTTTGGCTAGTGTTTGCTTTGATTGGTTTGTCTTCTCCTAGGTTGACTTTCATGCTTACGGATTTCACTAGTTGTGGGCTCTATTCGTAGTGAGATATTGTCCCATGGGTTGTTGAATCGGGCTGGAATATAAAAATTAGGTGATAATAATTGATATTAAGTTAAAAATTCAATTAAAAATGAACGATATTTGTAGATATATTGGGATGATATATTAGGACTATATATTAGGCGATATTGCTAATATTGGCAAATATGTCAAAAAAACGATATGACCATTTTTTTAACGTATTGTGGCGGTGGAATCTGAAAGTATATATTGGGGCGATATGTTGGCCGTAATAGGGATATTTAGAACCCGACTAATGTTTGATATGTAAGGTTTGGAACCCCCACCCCCCCTCCCAAGTAGCTTATTGTTTACATGCCGAATTTGTTTGCATTTTGGTTATACATTATACATAATGTTTTTCGCTTGTAAATAGAGTGATAAAATGAAATTTGATGTTGATCAGTTCCAGTCTTTATTGAGTGTGGCTCTGCTGTAACTACAAACAGTTTGTTCTAGCTGTATTTCCAACACCAATAGATTGCCTTGTAGAATGCATATGCTATAGTTCTACCTTTCAACTACTATTTAATTTTTTATTCACTTGAACAGAAATGAATATCTATTCGAGCAATGGATCTATATTTCATTATCCAATTTCACTAAATATTCAGTCTAAGTTCGGCTAGTATGTAGTCTCATATTCGTTGGATGGTGCATATTGTGCTTATTGTAAATGTAATGGTTCAATATTGAAATCATTTAGATGCTGTTACTGTCTGTACAAGTTGTTACAGTCATAGTGGTGCAGTGGTCACTACAGAACCAAATTGATTATATAGCATATTCTAGACTGAAAAATTATAAACCGTTGTGTCCACTGTTAAAAGACATACCAGTCCATTATGATGTTTTTTGGTCAGTCATATAAACCATTATACATAGTTAGATTGCAGATTTACAGAAACAGTGAGCAGGTAAACAATAAGATTGATGGTTCTCTATTTGTTTGTCTTGTTTCCGTTTTCTTTTATTCTTCCCTTCATTTTCTTGTTTTATACTCCTCTTCCTAGCCCCTCTGTCACCATCTTATCCTTGTTCTGGGTCATCTCTCTGATGCATATCTCTGACGTAGAAGGATCTCGAAGTTGCTTTCTTTTGTATCTTCAACTCTGCTGACTACATTCGTAGTTTTCTCATAATTTATACATTCTAATTTTTCCCCCCCATATTTTTCCAGTAGCTATTTGAGTAATTACAGTGTACAGGTTTTTTACTGTATTTTCATAAGATGTTTTATCAATAGTTTCTTCTACTCAGTATTGCTTAATCTATTTACATTTGTACTGTCCCTGTATCAGGCTTCAATTCATGTCTGGCATATATTTATGATTCGTTTACTGATGCATGTCTCCATCATATCCTAATCGCTTACTTAGGAAACTACCATTGACTGCTTAAGTCGTTCATTGTTTATTAGATTTACAAGTGCACTGCAAGAATCTTTTTGTATACTATTTTTTCATGCTATTTGTGTCTCCTAGCTTGGGTTTTTTCCCGGTTGTTTCGTGTTTCTTTAAAAACTCCTTTTTTTACTACTTATGGTGCATATGATGTTTTTACACTTGATCTCTGAACTATTCCAGGTAAGTTCATTTGTTGACAAGGTTTCTGCTGATGCACCTATTTAGTAACTTAAGCTTTATTTTTTTTTCTTTTCTTTGTTTTTACCCCTCATTAATTTATACAATTATGACAGCATATGCAACTTTTAGTTGAGTTGGTTATGACTCATATTTGATATATCAGTATATATTGTTCTTTTTCTTCATGTCTATCTTACATGGGCTTGTTTTTCAATTATGTTGATATGCTTATGTTATACCTCGGAAATCAATGGGATTCTTTATGGCCAATCTTTTATCCCTAGGGTTGCTTTTACTTTAGGGGTTTACAGGTTTGTTCCCTGGTCGCACAAATTTAGAACTGCTGGCCAGCAGACTGGAAGTTACAACGTGTCAACTGCAAATCTAAAATTGCCTTGGCCGGGAATCAAAGTCCATGATTTCCTTTGGGTTGTTGGTCTGTCTTCTGATGGAGCATTCTGAATTTGAATGTGTTTTGCAGCGGGTGTTATTGTGTATACACTGAATTGGCAATGGTTATGCTTTTCTTTACCTTCCTTTGGCACTTCTTTAAAAAAAAATGTTCTCCCCTTTGTGTGATTTGCATATTTTGCAAATAATGTTATATATTATTTGGTCATCCATATCCTGAAGTGACTAAGCAAACTCGTAAACAAAAATGTCAGCAATAGAACTTTGACTCTACAAGACCTTGTATTCCATGATAAAAATTTGTCATATGCATGTGTGATTGAAATATGATATCTATAACCTGCCATAAAGGTGGGTTGTCATCTGAAGATTGCATAAAGCTACAATTTCCTTGGCATAGATTTGGCTCCTTTAACCATGGAGAAAAAAGCGCACACAAACGGACCATGAACACTCTGAAGGAGATAATTTATTGTTTGCAATCATAATCTTAATTAGTGCATGCATGGATGATAACGAGCTTCCACAAGCTGCTTGTCATCTCTTCTTGTCGTGAACTTGAGTTGTCATGTTCAGGCCCGGTCCTAACGTTTTAGAGACCCGGGGCGAAATGAGAAAGGGGCTCTAACAAGTCTTATTAAAATTTTAAATAAATATTTTCATTACCAAAATTAAAATTTAGTGCATAGTTTTGCCATTACATAAACTAATCATAATTCATAAAAAACAATTCCTTCGGGCATTCCTAGATGTAAAATCCTCAATAATAGTATCAAGATCAATACTCCCAGACAAATGTTTTTGAGAAAATATTTTTTTGAGAAAAAATATAATAAAATTATATAAGAAAAAAGAACAAAAGCACCTTGAAAGGAACCAAGCAGCAGAATGTCAGAATAGCTGGGAGCCAACACATTCGACAACCTAATAACAAGAAATATTTATAGAGATAAAGAGAGGGAGAGAGGAGGAGATATTGGTTTAGTGTAGATTTTGTTTTGTAATAGAGTCTACTGTTGGGTTAAAAACAAGTCGTTTGAACTTTGAAAAAATAAATTAAAATTAAAAAAAAAAACTAGCTGTTGGTCAATCTAAAGATTATGGGCCCCCTTTAGATTAGGGGCCCTGGGCAGGTGCACAGCCCGCACCTGCCCAGGGCCGGCACTGGTCATGTTAAGAGCCTGCAAAAAATACATACTGACTACTGGTAGTGGGACTTGAACCCACAACCTCCCACTTGGAAAGGAAGTCGTGACACTACATGAGCTAAAGCTCAGTTGATGCACAGATTTGGCCTGACCTGGAGGCTAATATGAGGTTGACACAGATCATATGATTATTAAGTAACCTTCCGCGAAGTTGGTTGCAGAGGACATGTGCTCTATGGATGAATTAATTTTTGTGGCTAAAGAGCTTGAGTTTCCTGACCACTTGTTGGCACTTGTTGGCATAGGTAGGGTACACTACACGTTTAATTCATTTCTTTCTGTTTTGTTCATTTTTCCTTTTCACATTCTTGTTAAATAGTTGGATTCTCTGACAAAAGTAACCTTGACAAAAAGTAATTAGAGCAGACAGTAAGATGGTATTTCAAAAAGATGGAAGAAAGATAATTTTCTTTTCAACTGCTGTATAGATTTGAAAAGAGATGATGGATTCACTATGTTGGATCAATCAAATTTGATTTTGGCCAACATGAATTTGGCAATTGCTTTCCTCCCTCCTCCTCTTCTTAATATTTTAAAGTTGAGAATCATTGTGATTTACACCCTTGCTTGGTGATGTCTTTCAGTCAAATATTAGGCCTTGTCTAATGTTGGCCTGTGGTCAGGTCCTTAGGTAGCACATTGAAAATCTCCGGAAGGTCTGGGGCTTAGAATTGGTGCAAGTTGCAAGGAAACATTACTTACTGTTAATAGCTGTAAATTTTTTCAGGGAGGAAAAATCCAGTCTTTGAGCATTAATTCTTCACTCTGGGCTTGAAATATTGTCATCATGATCTGTTGCTCGTAGCATTTTTCACAATTGAATGGGGATTGGGGAATAGGAACAGAAGCAATGAAATTATCTTGTCTAACAATTAATGCTCTGATCCCAAGCTCATAGGAGCTCATCTTAGAATTTAGGTAATTAAGAATCCGATGCACTTTATTCCCATCTAGTGCAGTGCATAAAAATGCAAATCGAATTCATTGTTTAGACTGTATTTCAATATTGTAAGAGAAATCTGACTTTATTGGAATTTGAGTTATGTGTAGTGGCTCATATCTGAATTGTTCTTTCAATTCGTTGTTCCTAACTTCATGCTGAGTTCTTCTAGTTGAATGTGCTTGCATCCTTGTTCACACTGCAATGTCTGACTACACATCATTGCATCATAATACTCATGTACTCAACATCTTTTGATTTTTTGAAACATGGCCAAGTTCATTTATTGATATACCACCTTGTTACAGGGGCCAAGCTCAGGCTGGGGGCAGAGGTGGAGGTCGGGGTGGTAGAGGCGGTGGAAGAGGTGGTGGTCGTGGTGGTGGGGGATTCCGTGGAAGAGGTGGCCCTAGGGGTGGCAGAGGGGGACCTCCAAGAGGTGGACGTGGTGGTGGCCGTGGAGGTGGTTTTAGAGGCCGAGGAAGATTTTAGTTGATACTCTCGAATTTCCCCTACAAGGGATCATGTTGGAACTAGTGTTTTAAGAATTTCGTTATCGTGAAACCTTTGTAGTGCAGCCCTCGTTGAAATCTGATTGCTGTTGTTTCATCAGAATGTCTTCTTCCGAAGATTTATCTTGTCTGCCTTTAAGGTTTATTAAGTTGCTAGCAATGGGTGCGCAGTGAAGAACTGGAGCAGTGGAGTAGATCTCCATTAAGTATTTTTGACTCGTGGGAAGCGACAAGATTAACGTCAGAATTCAGACATTGCTCCTTTTTTCCTATGCGCTAAAATTTTCTGTTTTTCATATCTAATCTGCTTTTAGATGGAGATGTAGCCCGATTCAAACTTGAAGGTATTATTATATATTTGGATTCAAGTAATACGAAGCATGGGAGACTGATGAACAACATTTTTATATTTTTTCCTGAGTTAAGTACATATGATATCTCCATTTGTTGCCTTGTGAATGCATATGGTTCTTACCATATGTACGTTGCATTGATACGCGATCGTCAATGGGGTGAAAAACATTGAAGAGAAAATTAGAAAAATTAAGCTGGACTCTATGCAGTTGACCCTCCATGGTTCTATGAAGCATGGCACTGAAATAACGAAGTAATGTCATGCACCAGGTTCGCAAGGGAAAGCTCAACGAAATGGTTCACAAAAAGAGAAGCAGATCGTGCTGTCAAATACTTGAAGCACTGTAGCTACATCCTAAATGGTTCCATAGCTCTGAATGTATTTAAGCGAATGGTTGAAGGAAACATCAGCTAATACACCAAACCCTTCAATTTATGCTAATATATATACTTTACACTACAAAAAACACTACAAACGACTAATTTTTTCACCCTGGGCAGTTCTTACAATCTTAATTGCATATTGGAGAGGATCTGAATCCTCTCATACTGTAACTTCTCATATCCATATCTTAGTAATTCCGTGATGCCTTTCAAGGAATAAGGAATATAACCCACCCTCTTCTTATTCCTTCAGCAAATCAAGCAGAAGATAACCATGAAAAACTAAAAGCAGAATTTGCTTCCAGAAGAAAATCAAGAAAAGAGATGAAACATGTAGCAAAAGGCGGATTGAATGTTTTGAACATGCGTCTCTTCGCATACATCCGATTGAATTGGAATGTTTTGAATATGCATAACTCTGTTAATCCCAGAAAAACATTCCTATTTTCCTTTCCTATGGACAAAGGGGAATAGAAACTATTCTAGAAACTACAACCCATATACTCAACTCACATTAGAAGAACATAATAAAAGAATACTAAATAAAATAGAAAATCCATACATAGAAAGAAAATTTTGCAACAATCAAAACAAACATTATAAATATATGTTCCATTTTTTCCCCAATTTTTTCTCTTATGTGCTGATACGAAAGTGTGCATGCCATTACATATTCCAATTTTTTATAGTGTGAACAAACTCTAAATTTAGCAGCTAGTATGAGGCATGGGCACTTAGGAGCGGTGCTTCACTTTCTATATTGACTCCTTTATGTTGTTATGCTACTAGTTACAGTCATTCTAAAATCTTGTGCGTATAAGGTGACCTTGTAGTTTTATGTTGCGTCCCTATTTTAGAAAGCAACTATAAAATGGCGGTTTTAAATTAAAGTTATGTCAAAGATTTGGTCCTGGTGTGGCACCTATCTCATCCCAACTCATTTTAGGGAGAGTTCTTGTTTTAATTGTTTTCGGAACGTTTGTTCGCCATAGATAGAATTCTTTTCATAAACAATGTCAATTGTTGATATCAATTTTGGTCAACTAAAATTACTGAGTCACACCGAATAGAGATTAAGCTCAAAAGTTTTAGTCCTAAGTTAAATCAGGCTCAAGAGTGAACTTCCAACTTCGAATAACCTGTAGGGGCTTATATAACACATATAAAGTACGTACTTAGTGATGTAACAAGGTTCAACCGAGCTAGATTTCAGGTCTACATTTTAGCATATAGTTTATTGCATAGTTAAGACTACAATCTCAATCTCTCTCTTTTCTCTCTTGTGATTACATAAATTTATGCGGAGAAGAGAAAGGAGATATGATCTTGAGATCTCCTAAACTATCTCTCCCCTCATGGAGAAGGTCTGTATTTAAAGTCTTTAGTTAAAGAAGTCGTACTTGAATTCCAATAAAGTCTTTAGATATGAGAGGAATTTTGTAATCTTATAAGATGAGTTCTATTGTTATAATTAACCCCCTCCCTTTTTTTTAAAGAGGGATCTGGGTTGACAGAAAGAATTTTTAAGTCGTACTTGAATTCCAATAAAGTCTTTAGATATGAGAGGAATTTTGTAATCTTATAAGATGAGTTCTATTGTTATAACTAAACCCCCCCTTTTTTTTAAAGAGGGATCTGGGTTGACAGAAAGAATTTTTAAATCGTACTTGAATTCCAATAAAGTCTTTAGATATGAGAGGAATTTTGTAATCTTATAAGATGAGTTCTATTGTTATAACTAAACCCCCCCTTTTTTTTAAAGAGGGATCTGGGTTGACAGAAAGAATTTTTAACTTCTGTGGATTTTCGTAGGCTTTGTAATCCTAACTTTAGTGGGCTTTCTTCATGTGTATTTGGACTGGTTAATTTATAAAACTAATACCATCCCTAATAAATATGAAAATAAACTAATAAAAATATGAAAATAGTTACATTTATAAGACAACTACTCTGAGTTGAGTGAAGGGAACGTTGTTTGCTAAGTCACATCTAGTGATAAAGATTCATATTGATGAAAAAAAATGCTCTTTCTGTTCATGTTAACAAGTAACGCTATGCCAATATTAAGGCCCATACTTAGCAAAGATATTATAGCCCACTGAGATCTCCCAAAAAAGAGCGATTCAGGGCAAAAAAAAAAAAAAAAAAACAAAAAGCCCATGATGGAGAAAGGATAATTCAAAGTTCTTGATTTTTTTTTGTATACTGTATTGAGGGGTTTAACTTTTTTACCCCTTTTTTACTTTTCTTTCATCCTTTTCAAAGTTCCTTGTTTTGATTTTATTAGATGATCATAGATATTTTATTTTTCATTGGCATCTTTGAAACTTTGAAAAGTTTCGTTATGAAAGGTCTCCTGAAATTTTGTTTTCAATATCTCACGAGGGATATCTAGGTCTAAGTATATGTACAAGATAGTATTTCTAGGTTTAAATATACTTTTCTAATGGGGTAAAGGTAGTTTTAAAGGTGTAAATGAAGATTTAATTAGTAATAAAAATTGTTTATTTTATCAAGTTGTACGTTCAAGTCATATATAGTTGTGGTTTTTTTTTTTTTTTTTTTAATTTCATTCTTATTTTCTTTTTGCTTTGAAGCAGTTCTATTCTATTCCCACTCTATTGAAAAACACCATTATCTATGTGCCTAAATTGCCAAAACAAAACTAAAAAGCTACAAGTTTGCTTAAATGTAGACATATGGAGAGCTTTGAAATTGATCTCCACTCCTACTTGGAAATACCACCAAATTTTTGAATGCAAAAAGAAAAAAAACGCAAATGCATCGTAATACAAATTGATTAAATGCAGATATTATATATCTGAAAAATTATCGATCAGTAGGAATAATTAGCTTGTATGGATAATATTTATTGATTTGATAACGATGGTCACTTCAGTATATGGCTTGTCAACTTTGTCGACTCATATCTATATATTTTATAAATTATTACCAAATCAATTAATTAACAAATAAAATTTGAGATTATGGAATTTAATAAGCTACTTTTTCACATGAATATAATCAGGAATTATTGTTTGACAAGTTTGTGCGAATCTGTCAGCTTCGGATCCAATCCAATTTTTCTTTGATGAAAAAAGGGAGATGGTCTTCATTTTTGGTTCCATCATTTTCTTAATCCAAGACACGCACCATACTTAATGGGATTTCCAAATACCATATTTTTCATACTTTTTTTTTTTTGTGCTCAGCTTGTATCTGTCATCATGCATTGATCATGTATGATATTGCGTCAATGAAATCCACCTCAATTCTCAGCAAACATATTAATACTGTAGGTACAAAAATCAGACATGGTAAAGGCAACTCCAGACAAATATATATATATATATATATATATATATATATATGAGGAAACGGGAAATAAACCGGCAGTGAAGGGAGTTCTTTCACCGCCGCTTAGGTGGCCCAATAAAATTATTACACGTAGCGCAACTTAAAGTAATAAATAAAAGAACTCTCTTAAATACCGCTTGAGTGGTGCCACATGTAATAATTTTATTGGGTCACCTAAGCGGCGGTGAAGGAACTCCCTTCAACGCCGGTGTATTTCCCGTTTACTCTCTCTCTCTATATATATATATGAGAAAACGGGAAATACACCGGCGGTGAAGGAAGTTTCTTTCACCGCCGCTTAGGTGGCCCAATAAAATTATTACATGTGGTGTCATTGGTGTCATTTAAGAGAATTCATTTATTTGTTACTTGAATGACGCTCCGTGTTATAATTTTATTGGGCCACCTAAGCAGCGGTGAAGGAACTCCCTTCACCGCCGGTGTATTTCCCGTTCCATATATATATATATATATATATATATATATATATATATATATATATATATATATATATATATATATATATATATATATATATATATATATATATATATATATATCATTAAGCTAATATTAATAATTAATAATTAGGACCATACATGCCATTAAAAAGTCTCACCTTCCCAGCTATTATGCATTCATTATCTTAATGCCTATTTGGATGTTGCCGACTAGCTTCCATGGAGCCCCACAATAATATTTGATAACAGTCCTCTACAACAAAAACAATATTTAAAGCACACGTTACAAGCTCTAGAACTCAGAGCTCTCCCTTTGTAGGTGTCGTTAAGCTAACACATTTACGTAACGGTCAAATTATGGAGCACCATGAACGTTGCCAAAGGCCATCTTAAAATCATCATTCAATTTAGAAGTAAATATATAGCATCAACAATTTAAAAGTATATTATGAAATCGTAGTTTCAATATATCATGCTTATTTTCCCACAAATTTTCAACATTAATTGTGTGAAAGTGATATAAAATAAACTTCTCCTACATACATAAGAAAGTATATAGTTAATTCGCTTTTAATTGAGATGATATTAATGTAGAATATTGAGACATAATTCTTAGGTCATGACTAATATTTAGCTGCTTGTGTAACCCAGCTTCTAGACTTGTTATCTAAATTATTTGTCTCGTGTTACTTCGACCTAAAATACAAATACGATTCCTTATATATTGTAAGTTTTCTCTAGGTGTGCTAGAAAATAATTGCAGGTAATGTACTTAATGCAAGTACAAGCCAAGCATATTAAAGCAATTTCACAACTCTTTTTGTAATTTAAAAATGAAACTATAGGTTAGGTTTAACTGACCAATCATTTATTTCTTCCAATTTTTAAGATTCTCTCATGCTTGGGGACATTTTTACATCTTAACCTTCATAAAATTTATGATTAGCTACTAAACTTAAAGTAGGTAATTTCCATTATCCTGCACTGAGGTTCAAAATTAGCGGAGGAGAAGACTTAATCATAGTTTAACTGGAATTCTTATTCGTGTCATAATAATACAACAAAAAACTGATATTTCTTACAAATTTATTATTATAAGTTTATGATAATTTTGCTCTTATCTTCTCAGTTAAGGTATATCTCCAGAGAATCCAAAATACTTACTAAATCAAAGCTCTAATAATTTCTAAAACTCAAAAAATAAAGGAATTTAAAAAAAAAATTAAACTAGGACTAGCAAAAATAAATAAATAAATAAACCATCCTGCTTCCTATTGTAGTGAGATCCTAGTGATTAGAAGAAAATTAAACATTCTATAATGAATTTGAGATAATGTTAGAGTTTAAGCGAACAAAAAAGTTTTTTTTTTTTTTTTTTTTTGCAATGCCTTGTTTTTCAGGTGCTTACAAAAAACGGAATAGCAGGCACAAGACAACGTGCACGATGCCATAAATTGTATCCCAATACAAAAAAAAAAAAAAAAAAAAAAAAAAAAAAAAAAAAAAAAAAAAATCAGAGTAATAAAAAATAAAATAATTAGTTACATAACACAAGATAAGATAATAACTTTTTTTACTATTAAAGAAAAGTATAAGTAGAAAATATAAAGTACATAGTCAAGTTAACAAAATACATTTCTTAGCAAAATACAAACTCTGCCAGTGGTGCTTAAAGTTATTATTTTTTCACTACTTGTCCCAAGGTAAGATGAAAAAGGAGGCTTGTGGTATGTCTATGACAGTCAATGTAACAATGTCACGAGTTATGACATGAGCTAAAAAAATAAATTTCGTTGGGTGTTTCCTACTAAGCAGCGTGCTACATCGGAGCTCGGGGTAGTAAAAAATGTACGAGAGTTATTAGGTCATCGCCTTAGAAGTGATGCCACATCGACATTCGGATGTGATATCAAATGTGAGAGGGTTCCCACAAGTTAATGAGTAGGTGAGGCAAAAAAAATATTTTATGAACATGGAATTCGCTTAGCCTCATGAAACTTATATTCTTTTGTAGGTAGATTAACAGAATTAATTGATATTATAATAGAATGTGTGTACAAGAAACTAAATAGGTACGTTAGAAAGCTAAAGTAATAAAGCCATTGGGCTATAAAATTTGGTATGCAAGACATGTGTGATTATAAGTAAATAATTACTTGAGAATGTAATGAAGATTAGGAGAAAAAATGATAAGATTTTATTAGTTAAACTTATTTTAGATAAGATGACTCTAAATGTTATTAGTACATATGTACCGCAAGAAGAACTTGATGAATCTAGTAGACGTTAATTGTGAAAGGATCTGAATGAGATGATACAGAGAATATTTGTAAGAGAAGAACTCTTTATTGGTGGTGAACTCAATGGACATGTACGAACTAGTCACAATGAGTTTAATAATATACATGGAGAATTTGGTTTTGGAGAAAAATTAACCAAATAACTCAATTCTAAATTTTGATTTGTCCTATGTTTTGATTTTAGTGAATACTTGGTATAGAAAAAGAGTTTCTCAATTTATTACGTTTAGAAGTGGATCGAGTATATGCCAAATATACTTTTTTTTAACTAGGAGGGTAAATAAAACTAGTTGTATAAATTGTAAGGTAGTACCAAGTGAGAGTGTAATAACCCAACATGGACTCTTAGTTTTAGATATTAAGATTAGAAGTAGACTTTGAAAGATTGAGTATAAATTAGATTTTAAGATTAAGTTGGTGGCGGTTAGAATGTAATCAAAAAATTTCTGTATATAGAATAGTATATGAAGTAGTTTGAAAGAACCATGATGATTTTAATATAACATGAAACAAAATGGTTAGCTGTATAAAGAGGGTAGGTAGAGATATATTTAGTGAGTAGACTTTGAAAGATTGAGTATAAATTAGATTTTAAGATTAAGTTGGTGGCAGTTAGAATGTAATAAAAAAAAAATTTGTATATAGAATAGTATATGAAGTAGTTTGAAAGAACCATGATGATTTTAATATAACATGAAACAAAATGGTTAGCTGTATAAAGAGGGTAGGTAGAGATATATTTAGTGAGTCGAGAGGTGGTACTTCACCATTTAAAGACACATCATGATAAAATGAAGAGGTAAAAAATAATATTAGAATTAAGTAGGACCTTTACATAAATTTTTAAAAAAATAATGATGGAATAAGTTTTGAGAGGTATAAACTAGCTAATAAAGATGCCAAGAAAATTATTCGGATACAAAAGGTAAATTATACAAATAAGTATACGAGAAGTTGGATAATAAAAATGCTGGAAGGGATAACATAAAATTGCTTGAATAAGAGAAAGAAAGTTTGGAGACTTATGTAGTATAAAATATATTAAACTTGAGAACCAGAAGGTTCTCATTCGAGATAAAAAGACTAAAGAAAACTGAAGAGATTATTTGACAGACTTTACTATTCAGTATGAAATATGAATCATACTTTTATGTGTAAAATTAAAGAATTTAAAGTAAAAGAGGTTATGAAGAAAATAAAATAAAAAAAAGTTATTGGTCCATATGAGATTCCTATTTACGTTTGGAGATACTTATGAGAGATGGGTGTGAGGTGATTGATAGACCACTTTAACAAAATTTGGAAAAATAATAATATGCCAAATAAATTGAGGAAGAGCATCCAAGTACCTCCATATAACGGTGATATTTAGAGTTGTTCTAAATACTGTGGAATAAAACTAATGTGTCCCACTATGAAACTTTGAGAAATGATAATTGAATATAAATTATGCTATATTGTTAATATTTCAGAAAATCATTTTGGTTTCATGTCGGAGCGGTCAACGATAGTAACTATTCATTTACTTCTTCAACTTATAAAGCAATTTCGAGAGAGAAATAAAAATTTATATATGGTCTTAATTGATTTAGAAAAATTTAATAAGAAGATACCACGAGAGGTACTTGGTAGATATTAATGAAGAGGAGAGTCCCATCAAATATACTGGCATAATTAAGGATGTGTATGTTAAAATAGTGGTAAATGCTAGAACGTGTAACCGCCTAACAAGTGACTTTTCAATCAAAATTGGATTGCATTAAGGTTTTGCATTAAGTCTATTTTTATTTATTATAATGATAGATGAGCTTATTAAAACTATTCAGAATGAGATATCTTAATATATGTATATGATGTTCATATTGTCCAAGTCGATAAGACGAGAGCAGAAGTAAATACCAAGTTAGAGTTATGGATGCAGACATGAGATTCTCGATGTTTTAAATTGAGTATATCCAAAACAAAGTATATGGAATGTAAATTTAATAAATAAAGGACTCGAGATTGTAGCATTATGATAATGGACGAGTAAGAGGTACAAATTAATAATCAATTTAGATACTTGGATTATATTATTCAAAAAGAAGGAAATGTTTATTGTGATGTAAACTATAGTATCCATACTAGTTGGTTGAAATGGAGGAGTGCAATATGAGTTTTATACGATCGTAATAACTTGTTGATATTGAAGGAATATTTTTGTAGGACTGCTATTTGTGAGCCATAAAATTGTAAATGATTTTTTATTGAGCTTTTTCAAGGAAAAATTACAATTATGAACTATTTTCCGTTTACAGAAGATGAGGAAAATCCAATTCTTTCTTTATTTAAAACTGAGTTTTAGAGTAGCTATGGAGGATGATTCTACTTTCCGTTGACACTATGTATAAAATTTTGAGTTGGCAAGAAATTAAACCCCTTGATAGCACTAGCACTTTGCTAGAAAATGACTCTTTTTTTTTTATCGCTCTTGATAGCACCAGCACTTGATCTCCCGATGCCGCTATTTATAGATTCGGATACTCTTGATAACTGTGTAACTATTAGCCTCCACGATCTGAGAATTAATTTCTCACATTTTGGTATGGTAGATTTGTATTAAATCTTCAGAATTTATAACCGACGTCTTTAATTCTCTGGATCATAACTAAAAGACAAAACGTGAATCTCAATCTTTAGATTTGCATTTCCTTTAAACGACAATCAGAATGCGAATTCAAACTTTAGATTCACGGTTCTTTCAGACTGCAACTGGGATGTAAATATCAAATTTTAGATTCACAGCTTTGATGTGATTACAACTGGAACATGCATCTCAAAATTTAGATTTGTAGTTTCTTCGAACTATAACTAGAACGCAGATCTCAGACTATAGATTCGCGGTTTCTTAGGACTGCAACTGGGATGGGAATCTCAAACTTTAGATTCGCAGTTTTGGTGTGATTACAACTGGAATATGGATTTCAAAATTTAGATTCGCGGCTCCTTTGGATTATAGCTGGAACGCAGATCTCAGATTTTAGATTCGCGATTCTTTCGGACTGCAACTAGAATGCGAATATCAAATTTTAGATTCACGGCTTTATTGGACTACGAATCTCAAACTTTAAATTCACAATTTTATTGTGATGGCATATTCGCTATTTGTATAATATGCTTGGTGCAATGATGAGACCCTGCAGAGCTCACTCTTTATTAAGTTTGCGAATCTAGAGAAAAAATTCACACTTAAGCTTCATTCGCGAATCAAAAATCACGTCTCATTTTTTATGAAAATAAAGTACAGCTCTATAAAAACCACATCTTATTTCTTTTGTAGTTTATATACACGGATTTCTCTTTATGAAAGATGATGCCAATAAAAGAAAATTCCGCCAACATTCATAAGATGATAATCTCTATTCTTCTTATACTAGAGGTAGATCATCTCATAGAGGTGTGTGGATCATCTCTTAAGGATTGTTTTTTTCTTTAGCCTTCTTGGCCTTATAGGAGTTTTGGGGATTTAAATTCTCATTAATTTTGAGATAGTAGAGGTGTAACCTCAATTTTTAATTGAATGGGATGTAACTCCCATTTTAATCCACTTATTAATGAGATGTAACTCCCACATTAATTGGGTTTCATGCATGATGATTTTGATTTTTTTATCAACAGAACCCCTTCTAAAGTTTTCAAAATATCTTTGACTTTTTGAAGATATTTTGAAATACTTTGGTTTTCTTTATGGTTTGATAAAACTTGTTATTCAGTTAGAGATAATTGTTAACTTGACAAATTTTGGAGGAATGGAATTTGGATTTGTCAGAAATAATTTTTAACTTGATAATTTTTGGAGGAATTAAAATTTAGATTTGTCGTCATTTATTCAAAGGTAACTGTTAATGTTAACTTAATGAATGCACTTGGTATTGATGATCAGAGGTAACTGTTAATTTGATACCTCATTGACTCTTTGTTGTATATTGTCAAGAGGTAATCATTAACTTGACAATATAATCATTATTTAAATGCTCAAAATGGATTTTGCGATGAATGAATAATTTTCTTAAACAGGATAGAAGTATTCATTAACTTTCCTGATCAGATTACATTTTCAGCTGTTCAGGACTTGTAATATAACAGCTTTTTGAATTACCAGAGGTAATTTTTAACTTAGCAACTTTTGGAGTAAGAAAATTTGGTTTTGCTAGAGATAATTTTTAACTTACCAAATTTTGGTGGAAGGAAATTTGTTATGTCAGAGATAATTTTTAACTTAGCAAATTTTGGTGAATGAAAAATTATTTTGCCAGAGGTAATTTTTAACTTAGTAAATTTGAAGGAAAGGAAGCAGAGCGCGACTTTATAAAAATTCACACTTTTAGAATTTAAGACTGCGTTTCTAAACTTCTTCTAGTATTAATATGCGACTTTATGAAATTCACATTTTTGGATCCTTTGATTCCAGATTTACAAATTTCAAATCTGTCAAAAACAGGAACTTATCATGATAAGTTTATGAGATTTTTAGTAAATCCTCAGTTATAAACGAATTTGATTAGCCTTTACCAATTGCCGTTTGAATTGAGCTAGTTATACTATTCCCCTCAGCATGATGAGTTGTCAGAATTTTATTGGACTTTAAATGCTAAACTTTCCTCTTCTATAAAGCTTAATGGATTAGAGTTATTTGTGTTTTTTATCCCAGCACGGTAGGATTGTTGAGGATGTTATTTGAATTTTAAATGTCAAAGTTTCCTCTTCTCTAAATCTTAATGGATTAGAGTTATTTGTGTTTTTTACACCCAGAATGGTAGGGTTGTCAAGAATGTTATTTGAACTTTAAATACCAAACTTTTCTCTTTACTTAGTCATGGAGACATAGGATTCATTCGACATTTCATGCTGAAACTCATTGAATGGGCTTTTCCATGTATATGCGCTCTATTTGATTGGTGGACAAATTGGTCTAATCAGTTAGAAATAATATTTCTTCAGAAATTTTCCATTAATTGGTATCATTATTTTATCGCCATTCTGTTTTGCCAACCGATATGCGCTATTAGAATAGACTGCATCAATAACAAACGGTCCCTCCTATTTTGGCGGGAACTTTTCTTTGGATTTTTGATTAATTATAATCGGTCTTCTTATTGAAAGGACCAGATTACTTTTCTTGAAAGTTCTCTACTTAACCTTTTTATTAAAGGTCTTGAAAATCTATACTTGGTAGAATTCAATGCTTTGTTGAGCTTCCAGACGCTTATTATCAATCCTTCTCTTGAACTCTTATGGAGTATTTTGTGCCATATATACGGATATGGAGTCTTCAAAGAATGTGTCCTATATTTGGGATTCGGCCACAACTAAATTTACTATGTTTTCTTCATCAGAAGAGACTCCAGCCATTCATCTGTAATCTACTGGTGTTGTCACTCTTTTCTTGAGCCGAGCATTTTGAAAAATACCCCGCATCTCGCTAAATATACTCTTTAAGCCTAAAGAATGTTCAAAATTAGAAGAATCTTTTCTATAGAAATTCTTTATTTTCTTTTTTTTTTCTTCCCGAAACTTATCATATTAGATGATACTTCAAGGTATTCAGGTTCAGAAAATTCCTACTTGTTACGTCGTCTCCTTTTTGATGATTGAGACGAAGATATTGTAAGCCGATTAAAAATCAACTGTTTGGCAGGAGTAGCCACACAGTGACAATGCGATAACACTGCGTTGATTAATCATTCGTAATGACACTGAGATTAAAAACCAACTCGGGATTATTTTCTCTTTTTGTTGTGAAGTTCCCTGAGATCTCTTGTATTGGAATCCATCATTTGATTAGTGGGGTGGTATTGTTTCCAAAAGATATCTTTGGAATAAGAGTCTCTATTTCTTTAATGATTCAGTGAATTTTAGTTTAGCTGGAGTAGCATATGGATGAGCTTCTGTCTTAGAAGTTGATTCTTCTTTAGAAGTGCGCTTTTTAAAAACCGCGCTTTTCTGTTGGCACACGAATTTGTGGTTCGCGTCTATTTATAAAAATGCAATCTTGAAAATCACATTTATCTCCCAAGGCATGAGGGTAGGGCCCTTGTCTGGTTTGTAGGATGCGAATGTAAACTCCGCATTTGTAATTATAAATAAATTTGGTGTGTGTATAGTATTTTTTGTAAGAAACACAAGTAAATTTATCTACATCTTGATTTTTCTTTTTATCGTCTGAGACCATTACTTCACTGTTTGGTTTCCATACTTGAATTGTACGTCCTCACAATTATAGTTCAACAGCCTTTTGTTGCTTCATGACTCTGCAAAAAGCACGAGCCATGTTTCTTTGTAAGTTCCTTCTCATCGTGCGGGTGAGAGAAACTTTGTTTTCTGAGTCATCTTTTTGACAATCAGAAAATGATCGTTTTCCTTTATTATTATGGGGATCCTGATCCATCTTCTCGAGAAGATTCTCATGGATCTTGGTTGGAACAAATCCTGAGTCTTGTACTGGTGAAGGAGATGGTTCTCCTTTAGAACTAGATTGGTCTGAGGAGTCCTTTAATTGGACTACTGTCTTTGAAACCTCTTTAAAGGCTAAATTGTTAGAAATCCTACGATATTTCTGTAAGGAATTAGGGCTTCTAGAGCCAGAAGAGAGGAATTTTTTATATTTCTCCTGATCGAACGCAATAATGAGTGATTCGACTATGCTGCCGACTAGAATATTATCAGATTGAGCTACAACCTTATCATCAGTGATGATAGGTTTTTCCAGAGGAATCACCAATTTTCTGTGAGCCATAAAATTGTAAATGATTATTTATTGAGTTTTTTCAATGAAAGAATACAATTATGAACAATTTTTTATTTACAGAAGATGAGAAAAATCTAATTCGCTCTTTATTTAAAGCTGAATTTTAGAGTAGCAATGAAGGACGATCGTACTCTCCGTTGACACTCTGTATAAAATTTTGAGTTGGTAAGGAATTAAATCTCTTGATAGCACCAGCACTTAGCTAGAAAATGACTCTTTTTTTTTATCTTGATCTCCCGATGCCTTTTTCCGCCTTGGCTCGTACTATTTATAGAGGTTTGGAGACTCTTGAACTGATGTAACCGTCTAATTGTTGGCCTCCACGATCTGAGAATTAATTTCTCGCCTTTTCCTCTGGTTGATTTGTATTAAATTTTCAGAATTTATAACTGATATCTTTAATCCTCTGGATCGTAACATAAAGGCAAAATGTGATACTCAATCTTTAGATTCGGGTTTCCTTTAAACTGCAATCGGAACGTGAGTCTGAAACTTTAAATTCACGGTTCTTTCAGACTACAACTGGAATGCGAATCTCAAACTTTAGATTCACAGTTTTTGTGTGATTACAACTGAAATGCGGATCTCAAACTTTAGATTCGCAGCTCCTTCGGACTATGACTGGAATGCCGATCTCAGACTTTAGATTCACGGTTTCTTCGGACTGTAACTGGAATGCGAATCTCAAATTTTAGATTCGCAGCTCCTTTGAATTATAACTGAAATGCAGATCCCAGACTTTAGATTCGCAGTTCTTTAGGACTGCAACTAGAATGCGAATGTCAAACTTAAGATTCGCGGTTTTGTTGTACTGCGAATCTCAAACTTTAAATTCGTGACTTTGTTGTGATGGCATGTTCACTGTTTGCATAATATACTTGGGCGCGATAATAAGACCCTGCAAGGTCTACTCTTTATTATGTCTGTGAATCTAGAGAAAAAGATTTACACTTTAGTTTTATTCGCGAATCAAAGATCGCATCTCATATTTTATGGAAAATAAAGTATAACTCTGTGAAGACCACGTCTTATTTCTTTTGTAGTTTATATACACAGATCTCTCTTTATGAAAGATGATCCCAATAAAAGAAAATTCTGCCAACATTCATAAGATGAGAATCTCTATTCTTCTTGTAATAGAGGTAGATCCTCTCATAGAGATGTGTGGATCATCTCCTGAGAGAGTTTTTTTTTCTTTAGCCTTCTTGGCTTTTATAGGAGTTTTGGGGATTTAAACTCTCATTAATTTAGAGATAATGGATGTGTAACTCCCATTTTAATTTTTAATTGAAAGGGGGGTAACCTTCATTTTAAACTACTCATTAATGGGATGTAATTCTCATTTTAATTGGTGTTCGTGCATGATGATTTTGATTTTTTTTCAACACTATTTAACCAGCTTTATCATATAGTACGGAATGCTATGCTATAAAGAAAAGTCGTGCATAAAAGTTAAGTATTGCAGAGATGTACATGTTTTATTGAATGTACAGTAACACTAGGAGAGATAAAGTGAGAACGAGAATATTCGTGCTAAGGAGGCATGATCCTCATGAAAAAAAAGATGCGAGAAAATCGCTTATGATAGTTTAGCCATGTGCAATATAGACCTTCAAGTGCACTCGTTTGACGAGAAAAGTTTATCAACATATGAGAAGTTAAAAGAGTAAAGAGAATACCGAAGAAAATATAAATGTAAGTGATACGAAAAAAAATGAATGCTAAAGATTTAAACGAGGACATGTTCGATAGGAATGAGTGGAGAAGGATTATCCATGTGACCGACTCAGCGTGATTCTCTTTAAATTCATATAGACTATCCCAAGTATTTCGGATGAAAGACTTAGTTGTAGTTGTTGTTGTCTATCTCTTAACTAAATCTCACAAGGAATTTAAAACAATAAAAGTTACCAGCTTTACTTTCTAGTTCACTACTATATCTCTACCTATTTCAGAAAATATGAGTGGTTTGCTGATGGTGGTGTGCTCTATTCGAACTGTACACTTAAGAGTATGAACATGGACGAAACTAGGATTGTACAATGATAGGGGCTAATAATAAGAACTAAAATTGTAATTGATGGTCAAAATAATGAACATAACAAGAAATAAAATTAAATAGTAAGTTTTAATATAAGAAATTGATTAATTTACTTACAGACTTTGTAATTTGTAAAACATTTTTATCATTATAAATAAGAGGCATCCACTTATCTAATTAATTTAAAAACTAGTTACAATTTGAAAATAAGATGTTTACCTTGCTGTTAGGGAATTGCAACAATTACTTATTGCAAATAAG
Source organism: Dracaena cambodiana (assembly GCA_036321105.1). Lineage (NCBI taxonomy): Eukaryota > Viridiplantae > Streptophyta > Magnoliopsida > Asparagales > Asparagaceae > Dracaena > Dracaena cambodiana. The sequence goes on along the minus strand of JAYEPQ010000011.1, from coordinate 19,538,660 downwards.
AATTCCAATATTAACTAAGCAACCTGTCAAACCAAGTTTAAAAAGAAATAAAAAAAAAAGTCATATTATAAAATGAGAGAGGGAGAGTTCTAATATAGAACCAAGCAACCTATCAACTCTCGATTTTGTCTTTGCAACTTTCAAACACTAGTATGACAATATTTTTCTCTAAATTTCTCTATCACTCTACGCAAATAATGCTCCTAAAATCAAATAAAAAAAACCCATTTTGACTCTATCAGTTGAAAAATAGGAAAGGTACGAAAGGCACACGCGAGCCGTCTCGATTAATATTCAATTAAAGCCATAAATTGCCCTAGCCTTCCTCTAATTGATTACTCATTACTTGTTCTCTATTTCTAAGTAAAGTCCATTAACTATCAGCTCATTTCTCAATTGGGCCTCAATTTTGTTCATATGAAGAAATCAATCAAAGCTCAGTTTTACAATTATGAGTTTAAGAACTAGACTGAACTGAAATTTATGTTAATTAAACTTATTTTATTTCTACCTACTAACTACCTACTCTATCCTATGTGGGTGTTCTTGGGGCATGGTCCCCATGGTCTTCTAGTAGTTCCGTCATTGTGTATAAGAATTTAGGAGATTAAACTCGTCCAGTAGAGAACAAATGAAAATAATAGGATAGTGGAATATGGTAAGAATCAATATGAATATGAATGTTCAAAGTTACAGAGAGTTTATATTTAATTGCAACTGTTATGCATTAGATATCCAGGTAAATATATTTTATAACTCAAATGTGATATGATGTAAGCATGATCAGTATGTCTCAATAATTAATACGTATTCAAATATAAACACATAATCGCACAGTGCCACAAATGCCATATATACCTGTGAGTGAACTAGAGATAAATCCTACTACATATCTCATACTACGTAATGTGTCAAAGATTTTAAAGGTGGCTCCAACAAAACCAAAAGTTCAACTTTTCTTGGCTCATATAGCACTTAGATCGAAACAATCTTTCTAATTCTCTCTCCATATATAATTGCATAGTGGTTCTAAGTTATTTAACTATTAATTATGTTGTTAGGAGCTAAAACAGTAGTAGAATATTGCATGTTCTAGGGATCTTATGAATTTAGTATTAATGGTAGTAATTAATCTCAATGCATTTTAGGATATAGTCCAAGCAGTCTTCCTAATTCTCGTTCGATATATAATTGCGTACTGGTTCTAAGTTATTTAATTATTAATAAGTTATTAGAAGCTAAAACAACAATAAAATATTGTATTTTTCAGAGATCTTATACATTTAGTATAATGGTAGTAATTAATCTCAGTGCATTATGGGATAAGGGATTGGTTGCATAGACTCATAGTCTTATTGGGACCCTTTAAATTTCAAGTTGCTCTACTTCTATTAGTTAATAGTATATCTTGATCGATTTTAGAGATTGTCCTCGTAGATTGAAGAGTTGGTCATCGCCATAACGTGGTACTTTGCTCTATATGCCACTAAGATCCATGAGTAATAATAATTGTCTTGATGGACTCCAGAGGTGACCCTCATAAATTTAAGGAGGTGGTCCCTATGACAACAGTGACACTTTGGTCCACGTGTCACTTAAGTCTATGAGTAATAGTAATATTAATAAGTCTCGATAGATTTCTAGAAGTGACCCCAGTAGGATTGCTCGCCTAGACTCTTAGTCTTACAAGAATGCTTTAAATTCCACGTGGCACATAGGTTCATGAGTGACAATAATAATGAGCAATAATAATAGTAATAGTAAGAGTATGTGTATTACTGCATATCATAATCTCTGGAATATATTCCTACTTCCATTAATTAGTTTTCCCTTTAACCCCATGCTTAATTTGTTTGCATATGTTCAAGTGTGAGCATATATCAACTGTGTCGTACAGTTCATATGGTCAAGCTTTAGTTAAGTCGCAGGTAAGCATAGATTATATAAAGTAAACTATCACAAAATGTATTCATGGCATTTGAATAGAAACACATAGAAATTATAAGTTATTTTTTTAAATGCATTAAAAAAAGAAACCTCACATAATACTATAGAAGGAACTCGGGAAGAATCTAAATTGGTAGACCCAATATCTGGTGGTTACTGTCATTGGACAACAACCCAACCAGTTCAATTCCATGTAAAACCATTATTGAAAATTGAAAACTTGATATGAAATATTTGTTTATAGTCGGGATCCATTGAAACTAATTACAAAATAATGTTATCATATTTCTTTACGTAATTAACATAAAACTGAAATCAAAATACGGCAATCAACAAAAATAGAAAAAAGTTGACTATCCAACAGTATACTTCAAAATAAATAAAAAAGTAATTATAATAACAAGACAAACAATCAACAAAAAATGAGTTTGGATTGACGAAGTTGGACTTGGTTGACAGTAACCATTACTAGGTAATGTGATTTTTACAAAGACCATATCCAAACTAGTAAAAATCAGGACCAAAACCCTAATAATTCGATACATGTTGACTATCCAAGCCATTATCAATCATCCAGTTAACCAAACTAAAATCTAATGCATACCAAAGTAATCAAGTATCAAGAGAAAACATAAGAATTAAATTTTGAATGATTTGATTCCAATGAGACCGCTACATAGTGCCAAGTACCGCTAGGTGGCCGTTCCACCAAGCTTAATCACAATAGTAGAACAAGGACGAAATGAGAATGATTTTCACATAGAATTCAATAAAATGTTAAGCATAACAAGTTATATGGAGATTTAGAGAACAAAAATGGAAAAATCAGGTACTAGTCATAGAACGGATAACTATATTTGTCTCAGCTTATTCTGTGTACAGCTGATTCCTACAGCTATGCACCCTCCCCTTCTTGCCTTGTTGCCATAGCTTTTCTTGAGGAGAGAAGAAAATTTAAACAGGAGAGGTAATATGATCAAGAAAATAAATGATAAGGGATTCATTATTACTAACCTTCATCTCATATTTGGCTTAGACACCGAGTGACCCCCTTAATGCTGTCAACTGGTCTTGCTGTGCCTCACTTAGAGAGAAAAATTTCTTTGAGTGGAAGTGAGGAATGGATCAATTAAGGGATAGAGAAAAAAAATGATTGTTTTGATAGGGTGGCGGTGGGGGGTGGGAGACAGGGGTTGGTGGTGGTGGGACGAGTAAGTGATTTGATGGTTTTAATTAAATTTTTGGTATTTGACTGAATTTCAACGATTTTAAAAATATTTCAAGTTAATATTGGAGACGGATACGAATGAGAAAAGAATGACAAATCTATGAAATAATTATTAAAATTTTAAGCTGAAAATATAATATCCCAAAAATTATGATTGTTATCTATCGACAATAAATATTTTCACCAATTTCTAGAATTTCTCAGAAAATTCTCAGAAAACTATAATAAATCAGGAAAAAAAAAATAATGCCTTCAAAATCGGAATCTCAATTCGAGTTATATAATTCAAGATGGATCTTTTGAAAGTCCAACTGAATATCAATCGTCTCTTGGTACTATTGATACAAAATAACAAATATAAAAATATAGAGTAAAATCAAACTTGGTGACTCTAATTTGGTACCATTAATAAAAAACAACAAATATAAAAATAGAGAGTAAAATAAATCTTGTATCACACCAATAGCAATACCTTGAGCATCTACATTGATATGATTAGTATAAAATATACTAACTCAAGCAGTTGGCTGGTTAAAAATATTATATTTTTGAAATAAGGGCTTGGACAACCAGTGGTGATGGGGGTGCAAAAGATAGGAAGCTGATGATAGGGGCGATATGAGGTCAGAGTATACATGAGGAGTACCTAGATAGGAGAGAGTTAAAAGAGAGAAAATAAATAAAAGTTAAAACAAGCATAACTTTAAAATATAGTGAGTTATACTTAAAAAAAAAAAATCTTATTTTTGAATTTTATGGGAGTGTACTTAATAAATAGGGGTATTTAAAAATGGATGGATACATTTAGAATTACTACTAAGCTAAACTAATTGAAATAGTATTAATTATCAATTAATGAAGTCAAACATATATCCAATATAGTTACGTAATGTCCAAAAGCGTATAAAGTAGGTATTTAAAAAAATAATTATCTCTCAAGTATATATCGAATTGTGTTAGAGTTCATGGACATTTTTGAAAATTTCTCAGGACTACCACCATACATGGTAGTAGTCTTCGCTATTGACCTTAATTTTAGTACTGAATTTATCTCTCAGGCACGTATCGAATGGGTAACAGAGTTAGAGAAAATGAAAAACCAGTTGGATGAGTTGGAATCTAAAAGTTTTATTGAATCATAAACTCCACCTTGGGAGCACTAGTATTTTTTTATTGGAAAGAAGAATGGAGACAAGATTGGACATTAATTATAGAGGATTGAATACGATCACTATTAAGAATCGATAGCCACTATTAAGGATTGATAATTTGTTCGATCAGCTTAGTGGAACTAGAGTATTTTTCAGGCTGAATCTTAAGTCTGGATATCATCGAGTGAAATGAAAGAGTCAAACATTCTTAAGATAGCTTTTCGAACTAAATATAATATTTTGAATTCTTACTAATGTCATTCAGAATGACGAATGCACCTACTATTTTCATGAACTTAATGCATCAAATTTTTGCTCCATATTTAGATAAGGTTGTTGTGATGTTCATAGCCGATATATGGATATATTTCAAAGCGTAAGAGGATCAGACTTAATGCTTAAGGATAGTTTTGGAGATATTAGGAAGGAGAGATTATGTAGAAAGCTCAACGATTGTGAATTTTGGCTTAGTAGTGTTTCATTTTTTGGACACATTGTTTCTGAAGATGAAATACACTGGATCTTAGTAAGATCTCAATAGTGAACGATTGGCTTATTCTAAAGAATGTGTCTAAAGTGAGAAATTTTCTCGAATTAGGTGGTTATTATAAAAAATTCATACATGACTTTTTTAAGATTGCAGGACTACTAATTGTGTTTATGAGAAAAACATAGTAGTATAACTGGATAACCGAATGTGTTTCAGATTTTGAAGGGTTGAAAAAGAGGCTCACTACACCACTAGTATTAGCTATACTAGAAAACACTAAAGGAATGATTGAATATAGTGATACGTCCGATAGAGGATTAAAATTTTTTGTGTAGACGGAACATGGTCAAATGATAGCTTATGCTTCTCGGCAATTGAGACTGCATGAGAAAAACTATTCCACTAGTAATTTGTAGCTTATAGTTATAAAATAATTTCTTAAAGATTTGGAGCCATTATTTACTGCATAGTATAGTGGATATGTATATAGACCTTAAAAGTTTTATGCATGTTTTCACTTAGAACGAACTCAATATAAGACAGAGAAAGTGGCTTGAATTGATAGTGGATTTCCTACATCTACTATAATGTGCCTATAATATCATTATCAAGTAAACATCAAGATGACACCATTTGAGGCTCTATATGGGAGAAAATTTAGATCACTGATATATTGAGTTGTCATCAGAGAAAAGAAGCTACTTGGACCAGAGATGATTCCACAGACTGTAGACAAGCTTAACTTAATATGGCAAATTTGAAAACAACTTAAGACCTATTGAAAAAAAAAAGAGAGACTAGAATTTGAAGTAGGAGATTTAGTCTTCTTAAAAATTTCACCTATGGAGTCATTCATTTTGGCAATGGTGAAAAATTAAGCCCGAGATTTATCGGACCCTTCGAAATCTTGGAGCGAATCGACAAAGTCTCCTGTCGCCTAGCATTACCACCTACCTTGGAAGAAGTACATAATGTTTTACACAACTCATAACTAAAACGATATGTACGTGATGTTATTACCACCTACCTTGGAAGAAGTACATAATATTTTAGATTGTTTTTATCTAGTAATTAATTATTTAGATTCCCTTAACTAATATGATTCTATATTAATTATTTAATTTCCTTAACTAGACAGAAACTCAATCCTTGGAAGAAGCACATCAAGGATTAATCAGAGCTTGAGATCAGACCAGATCTCTCCTATACAGAACAGCGGTAGCCATAATCGACCGCATAGAAAATATATTAAAAAATAAAGTAATTCCACTTATGTTAGTTTCTTAGAACCGATATTCGAGCCAGGAGACAACTTGGGAGCGAGAAAAAGATATTCACGAGGGATTAACACACTTATTTGAATAAAAGTATAATCCTCTTTTACATCACTTGAGTTTTAAGAAATTTCAAGGACATAATTTTTACTTAAGGGGGTTAGAATATGATAGCCAGTTTTATTTTTTAATTTTCTAATTTATTAAAAATAATATTTTGTGAAAATAAAAAAAGATTTTTAAAAGATAAATAGAAATAAAAGAGAAGAAGTCAAAGAGCATCCCAACTCCTAAATAAAATAAATTAGATTAGTTCTTATCTAATAATTTTGATAAGGATTAATCTAGTTTATTTTAACTAAAAAATATTCTAATTTGATTCATATCTGAAAGGATAAGAGTCTAAATAGATGTTGAATCTAAATAAAAACCTAATTTTTAGATTGTTTTTATCTAGTAATTAATTATTTAGATTCGCTTAACTAATATGATTCTATTTTAATTATTTAATTTCCTTAGCTAGATAGAAACTTAATCCTCCCCACCACTTATCAAATGCAAGACAAAAAAAAAAAAAAAAAAAATCTGAGAGAACATATGTAAAAAAAAAAAAAAAAAAAAAAAAGAAAGAGAAATAGGAGAAACAAAAAAAAAAAAACAGAGAATTTCAACTAGAGTCTAAAAGTATCTTTGGAGACTTTATCATCCTTCAGGCCAAAGATTTAGATCCAATTTAGATTAAGGCTAAGGTGAGCACTTTAACTCACTATAAATATGCTTGTAATGTTGCTTTATTTCTATATTTTTTGTTTATTTAATTAAAGTTATAAATCTTTGATATATATTACTTAGTACCAAAGCTTTATACGCAATTCGTTGTAGTGTGCAGCTCTTTAATTTTTATTATAAGAGTTAAGGAATAGGATGATATATATTTTATTTTATTTCTCTTTTTTTTTCTTTTTCTTTTTTCTCTTCCATTCCCTATTCTACATTTCCGAAACTGAAAATAAATAAATAATTAAATAAATTTGTTACAGGATATATATACAAGCAAATTCATTATCATAAGGACGATTTAAAAGTTTTAATAAAGCTTCATTGTTAATAGAGGACTTTGTGTTGTGATAATTAAGCGTTTTGAAATCCTCTTAAGTACCAAGTTGCCGCCCAAATCCAGACAATCATGAAAATGCTTAAATGATTTCTGTTGAACCAAGCTTCTAAGAATGAAGCAAACCAGCTAATATTGAATCATATATCAAATAAAACATAATGAAGACAAGCATGCCATAAAATTCATATAAAGTTTTCGATTATGTACCATGATTATTACCACTACAAGAACCAAAACATGCCACGAAACTGGAACTTGCTCAAGTATCGTTGAAATTTTAGTGCAGTCAAAGAATACAAGAGTTCATGTCTTAAGTTCACTGAAAGTTTGTACCATACTTGGCTTCCTAGCTCAATATTCAAGTTTTCAGTCAATGCCCAACTCGACTAACTATCGTACTTAGTCTCCTAGCTTTTCATTCAAGTATTTGATGAATGTCCAACTTGGCTCAATGCCATGTTAAGCCTCATGGTACCTCAGTGGATACTTGATTTGGCTTTATGCCTCCGACTGAAATACTTTGGCCCAATTTTCAATAAAGGCGACATATGAGTTTCCAATAGAAATGCAATTATTTTATATAAGCAAAATCTGAAAAAAACCACACTAATGCTCAGGCAAAAAAAGTCATTTTTATTGAGTGAAGATAATTACAAAGTTGGGGTCGACAACTGATGAGTGTCATTTATTGCATATTTATAACCGCCATATTATCTATTTTTGTATTTAAATAATGCTACTCGGGTATTTTTAGTGTGTTTTAAGGTAAATCTATTCCTACAAAAAGATGACATAAAATCAGAGCCGGATTAGAAAATCAAGTCCAGAAAAGATAGCAAAGTCCAGAAAAGATAGGAAATCAAGTCAAGAAAAGTGAGCAAAAGTACAAGACCATGATACTGCAGAGAGTTAAAAATCAATACAGTCCATCCAATCAAAGGAAAAGAATAAAAGATTCATGCAGAAGAAAGTTGAAGCCCAGAAGATCAACTTTTGTCGCTATTTGGCGGCATTTACCGCCAATTGGCGGCTCCATGGGGCCCACTCTCGGTAAATTTTTCGCGGGGTTTCGATGTAATTTTATAGTTTCTTACTTGTACTCAAATTAGGGTTTGATTCTCCAAGGCCAAATGCCGCCAATTGGCGGCTCCATAGGGCCCAATCTGGGTGAATTTTCTATGAGAGTTTCGATGTAATTTTGTAGTTTCTCACTTGTACTCAAATTAGGGTTTGATTCTCCAAGGCCTATATATTGGCCGTATCCTTATAATATAGGGTTGATGTTGTAATTTTGTACTCGAATTTTATTGAATAAAATTAGGGTTTGCTGAAGGGGTGACGGCCGCCATACCGACTCCAGAGGTATCATTTTCTATTCATCATTATTTCTTAGGTAATCTTCTTCTAATTGCTTTCTAGATAGATTTATCTTGCTTTCTAGTGTAAAACTTTAATCGCTTTATAGGAAAAATAGGATCTTTTTAATTAGGAGTATGAGTAGCTAATTAGCTTATTTCTAGGCTGTAGATGAAGGTAGGGATCAACCTCATATTAATCTATTTGTATTCTTTCTAAAATAAAAATAAAAAAGATAGGATTTTTCTATGAAACAATAAAAATACAAGAACTCGTAGATTAGAACTTTGATAAGTTATGCTTAATTTAACTATTTTGATAGCCTATGCTTAATTAGAGTTTGGAGTTATTGGTTTTTATTCATTTTGTTGAATTTTTCTAACGATTTACTTTATCTCTATAAAAAGTAACTTTTTTAATGGATTATACTTGCACACTACTTGATAGTTCATACTTAGGATATTTTAAGTAGGAATTAACTAAAATATCTGACTTTTATTAAAGAAGGAAGACGAATATATATTATTTGGTTGTGAACTAGTGGATTTCATATCCTAGGCTAATTAGAATTGCAAATCTCATCAAACTAGACTCATACTTATCTCGTCAAGATAATAGAGTTAGCAAGATTGCAAAACACCATATATCCCTGTGGAAACAACCTGCTAGCGCTACAACTGATACTGTGCATTTGCAGTAGATATTTCACATCAAGTTTTTAGCCATATTGTCAGGGATCGACAGTGTTTTCTTATTTTTTCTAATATTTTACGGATTAACAGTGTGTGTTGAATGTGTAGGAGCCAGAAAGTGCAGATATAGAAAGATAAAAGGGATCGGAGAAGCTTCAAAATTGCGTAGCAGAAATCAGAGAGACAATCTCTCTAGTTCTGCCGCTAATTGGTGGTAAGAACCGCTAAATAGCGGCAGCCGTAGTGATTTCTGACCCCAAATTTTCTCCAGTTCTGTATTTTGGTTCTCTGATTTTGTAAAAAAATTGTTAAAAAACATAGTAGGAATCACATCTTTTCTTTAATCATATATCTTCCACTGTTTTATCGTCACCACACCACACTTCTTATATTAGTTTAGGAAACTTACGCATCCATAGTCGCTGGTTCATGCCACATTGGACCCATGACCAATTTAGTCGATTAGTGAGATCAGATTTGTTCATGGGAGATAAGATGGACTAACCGATCCTTCAGGATCGATATTACCCGTTGCGCACATCACTACCATCATGCATCAAACTTCCACATGCAGCAGGTAATCACTATGAACTGAAATCATAGTACATCAGTATACTTCCTAAATTCACTGGTTCTGATTCTGAGGATGCATATCTCTTTATCAATGAATTTCAGGAAGTGTGCGTGATGATAAAATTGCCGCACTTGTCGGAGGATGCAATTAAGCTCCGCTTCATTACATTCACTCTCAGAGATAACGCCAAGAAGTGGTTGTATAATATGCCTACTGATTCAATCACTACTTGGGATGAATTCGTTACAGTGTTTCTTAAGAAGTACTATCTCACGCACAAGATGGCAAAAAGTTGAAATCAAATTAATCAATTCCGTCAAATGCCGGGAGAACTCTTCTGAAAATACTTGGAATGGTTCAAAGATTTGTTAGCTCAGTGCCCCTACCATGCGATAGAAAAGTGGCAGTTGTGTCAAATCGTGTATGAAGAACTTAATTACACATCCAAAACTCTTTCTTGAGTCCATGTGTCAGGGGGAGTTTATGAGAAAGAATGACGATGAAGCGTGAGATTTCTTTAAGGACCTATCGTGAAAAATTATGCAGTGAGAAAGTCCCGCTAAGAAACTCAATGCATCCACATCTACAAATAAGGGTAGGATCCATAGCATCGATAGCTCGATAGCTGCCAAAGCTAAAATTGCAGCCCTTATATGGAGAATTGAGGCATTAGAGACTCCTAGTGCTCCACCAGTGGGTCAAATAAATCAAGTAAAAGGTCCCACATATTTTAATTGTGGAACTCCAAATCACGTTATAGAGGAGTATCTACTGTTAGTGAATTCCATGGGTCTGACACTTGAGCAGGCAAACGCCTTACATCCAAGACCCATGAATAATCCATACGCTCCTCTGACACTTGAGCAGACAAACGCCTTATATCAATGACCCATGAATAAGCCATACGCTCCTACATATAATCCTGGTTGGAGAAACCATCCAAATCTCTCTTAGGGTCAAGGACAATATCAAGGAGCCCCCAACCCTAACATGCAGCCTCCAGCCAATGGTTAATTTCCAAGACCAAATGTGGGTGTTTATCAACATCTAAATATTTCAAATCATATGAACAAGCAGAACAGACCACCTGCACACAACCAATCACATCCATAATAGGGGTCTATCAATGATCAAGAAAAGCGGCTACAGTCACTTGAGAAGAACGTTGAAAATCTTCTCAAGTCCTCATCCAATCTCGACACACATATGCAAAATCTCATGAACGTGTCAACTGATTTCATTTAAAGAACATATCAGTAACTGCTCGTGAATTCTCAAGCTATTAAGAGCTTAGAACAACAGGATGGACAATTAGCGAGTCAGATGAGTGAACGTGGCAAGGGTACTTTCCCAATTCAACCCTTAACAAACCCTAACGCCAGTTCCTCAAACTCCAATCAGTCGCATGTCAACCAAGTTAATGTCATTCACACACTTCAATCTGGCAAGTTGGTTGACAATCATGTAGCCATATCACCTGATTCCACTTCTAGTGCGTGGCAGGCTACACTCCCTGATTCCACGATCCCATCATCATCTCATGATTCATCATCATCATCATCCTATGATCTACCCACTAGCACGATAGAGAAGTTTGATCCCTCTAAATCTGATTCTCCTATCGACCATACTTATAAACCAAAGGCTCCCTATCCAAATCGATTGAAGAAAAATTCTCCTCAGGTTGAGCACATTCTTAAGTTATTCAAGCAAGTTAAGATCAATTTTCCTCTTCTTGATACAATCCAACAAGTAGCTGCTTATGTAAAATTCTTAAACGATTTATGCACCAAGAAGAGAACAATAAATGTTCCAAAGAAAGTCTTCCTAACTGCTAACATCTCTAGCATCCTCTCTCAGCCTATACCTGTGAAGTACAAAGACCCTAGAAATCCTATTGTCTCCTGCACCATAAGAACTACAGTGATTGAAAAGGCTCTACTCGATTTACGAGCGAGTGTTAACTTACTTCCTTATTCAGTGTACCAACAGTTAGCACTGGGAGAGTTGAGACCTACAAGGATTACATTACAGCTAGCCGATAGATCTATGAAGAAGCATATGGGAGAGATTGAGCATGTCTTGATTAAGATTGGGGAGTTTATTTTTCCAGTCAATTTCATAGTTATCGAAACTCAACCTGTGGTGGATCCACATCATTGTATCCCAGTTATTTTGGGACATCCATTCCAGGCCACTGTTAATGCTGTTATTAATTGCCGGAGTGGATCGATGAGACTTTTCTTTGGAAACATAACACTTGACTTGAATATATATATTCAATCTAGGGCACCAACTGAGTGATCCACATGACGAGCCCCTAGAAGTGAATATGATCCAAGGATTGTCTAGTGAGCACCAAGAGGAGGAATTCTTTAATGAGTTGGACGGTTTAGTTGATAAGAGATTTTTCTTGGATACGCTCGATGAGTCATCTAATTATGTATCTTCCACTCGATGGGAACTTCCACCTGAGCCATTGATAACTGAGCCACGAGTTCAGTTACGACCATCTATTGTGTGTCCACCTGAGCTTGAGATGAAGACCCTTCCAAGTCATCTCAAGTATGATTTCTTGGGTGAATACGACACACTACCAATCATTATCTCTGCAGATTTGACTGAAACTCAGGAGAAAGCACTCATATCAGTGTTGAAAGTACATAGGGAAGCCATAGGTTAGAGTATAGCCGATTTAAAGGGGATAAGTCCATCTATAGTGCAGAATAGAATTTATTTACTAGATAATGCAGGACCTATAAGAGATCCTCAGCGTTGGTTGGATCCGATAATGAAAGAAACTGTGAGAAATGATATTCCTAAGTGTCTTGACAATGGGATCATCTATTATATCTCAGATAGTGCATGGGTGAGCCTAGTTCAAGTAGTACTTAAGAAGTCTGGAATCACTGTAGTAAAAAGTGATGCAAATGAGTTTATCCTTATGCGTTTGCAGACGGGATGGCGAGTCTGTATTGACTATAGAAAGCTGAATACTGCAACTAGAAAGGACCACTGCCTCTTACCTTTCATTGATTAGATGCTGGAATGGTTGGCCGGACATGAGTTCTATTGTTTCTTAGATGGATACTCTGGCTACAATTAAATTCCTATCGCCCCGGAGGATCAGGAAAAGACCACGTTCACATGTCCATTTGGCACCTTTGCATACAGACGCATGCCCTTTGGGTTATACAATGCATCTGCTACGTTCCAAAGGTGCATGGTGAGTATTTTGTCCGACATGGTTTAACAATTTCTTGAAATCTTCATGGATGATTTCTCCATCTTCGGAGATTCATTCCAAGAGTATCTGCATCATTTAGAATTAGTTCTTACGCGTTATCATGAGAAATATTTGACACTCAATTGGAAAAAATGCCATTTCGTTGTAAAAAATGGCATAGTATTAGGGTATGTCATCTCGAATGATGGTATCGAGATTGACAAAGCCAAAGTGGACCTCATCATGAATCTTCCACCTCCGCGATCAGTGAAACATATACGCTCCTTTCTTGGTCATACTGGGTTCTATAGAAGATTTATCAAAAACTTTAACAAAATTACTAGATCTTTGACACATCTACTGGCCAAAGACGTGCCATTTGATTTCACACCTAATTATCTTAGAGCTTTTGAGAAGGTCAAGAAGGCGCTCACCACCACTCCTATCATTCATGCGTCAGACTGGAGTCTATTTTTTGAACTTATGTGTGATGCATCTAATTATGCTATCGGTCCGTCCTTCGACAACATATTAATAAGCAGTCACATGTAATTTACTATGCAAGTAGGACACTCAATGACGCCCAATTGAACTACTCTACCACAAAGAAAGAGCTTCTGGTAGTCGTCTTTGCACTTGAAAAGTTTCGCTCATACTTAATTGGATCACGAATTATAGTTTATACTGATCATATTATTTTGAAATATTTGTTGACCATGAAAGACGCTAAAGTAAGGCTCGTTCGATGGATCCTCTTGTTATAAGAGTTTGATCTTGAGATATTGACAAGAAAAGTACTGATAATTTAGTAGCTGATTATTTGTCTCTCCTGCCCAACGCTCCAACTAATTCTTTCCCATAAATGAATCATTTCCTGATGAGCAATTACTTGCATTAACGTATGAAACATGGTTTGCTGACATTGTGAATTATTTTGTGACCAAAAAGATTTCATCCCATTGGTCCAAGTAAGACCAATATAAATTCTTGTCTCAAGTAAAATTTTTTTTACTGAAATAAACCATATCTGTTCAAATATTGTCCAGACCAGATCATACGTCGATGCATGCCTAACGATGAGATACAGCGTGTCCTCTCTTTTTGTCATGATCTTACTTGTGGAAGACACTTTGGTCCACGAAAAACGGCTGAAAAGGTATTACAAAGTGGCTTTTATTGGCCAACTATTTTCAAAGACGCTGTGGAATATTGCAAAATATGCACACGATGTTAATTCGTAGGCAAAATTTTACGGCGCAATATGATGTCTCTGCAACCTAAGGTCGAAATATTCAATGTATGTGGTATAGATTTTATGAGACCCTTACCCAACTCATTTGGAAACCAATACAAATTGGTTGCTGTCGATTATGTTTCCAAATAGATAGAGACAATTGCTGCAAAATCGAATAACAATAAAATTGTTGTCAAGTTCTTGAAAGAGAATATTTTTTCTCGATTTGGCATTTCTCGAGCTATCATTAGTGATAACTGTACCCATTTTACTAACCGATCATTTGAGGCGCTCATGCGGGAATATTTCATTACTCGCAAATTAGCTACACCATATCATCCATAAACAATTGAGTAAGTGGAAGTTTCAAATCGCCAAATCAAACTTATTTTAAAAAAGATAGTGCAACACAACAGAAAAGATTGATCATATAAACTAGCAGACGCATTATGGGCATACCGTACCGCCTACAAAACCAATCTAGGCATGTCTCCATATCGGTTGATATTTGAAAAAGCATGTCATTTACCAGTGGAGTTTGAACATAAGGCTTTATGGGCTATTAAATTTCTTAATTTTGAGCTCGAAAAAGCCGGCGAGTAGTGGAGGCTAAAACTTAATGAGCTTGATGAGATTAGACGGGATGCATACGAAAATGCTAAGATTTATAAAGAGAAGACTAAAGTGTTTCATGACAAAGCGATTATTCATAAGTCATTTACACCAAGGCAAAAAGTTCTCTTGTATAATTCAAAGCTTCATTTGTTCTCGAGAGAATTGAGATCAAGATGGAGTGGACCGTACATAGTATGGGCGGTGCACCATCACGGTGCAATCGATATCGAGAACCCTAAAAACGGTGATTTATTTAAAGTAAATGGTCAGAGATTAAAACCGTTTTTAGAGACTCGAGCGAGTAATATTGCAGAGGTCGTAACACGACCCAATCTATGCGTAGGGGCATGTATTCATTTGTATATTAGAATATATATTATGTATTTCTAACAAAATACATGGTACAATAGAACTTGAGGGCTGCAAAGTAATATATAAGGAAGGAAGGGGCTGGTTGAAATTTGCATATCTATAAATACCTAACCAGTCCCAACCAGCCCCAAACCCAAACCCTAGCTGCCCCATCTCCCCAAAGCCTCCATTGCCTTCTTTGTTTTTTTTATTTTGTGCAGATCAGTCGAGATTATCCACTGGGAGCTCAATCTAGAGGCCACCAGTAGACATATCCCTACCTCATCTTCCTCCTCCACAAAGTCATGCCCCTGATCTCCTTGTTTTGCCGCCAATTAGTGGCAGAGTTCAGGAATTTCCCCATGAAACTTCAGAGAAGGCGACTTTTCTGAATTATCTACTTACTGTTAAATTAGAATAATTTTTTGTGGTTTCTGGTAGAATCCAATGGCACGGTTTATGTGTGAAAAATATTTTGGTAAATTTTTTGTTGTATTTATTGTATATTTTTTTTCACTATTGAAACTTTGGGATGGAATTATCTGTTATACACGCCCAATTCATTCTACATTTCAGAGTTAGTAGAGAAATTTTATGCAAGTTTTGTGAAATTCGATATTTCAGAGAATCACAAAACCATTAAAGTCTACTGGCATGGAGAAATCCACAAAGTGCATGCAGCGGTCATCTCTGCATCCACTGGTATCCTCCTTCACTCTGGGAATCAAACTCCAGACATGATTGAGGACTATCTTACACGGATGGGCCTAAATTGCAGAGGGACACGAGATAGAGGGATCAGCAGCAAAACACTTTATCGCAATGTACACGCGACTTGCCGCTGGATCAACACTAATGTAATGGAGATTACACACATGTCATCATTTTACATTCCCACACTACACATTGTTGATTGCATCATGCGTCAGGACAATTATTTTTGTATATGCACATAATAAGTCAACACCATTATATATGCTAAGATGCGGTCGAGAACTAGTTTGTCTATGCCGTGTCTAATTATACAATTGTGTCGTGAATTTATATCTGGTGCAGAGTTTGATGCATCTAAACCCTCATGTATGTTCATAGCCGTAGAGCACATTTTAGTAACATATAATGTTGTTATTCCATAGAATTGGAACAGAAACACAGATGATGAAACCATATATGCCACTGAGTTAACACAAAAGGAGAATGACGTCTTCTTTGATCAAGACTTGCAAGCAGATCCCACTGAGCAAATTAATGTTGTCTGGCATGATCTTGGAAAATTTTGGCGTCGACTGAAACAAATTGACCATAGAGAGACTTCTACTGTACGTGCACGTCGTGCACCCGGAGAATCGAGTAGGAGGTAAAGAGAACGACACCAATGATTTGTTTATAAGAGCATACACAAGTTTAGGTGTGGGGGAGTGGATTAGGAGATTTTTATTTTCTTTATTTATTTTTTTGTTTTTCTAGGATTTTTAGGTTTCATTCTAGGATTTTTATTTTACTTTTAGATTTTTATTTTTTTGGTTTTTTTATTTTACACTTCGGATAGTTTTTAGGGTAACTAACTAAAAAACCTGGAAAAAAAGTAAAAAAATTATTATATATTTACTTCAATAAATCAACCTAATTATAAATAAAAGAATAAATTTAGATTTGAAATTTGATAGGAGAGTAGATTGGACGATACATTAAGAATTTTATGGAAAAGATTAAAATTCAAAAAATAAACACTGCTAACACTAATTTTGAAGTAAGTATACATCTATTTTTTACTTCACAATAGTTTATTAGGTTAAGAATAATGATGATAATAATTGAGTAGTCTTCTCTGTCTAAACAAAAAAAAGGAGGTGAGCCTGGTATTTAAGACAGTAGCCTCAGAAATGAAAAATAAAAGAAAAAAGGAGTGAGCCTGGTATTTAAGGCAATAACGTCAGAGAAAAAAAAGAATATGATTCGAGTAATCGGGTACTTTGCGCCTAAGTAAGCGTGAATATTCCCATAAAAGGTGAAATATTCGCAAGAAAAAAAGAAGAAAAAAACTGTTATGAGAGAGAGATTAATTATGAGTTAGAGTTGGAGTCCAAGACCGAAATAGACTATCACACATGCACGTAGATATATAGGAACCAATGACTTATCTATTAGTGAGTATTTAAAGATAGGATTTAAATTTTTGATTAAAATTATAAGTGTATTTGATATGACCTTTGACTTGAAAATTGATAATCTAAATACCATCTTGAGATTGTATATTAGTGAGATTAATTAAAGAAAATATCAAAACAAAAAAAAAATTCTTTTGTATAAAATTTTTATTTTTCTTAATTTTCGATCATTCTTATTTTTCTTTTCTTTATTCCTTAATTTAACTTCTTCACAAATTTTGTGGGTATATTTACGGCAAACCCTCACGAGACACAACTCGTCCACTAGGATAACCTCGGGGTTTAAAGGCTTGTTGCACGTACTAAGTGCAATTGCGATTTCTGCGAAAGTGAGTTAGGATTTTTTTTTTTCTTTTTAGATTTAAGTTTTGCTTGAGAACTAGTAAAAGATAGGTGTGGGAGTGTGATGAGTGTCATATATTGCATATTTATAAGCTCCATATTATCTACTTTTGTATTTGAATAATACTACTTGGGTATTTTTAGTGTGCTTTCAGGTAACTTATTTCTACAAGGAGATGGTATAAAATCAGAGTCAGAATAGAAAATCAAGTCCAGAAAAGAGTTAAAAGTGAGCAAAACTATAAGACCATGATATTGCAGAAAGTCAAAGATCAATACAGTCAATCCAATCAAAAGAAAAGAATAAAAGATTCATGCAGAAGAAAGTTGAAGCCAAGAAGATCAAATTTTACCGCTATTTGGCGGCATTTGCCGCCAATTGGTGGCTCCATGGGGACCACTCTAGGTGAATTTTCTATGGGAGTTTCGATGTAATTTTGTAGTTTCTCACTTACACTCAAATTAAGATTTGATTCTCCGAACCCTATATATTGGTCGTATCCTTATAATTTAGGGTTGATGATGTAATTTTGTACTCGAATTTTATTTAATAAATATTAGGATTTTGCCAAAGAGATGATGGCCACCATACCGAGCTCCAGAGGTAATTTTCAGGCAACAACGCCAAAGATTTGATGTGATAAATTTACTGCAAGTATACATTGCCGGTTGTAGCGTTTTAAAGGTCGTTCCCATAGGGATCTAAGATGTTTTTCTATCTTACTAATCTTATTATTCTAACGAGTTAACTAAAAGTTCTAAATTGATGTCAAGTTATTCTAATTAGCCTAGAATATGGAATCGACTAGTTGACAATCAAATATTATCTATTTATTTTCTTTCTTCCATAAAAATATGATCTTTTAATTTAATTCTTACTTAAAGCATGCTAAGTATGAACTATCAAGTGGTGTGCAAATATAATCAATCAAAGAAATTATTTTTGAGTAGAAATAAACTAAATCATTAGATTAATTCAACAAAATGAATAAAAACTAACAACTCCAAACCCTAACTAAGTGTAGGCTATCAAAATTCTTAAATTAAGCATAACCTATCAAAATTCTAATCTATAAGTTCTTGTATTTTTAATGTTTCATAGAAAATCCTATCTTTTTTATTTTTATTTTAGAGAGAACACAAATAGAATAATATAAGGTTGATCGCTAATTTCATTTACATCCTAAGACTAAACTAATTAGTTACTCATACTCCTAATTAAAAAGATCCTATTTTTATTTATTAAAGCAATTAAAAATCCTATTTTTCCTAAAAAACTATTAAAGATCTACACTAGAAAGCGATTAAATCTATCTAAAAAGCAAATTTTCTATTCATCATTATTTCTTAGGTAATCTTCTTCTAATTGCTTTCTAGTGTAAAACTTTAATTACTTTCTAAGAAAAATAGGATCTATTTAATTAGGAGTATGAATAAATAATTAGTTTAGTTCTAGGATGTAGATGAAGTTCGGGATCAACCTCATATTAATCTATTTGTATTCTTTCTAAAATAAAAATAAAAAAAGATATGATTTTTCTATGAAACAATAAAAATATAAGAACTCGTAAATTAGAAATTTGATAGGTTATGCTTAATTTAACTATTTTGATGGCCTATACTTAGTTAGGATTTGGAGTTGTTGGTTTTTATTCGTTTTGTTAAATTTTTCTAACGATTTAGTTTATCTCTATAAAAAGTAACTTCTTTGATAGATTATACTTGCACATCACTTGATAGTCCATACTTAGGATATTTTAAATAGAAATTAAACTAAAAGATCAAATTTTTATTAAAGAAGGAAGATGAATAGATAATATTTGGTTGTGAACCAGTGGATTTCATATCCTAAGCTAATTAGAATTACAAATCTTATCAAACTAGACTCATAGTTAGCTCGTCAAGGTAATAGAGTTAGCAAAATTGCAAAATACTTTAAATCTCTGTGGGAACAACCTGTTAGCGCTACAACTGACATTGTACATTTGCAGTAGATATTTCACATCAACAACATGGACTCAAATACTATAATTCAAATATGAGTACAATTGCTCCTACTTGAAATAACGACTCGACTACTCTAGTTGGTTGAAAGTTGTCTCCTACTCTGAGCTTGCTCTTCTGACCAAAATGGATTGTCCCACATGTGAAGGCTGGATCGCCCAAGGAGTCATTTCACTCCCTATCGCAAGTGCTTAAACAAAGCAATTGAAGATTTTAGGACCCCAAAAATCTCCATGGCGACGTTGACATCCAAGGGCCAAACGGCTCATGATGCCTCATTACTCATGAGAGTAGGAAACAATTGAGAATCTGATGACTTAATCGATCTTCCCAAGAGCCTAACAAAGAATTTATTGGATACTTGTTTCAAGGCCAAATTTTGATCCACTCAACGATGTGGATGTCAGTGGACGCGAGGAGCGACAATATTGTATTTGTCACTTGCGACACCCATCCGGTATGGTCCTCTTCATTTATGGTGAGTAAAACAAAGGCAACTCAACTATCTATAGAAATAATCTTGGGGTCTAGATCTCGGGAATGACATGGCAAAGCAGAATCTAATGCAACATTTCGGCTCCTCAAGGATGCCTCACCATACAATCTGTAGAATCCCAATAGACAGTGAATTTTAACTACACAGCCTGATATACAGTTTCAGAAATGGGGCCCGAGGCAATCTCCATCATTCGAGGCAATCCTCATACATCGTGTATGGAATTTTTCACACTTACCATAATTACACCTCCCCGATGATCAATATAACAATTAAGGTGGTAATTTAATATTCCAATAGTCAGAGATCTAGACTGTCCATCTTCATTAAAGAATTAGTGATGAGTCACTCTCAATAGAGCTACAAGTCGCCCCATGTGATTGAGCATTGAATAATCTCTGGGACAAGTCAAAAGGAAGAGTCAAATCTAAGAGCTCGACAGACTAAACTTAGAAGTGGGGGGCTACATTGATATATAAGTTCACATACTCAAGGCTATGCTGATATAAATTCATGCATTTTAAGCCCATGGTGAGGGTCCATGGTAAAAGGCCACTAGCAAATGGCCCATGGATACAAGATTCATCCAGAAAGAGACTAAATCTCATATATGATTAAATATTTGCCATATTTTTCATTTTTTTACGGCATGATATCCTATATCTGCTTACATGGAAATGAGGATATTCATGATATATTATAACTTCATTGTCATGTCGTACAAGTATTGTGCTATCTCTATCAGAATAGCTAGTCTTTAAGTACTAAAGAGAGAGAGAGAGAGTCATTTCATGTGATTATACTCTCTTCTTCCGTGATATGATTCTCGTCGAAGGGTCATTTCATTCGAGCACATAGGTCGAGATATCTCTCGAGTTAGCTTCATTGTATTCTTGTCTTATTTCCACCTTTATCTTTTTTCTTCACTATTAGATTCATGTCGTGTTCTGCCTGAACAATCTTATCACCCGAAGTTTAGCACGAAGAGGACCCTAAGAGAAGAGGCAAAAAGCTAAAGGAGGAGAACATGGGTCAGAGTGGGAGAAGGCACGTGAAGTTAAACAAAGAGAATCCATGGCGAATAACTCCAACCAAGAATCACGGATCCTGCTCACTATTTTACCTACTCAACAATCCCGTTAGCTTCATAATCCAAAAACTAATGAGTTTTGTTAATTCATGTTGCTTGTCATCAGTTAAAATACTCCTTTTCCAAATCAATGAGCTCTTGTGGTTGGTGAGAAATTTGTGAAAGGGTTAGATAGGAAGGAGCTAGCTAGCATTGAAAGCATATGCAGAATAAATATTCTTTACATCATTTTAGTTAGAATCCTGACATAGTTAGAATCCTGACAAAAACCACTTTGTCTTGAAACTCTGTGCTCAGAGGTTTGTAAGAAGAGTCAGAGAACCTGTAAGCGTCACATGAACAATGGGTACAACTATGCTTGTAAATTATTGAGTTTCTTGGCTCCATGTCGGCGTTCAACCAGAAAGTACGCTTTCTCACGTTTCATTGTCATGCAAAAAGGAACAACTGTATTGGTACTTACGAGCTCTCCCAATCACGTTGAAGGGCGATACAATCATGCGTTGATCTCTCCCTTTCTACGGACTAACTCAATTGCACTAATATTCCAAAGTTACAGTATCACGTACCTTCGGGCTTTAGATTTTCTCCATGGGCATTTGATATGCAGGAATCTGCATAAGAATTCAAGATTCTAACCACAATATATATATATATATATATATATATATATATATATATATATATATATATATATATATATATATGAGTAAACGGGAAATTCATCGGAGGTGAAGCGAGTTACTTTACTGTCGCTTAGGTGGCCAATAAAATTATTACATGTGGCACCACTAAAATGGCGGTTAAGAAAATTTATTTATTTGTTATCTTGAATGACGCCACGTGTAATAATTTTATTGGGCCACCTAAGCGGCGGTGAAGGAACTCCCTTCACCGCCGGTGTATTTCCCATTTCCTATATATATATATATATATATATATATATATATATATATATATATATATATATATATATATGGGATTACTGTAGGTGAGCCGCCAGCTCAGGAAAAGTTACGTGAGCTAGCAGCAAAATTATAATAATCCAATGATTTTTTTCAATTTTTTTTACAATTACAATTTCTAACTTCTTAATTTCTTTCGGATAAAATTTCATAAGTTTAGAGTTCATTTACCCTTTCATCAAGTGCATACAAAATGTTTTATTCATTGAAAATCGTTAATTTTGTATTAATTTGATGGAGGTTCAAATCAAAACTAAAACCCAAGAAATTGGGTATGAGTGAACCCTAGGGAGTCGAGATCATAATTCAAAAGAAATTTTTTAAAAAGATTATTGGAGATAGTGGAAATGAACTGCAGCTCAGATAACTTGTGTGAGCTGTCAGCTCATTTCCATTTTTCTCATATATATATATATATATATATATATATATATATATATATATATATATATATATATATATAGCATCAAAACAATTGCCATTTTTTTAAAAATATTAGATCGCTAGCTGCATAATATTCTCTTGTTTCCTATGAATGTGATTCCCTTAAGAAAAGCTTATTTTGCCCATTTACTTTACGGAAATCCAAAATGCCCTATATCTCATAAATCATATTCCATCATATTACCACCACTTCACCATTGATGGCTAATATCATTGTCGATTTCACCAAGAGTTGTCACCACAATCAGCATTTTGCTAGTATTTGCCACTAGCACCACCATGTCAATAGACACAATCGATGAATGAAACTAGTGACACTGTCATCTTCGGCAATATATTGATGGCTGCCACCATCATCACCTTGTTGATGGCTAGTGCAACTCCCCCATTCTCATCTGCTTTCCAAGCGAAATGCATTATATTAAACTCTATAAGTCTACCGTATAAGAACAGGATCTTTGAATGACCGGAACAATTGCCACATCAGATATGATTTGACAACATATCAATTAATTGGAAAAATAAAACTACTTTTATGTATATAAAGACAGTCGTTACATAAAAAGACATACTACTCATATGTACATCAAAATAACAAAAAAGAATGAGAGACAATGCCACGAGCAAAAGGGAAGTGTCCTGATCACCTATCATTATCATTCGGCCTGGCCAATGAAGTATGAATTCTCGGTTAGAGTAGGCTCTCTTTCCTCATTCTCGAAATCTGGATGTGAAATGCAAGGAATTAAATCCAGTAAGTATACATAAAGAAATAAAGAAGAGCAAGTTAAAATTTTTCAAGGAGATGTACATAAACATGATATTTCAGTGTTGTCATGATGTCATGAAACATGTAATTGCACATGTAAACAATTATAAACATGTAATATAGTTTCGGTCAACATGCCAAGTTTATTTAATGAAACTAATATGATAGATAAGGTATCACTATTCCTATGTGTTGTACAAGTGCACATATATATCTAGGTTTCAGCCTCATATAATAGCATTGAATGATATTAAACCACAAGGTACTATTAATTTACACCTCATTCTGCAAAAGATGGACCTACCACTACAGAGGTACTAAATAATCACACAGTGGTTTTGTACCAATCATATCACTGTAGCAAAAGAATTGATACTTATTACGATAATCCTTATATGTACAGTTCTTATCTATCAGGTATTTTTCCTATCTCCGAATTAATGATATATGATTCAAAGACTTCTTTAAATACATCATGGCATATCCATGTACACCTGTGCACATGTTCAACATCATTAGTAAGAATCAAGAATCATTTCATAATGGCACTATGTGCACGTTTTAGTCTAGATCTTCCATTCTCAAGCTATGTCACCATGTCCATTAAGCATGCATATCATGTATCATGTTTTGGTTCATTAGGTGTTATTCTAAGTATCATGTCAAGTAAGTGTCATGTATTATACAACAATGTCATATATCATGTGATCGTGCATAACCCAACATCCAAATCAAGTGTTCATACCTCAAGGTAAATTGTTTATGCTCAGTCAGAGATATGTCTACCCAAGCACTATTTTAAAGTGATACCCTAAAATATAGCAAACATGACTTTGACATCCTAATCCAACTTCAAGTCATCTTACTGTTGCTACATAATTTCATGGTGTTAGTTAGGTCTACTTAATAAACCAAGTCTTCTGTTCAAAATTCATTGTTACTGAGAACCAGAGGGCCACTAAGTCATAGTCTCGGCCTCGAGTTGGCAGTTCCCTAGTCTAGGGAGCCCCAAGAAATTTTTCAAAATTATCAAATAATTTATACATCAATTACAACTCATAATATCATCATAATTCAATATATGCTAAAACTTAGTAGAAAACTATAACTTCTAATTTAAAAACTCGATACCCTAATAAATTAATCATCTGCTCTAATGTGATACTCCATACACAGGATCAATATCATAACATGATCCTAGAAATAGAAACTAACCATAATTACAAACTTTTATAAGAAGTTTCGTGATCACTGGTCAGACTACTACCTCGCAGCCTATTTGTAACCAATTAACATAGAACTTCTATGACATTCTATTTACTCCTCAAGGATTCTAAATCTGATTAGATACCCAAAATTTAATTGATACCATTCTATTAAAGAAACCTTAATACAAACAAAATCTAAATTCAATAAAACATAAATTTCATAATTTAATCCATACAATTTCATCTATTATGAGTCAATAAATTATTCTTGCCTGGGTTTTTAATCTACTCCTCAAATTAAGACTCTAGCTGAAATTTGGTGGTGGCTTGCCACGATTTTACTTCTTACTGATGGTCAAACTGTAGTTAAACACCATGTTTTTCTTTAAGATTCATTTACTGCTTAAAATCATTACAATATTGCTCATACGGAAAAATAAAAATAAATCCTAAATCATTTCCAAGAACCAATATCAATAAAACCTATTACTATATATCTTTATACTATTACATCAACATATAGTATAATCATTAAAATCAGGATTTAAAATATGAATCAACCGAAAATCCTAAGCTCTCAGGTAAAATTTCACCTATTTTTACTATAGTCAAATCGTCATTGATGAGTTTGATTTCTAGGTAGTGGTTTTTACATGGAATTAAGATACTAGATTTTTACAGTAAGAGATACATCCTATGAGGACTCCAAAAATAAAGTTAGATGTATAAATAAATCCCATAAAATCCATGTATACGGAAAATTTAGTAATCGAAAGTAGAAGAGGAAATGTATATATACAAGGGTCCTTTACTCCTTATGCTTAACTCCCTTCAGCTTACTCCACTCTACAACAGTCCTAGAGAGAACAAAGAGTGAGAGAACTTTTTTGACAGAAATGAAGAGAAATGGGGGGAATGGTGCTTTTATTTTCTTCATAAAATGCAATTTTGAAAAAAAATGAAAAATGGGGACATGATCATTTTGCTAAAGGAAAGTTTCAATGAGAGAGAGTTTCAATGTGGTCTCTCAACTAATTCGGCAAACCAAGGAGAAAGGACAAGATGGGTGGGTGGGATTGGTGGGCACGCACTTGGAAAATTTCTAGAAAATGTATAAAATATAGATGAGAGTTGAAATAATCATGGCGTAATTTTAATAATAATTTTCAGATATGCGGTTTGCATGATAGAAATTGACAAATGAGAAATCAGTAAATCGAAAATCGAGTATTTTTTCAGTTTTGAAACTTATTCTAAATATTTTGAGAAAATTCTTTAAAAAACGATTGGAGAAATAATAACTACGAATATGAAATGTTATTAGAGTTCATAGAATTAAAGTTATGTTTATAGGAAGTCCAATCACCACTAATCAGACTAAAGTATTAGCTGAATTTTACATTTTCATAGAAAATTCTGAAAAAATCACAATAAATTTAGAAAATTAAAGATATGGATATTTCACTCAAATATCATTCTTGAGCTCCCAAGTTCAGTCTCCTAGTGACCGTGCATCTCATGAGTGGAGAACTAACAAAATCAATTTGTTTTCCAGAATTTTCTCTTTTTTGCCAACAATCGCTACTGGATACTTCTCATATATTAAATCTGGTCTCCACATTATATCTAACAGGTCCATTGTTCTGTTCCCTTCCTGCTACTACTTGCTCAACTAAGATACATGGAACACATCATATACAACTTCAATTTCTGTTAGTAGCAAATCTAACTATAGACAAGACTTTTAATCCTCTGTGAGTTCTCATATGATTCGATGTATCTAGGATTGAACCTCCCCTTTTAACCAACTCAAATCATGCCTCTTATTGGTGATATCTTGATGTACTTACTATCCTCAACTTCAAATTTCAATGGCCTCATGTTCTAATCTACCCATTTTTCTACCAATCTTGTGCTTCTCTTATATGCTCTCTGATAGTTTTGATCTACTGCTTGACTGACAAGTTCAGGTCCTACCATGCTTCCCTCTCCAATCTCGTCCCAACACGCTGACAATCTACATGGCCATAAAATGATTCAATAAGCATCATCTTGATGTTTTCTTAATAACTATTATTGTACGAGAACTCTACCATATATAGGTGATCCTTTAAAGATCCACCAAAGTCCAATGTATGCCTCTGACCATATCTTCAAATATGTGAAATGTTTGCTTTGACTGACCATCCATTTATGAGTGATATGCCAATGACAAATCCAACTAAATTTTTCGACTATCCATCAAGCTCTCCGAATAGTGTGATCTGAATTTTGTATTTTGATAGAAACAATTCTTTTTAGAACTCTATATAGTATCACTATCTCTTACATAAATCTTTCTACCAACATTTTCATCTACTGATCGATTTTGAATGGTATGAAGTGTGCTGACTAAGTCAACTGATTTGCAATCACTTAGATTGCATTATTCCCCTTAACACCCTAGGCAATCCTATCAAAAAGTTCATTGCTATCTACTCTCTAGGCATGTCTATTGCTAAGTTTCTTATTGGTTTTGGATAAGATAACAAACCCTTGATGATGATCTAGTATGAGTTTTTGTTTTTATATGCTTAATTGTTTTATAGGTTATTTATTTTTTGGTTCCCTATTTATCTTATTATGTGTCTGATAGGATTTTTGAGACTTTAATGGTTTATACTTTGATGGTATAGTTGTTTAGCTTTTAATATAACATGGACTTTTTAGATAGTATATGCTTAGATTTTGAACAGTTGCTATTATTATTAATAGATCATGCTTAAGATTATCTCAAAAATTCATATAGGATCAACCAAGGAAATTAACCAAATATCAATATTATAATTTTATTGATTTGTGCTCTTAATAATTTATTTTCCAATTGTATGAGACCACGTGATCTATATAAATAAGATAAAATAAGCATTAACACAACTGGTGATTCAATTTTGGGGACGTTAAGCTATCCAAATTAGCTTAATTCTCTATTTTATTTTAAATTCCAATTTCCAATTAGTTAACTCTTAAATCAAATCATACATTTTTTTACTTTTCCTTATTATTCTTCATAACCTATAGTTTTAGGTGTCAAACTACAATCATAGAATACTATATTCTCTAGAGGTTAATCTTTGGTATATTGTCTGAGTACTATTTGTCGATGTTCTATGCTTGGGAGCACATACTTTAAGTTGCATTAAGTTTTTGGTGTCGTTGTCCAAAATTTATACTATTGTGTTCTACATTTTAGCACAGGTTATGGTTCCTACATCATTAACAATTTTAATTCTGAATTTGTATAACCAATTGGAGGAGAACATCTAACGATAACACTTCAGGTCATACTCAGATTTGCAATTACTTCTGATTTATCAATTACTTGAAAACATGAGCAACAATAACCAAAACACCATAAAAAAATGGCGGTAATAATAATGGATTTGGGGTCATAACTCAAACCATGATCAAAGATAACATGGAGGCACAAGAAGGTCCATACACGATTATTTATAGCCTGATATGACAACCCAACTTTCATGCATTATTTTCCCTTTGAGTATATGGCACTTTGAGATAAAATCTGAAGTTGTGCAACTTTTATCCAAGTTTCATGGAATGGATAAAGAGAGCTCATATTTATATATGTTTGAATTCGAAAAAAGATGCACTACTATTAGTATTTAAAATACTAACGCCGAACAATTAAAACTCAAACTCTTTCCATTCTCCCTAAAAGATAAGACTAAAACATGGTTATACTCCCTGAGGCAAAATTCAATTGGAAGATGGGATGAGATGCAAAAAAAAAAATGCTTAAAGAATTTTTTCCTTCACATCGGACTAATTATTTACATAAGCAAATCATTAGCTTTCATCAAAAAATTAGCAAGATATACTTCAATTATTGGAATATATTTAAAGATTTACTACTCTCATACCCACATCATGGCTTTGAGTTATAGAGATATGTAAGTGCCTTCAATTAAAAACTTAATACTGTAACCAAGCAATTTGTCGAAACCGTGTGCAATTGTGAGTTTTTAATAAAAGACGCTAAAGAAGCATTGGAATATTTTGATTCTCTTGTAAAAATTCACTAGCTTGGAAAATGGAGGATACTTTGAAATGAAATCGATCTATTAAGATACCTCAAAACAGAGTTGGTCTTATTAAATTAGGAGAAATCGAAGATATAGTTGTGTGATTAATTTCACTAACTAAAAATATTGAAGATTTGATCAGAAAGAAACAAGAAATAGTTAAGGTGATTAATGAAGTTTCAGAGATTTGTGATATTTATGAGTTACAAGAACACATATCTCGCAATTGTCCAACTCTCCCGGCCTTTAAATAAGTATTAAATGAACAAGCTAATGCTTTTAACACAATTTCTCAACCGGTAGATAACCCATATTCTTCAGCTTATTATTCCTATTGGAAGAATCATCTAAATATTCAGTAAAAGTAGAATCCTCAACAACAGCACAACCAACCTATCAAACTAACTGAAAATCAAGCACCGCAATAATATGTCCAACCAACAACAATGTCGACTCTGGTGTACTAACCACCACCAAAGCAAAATCTAGACGATAATATTGCATTGATACAACAAAGAATGAATCAAATAATACAAGTACAACAATAATTTATTCAATCGAAATAGACAATTAATAGTCAGAATGCGACTACCTTTAGTGAGATTCGAGCTCAGATAAGCCACCTTAATTCAGCAATGCGAACTTAAAAAAAAGTAAGCTTCAATCTCAGCTATAGAACGATATTTCAAGTAAAATTGAATGTATAAACATTATTTCTCTTACTCTTCATGATGATATACTTGAGATAACTACTGTAATAAGTTTGAGAAGGTGCAAAGTGGTCGATGAGCCTATTATAAAGAATAGCTACAACCAAAAGAAACAAGATGATAATTCAGCATAGCAATAAACAGTGATACGAATAAGACCACTCTTTCAACTTATAAACCACTTGTACCATTCCCTCAATATTTGAAGAATTAAAATATTAATGTTTCTTATGCTAATATTTTATAAATCTTTAAACAGGTACAGATTAACATGCTACTACTGGAAACAATTAAGAAAGTGTTATTATATGCTAAATTCTTGAAGAACATGTACACTATAAAAAAAAATATCATAATGTACAAAAGAAGACATTCTTAACAGAGCAAGTGCTTTATTTCACTCAGAAATGTCTTTTAAGTACAAAAATCCTGGATGTCTAACTAATTCATATGTGATAGGTCAATATAATATCTAAAATACTCTGCTAGACTTGGGTACTAGTGTGAACTTGTTATAGTACTCCATTTATCAACAACTAGGTCTTGGAGAAGTTAAACCAACATTAGTCATACTACAATTAGCTGACAGATCAGAAAAATATCATAAAGGAATAATGAAGGTGTATTAGTGCAAATTGATAACTATTGTTTTTCAGTGGTTTTTATTGCTATTGATATTGCATCTACAAAGAACACTTATCTTCAAATCCTAGTTATCCTTGGATATTCGTTTTTAGCTACCATTAATGCAGTTATTAATTGCATGAATAGTATAGTTGAGCTCTCATTTGGAAAAATGACCCTTGAACTCAGTGTTTTTAATGTTTACAAGTAATCAAATATTGATTCTGATGAAGTGCAAGATATTAATTAGATTGAGGAAATTTGTGAAAAAACAGACGTAAAATCCTTATACATCTCCGATCTGTTAGAGGTGGCATTGATAATAGACGATGACTTTCTTGAAAACATATAATTTAAATGATGCCGCACAATTTGTGAGTTATACGAATAATGCTTACTGTTCATATGTTTCAGGATGGATAATGAAGAAGGAAGTATTTGAAGAGCTACCTCCACAGACGAATAAATTAATTCCTTTCAATATCAAAGCCTTAGTACTTGACTTCAAACCTTCGCTCAAGGATCTTAAGTCTGTATTTTTAGGACCTAAAGGAACTTTCCTGGTGGTCATCTCAATGCATTTTGATGAGAATTAAGAAGAGTGTTTGTTATCAGTACTTTGTAAGCATAAGGGAGTTTTAGGTTGGAACATTACGGACATCAAAAGTATAGATCGCCTTATTTGTACAAATTGTATCAATTTTGAAGATGTTGCTAAGCCCATAAGACATATGCAATGAAGATTCAACCCTGCTGTGAAATAAGTGGTTAAAGTCGAAGCGTTTAAATTTTTCGATATTGGCATTATCTATCCAATTGTGGATATTAAATGGATGAGTCCAACCCAAGTTGTACCTAAGAAAAGTAAGGTAACTTTTATAAAAAATAAGGATGGAAAAATGGTACTCACTCATATTACTACGAGTTAGTGTGTATACATAGATCACCATAAATTGAATCAAGTAATAAGAAAAGACTATTTTCTGTTATCTTTTCTAGACCAAATACTTGAAAGTTATTAGACACAAATATTGTTATTTTCTAGATAGATATTATGGCTATTATCAAATTGAAATTATTGAAAATTAGGTGAATCCAATCTTCACTCGTCTCTTTGGCACGTTTGCTTTTTGAAGAATTGCATTTGGATTATATAATGCACCCTCAACATTTCAACGATTTATGTTAAGTATTTTCAGCTTTATAGTAGAAGATTATCTTGAGATATTTATTGATGACTTCTCTATGTCTGCTAATAATTTTGAATTATGTTTAACTCATTTGGGAGTTATACTAGAACGTTGTCAACAAAAGAATTGCGCCTCAATCAGAAAAATACTACTTTATAGTTAAAAGGGTATTGTCCTTGGCTGTACAATCTCATCTAAAGAGACAGAAGTAGACAAAGTGAAAGTTGAGTTTATTTCTATATTACCGATATCCAAAACTATGAAGGATATATGTTCTTAGGACATATAGACTTCTATAAAAGGTTTATTAAAGATTTTAGGATTATTGCTAGACCTCTTTCATACCTTCTATCGCAAGATATGTAGCTCGAGTGGACCCAGGCATGCCAAATTATATTTGACACTCTAAGGACATACTTATCATAGCACTAATAATGCAACTTTCAGATTGGTTACTACTATTTGAGTAAATGTATAATGTATATGATTATCCCATTGTAGCAATTCTAGGGCAAAGAAAAGACAAGAAACCCTATATGATGTACTACGCTAGAAAGAATCTTAAAGACGAGTGAAATGAACTATACAATAATAGAGAAAGAGCTCTAACTGTAATATTTGTTCTTGATAAATTTTATTTATATATTTTGGGCTCACATATAGTTGTTATTATAAATTATTCGGCACTCAAATATCTTTTCACGAAGTAAGATGCTAAATCACAACTAATTCGATGGTTATTACTGCTTCAAAAAATTGATCTCGAAATTCAAGACAAAAAGTGAGTAGAGAATGTAGTTGCAGACCATCTTTCTCATCTAACTTTTGATAATGATAAGCTAATTATTAGGGATTCGTTTCCTAATGAACAACTATTTTCTGTTATGATTATTCCTTGGTATGCTGACATAGTAATTTTCTTGTTACAGATGAGATGTCTTAATAATGGAGTGTGCAAGATAAACAAAATTTTTTACATGAGGTACTTCAATTCTTTTACGATAACCCATATCTACTTAAATATTACTTGGATCAGATTATTAGGTAATGACCTAATGATAAGATGCATAGCTTTATAGCTTTTTGTCACAAAGAAGTTTATAGTGGGCACTTCTTATCTACAAAGATTGTAGCCAAAATACTCCAATGTAATTTTTTACTGGCCGACAATATTTAGAGATACATATGACTATTGTAAATATTACGAGTCATGTCAGAAATTAGGAGCATTGACCCGAAGAAATGATATGCCGTTGACACTAATTTTTACAATCAAGGTAGTTGATTGTTGGGGCATGCATTGACTTCATGCCTCCATTCCCAATTTCTAATGGATATGTATATATTCTCGTTGTAGTTGACTATGTCTTTAAATACGTGGAAGTCATAACATGTAGAAATAATGAATAACAAACTGTAGTCAAATTTTTTAAGAAACATGTATTATTTAGATTTGAGTTTCCAAAGACATCATAAGTGATAGGGTTCCCATTTCTGCAATCGAGCCTTTAAAAACTTATGAAAAAGCGTATCACACATAAAATCTCTACTTCATATCACCCACAATCAAATAGATAAGTAAAGTTTGCTAATAGGTAAATAAAAAAAATCTTGGAGAAAATGGTGAATCCACCAACCATATATTGGTCATTTCGGCTTGTAGATGCATTATGGGCTTATCGTACAGTTTATAAGACACCCTTAGACTTGTCTCCATATAGGATAGTTTATAGAAAAGTTTATCATCTCCCGACTGAAATTGAACATAAAGTGTATTGGGCACTCAAAATGATTAATTTAGATCTAAATTCAGCAGGCCCTCTATGAAAACCTCAAGTTAACAAATTGGAAGAGTTAAGAAGTGATGTATATGAAAATACATGCATTTTTAAGGAGAAAATAGAAACACTGCATGATCGATACACTTTGCATTGTGTTTAATCCATCCGATAACGTGCATATATGATTCACAAGTCCACTTATTCTCTGAGAAATTACATTCAAGATGGATATGACCATTGTTGTGAAAACCGTACATCTATTTGGTACAATTGAAATAGAAAATCTGAAGAATAGTCAAGTATTTAAAGTAAACAGAGAATGACTTAAATATTTCTTGAAATTTCCAAACCACATGGAGGAGTCCCACAACTTGGTGATTACGAGTAAAAAGTATATTATTTTAGTTTATTTTATATACTTGCAATCCAATTTTGGTGATTAATATAAGAAATTAATAAATTATTTTTATTAATCAAATTCTCCACTTTAATATTTTTCTAATATTTTATAGTAATTTTACAGGGTTCTATGTGGAAGAAAATCAAAAAATCAAAGCATATCTTAAATATTAGCTCAGAACTGTGATTTTATAAGTCTGTCTGTCAATAGCCATCTATTGGCTGTTGAAAGTTGTTGACTTGGAATCAGACCCGAGAGTGGCTATTGATAGAGCTTTGAAAAGCCACAGTCACAGAACTTGAATTTGAGGCTTTTTAAGAGAATAGAGAGTTTCCTTATAAATAAAATTTTTACTAGTTTTTTGTGAGGTTATAAATATCCAATGTAATTGAGAATTTCATATATGCATCAGTAGAAAGAGATATTAGAGAGATTATTGAGTTTAGTTTTGTTTCATAGTTATTAATAAAATAATTTCTTTTATTCATATGTTGATGACTATAATGAATATGAGTAGCTAAATTCTTGCGTTGGTCAGATGAGGTAATGAACCCTATAAAATTTACTGGTATGTGATTTATTTGCTTATTATACTTGATTGATTTGCATAAAGTTGATATCTTTGGTTTCCTATTATCTTGTTAGGTTCTATATATGATTTTGAGTTTTTAATGATTTATCGTTTGATGATATATTTGCTACTTAGTTTTTAATATATCATACTCTTTAGCTATGGTGTATACTTAGATTTTGAATATTTATTTTTATTATTCATATATCATGCTTAGATAAATTAAAAATACATATAGGTTTAATTGGGGTAAGTTATCCAAATTATTAAGTTTTGCAACTTTATTTGATTTTATCCTTTAAAGATATATTTTCTGATTGTAGGAAGACCGCATAATCTTTGTAACTAAGATAAATAAGCACAAACACATCAAGTAAATTATTATATAGAGGAGTCAACTTATCTATCCAACTACTATATTTTAAGTAATCTAAAAACCTTCAATTTTTAGTTTTAGTTAATAATAATTCAATCTTTCTTTTGATTAAGCAAATTATTTTCATTAGTGTCTAACACAATAATCAAAACGATTCTCGAGAGAATGTTTTTGGGTTACCACTCTTGTACTACTTGTTCGATCTCTTACACTTGAGAGTGTATGATTTAGATCGCAGTCACTTGGTGGCTCTTAAGAAGCGCAAATTGATGACACTATATATATTATATATATTATTGTGCTATCAATTTTTTTATAGTTCGATACATCATGAGCCAGATACCGAGGTAATATCTTAACTTTCCTCTATTTTTTATTTTTCTTGACAATTTTAATATATGCATTAAACCACTGGGGACAATGTATGTTTTAAGTTGAGGAATAATTATGAGATTAACTTAGGAATTTTGAACCCAGGATGTTTCAAATTTTTTTTATATTTCTTTCATTTTTTTATTTTTCATTCTATTTTTCAAACTTTTCAAAAAATCTTTTTAAAATTTTCAAAAAATATTAAGTTTTGTGACTAATTTTAGAATTAGGAACTAACTAATAGGTTTTAATTTAACTATTAACTTAAATCTAGGAATTAACTTAGCTTTAGGAACTAACACGAAAAAAATGACTAGACTAATAGTCCTTTCAACGAAGAAGGGCTATTGAAATCATTGTAAAAGCGGCTGTCGACAGCCCAAAGCTGAACAGTGAAGAATAATTTTATCCAAAAAACACTGTCACTAGTGGTTGATAGTAGCCTAGGTTGTAAAACGCCACAAACACTATTTTTTTTCTATACCAACTATACTCTCCCCAATTCAATAGCAACCCTAGGAGAGTTTCTTCCCCTTTTGACAGTCAAAACAAAGCTCGCACTAATTTCTTTAAATTTTTAATGATCTCCAAGCAAGTAAGTCTCTCTTTTCTCTAGTTTCGTGGGTTATTTTTCATAAAAAGTGGATTATTGCCTCCGAAAACTTAGATCTACAATTTTTGTGAAGCAATTAGAGTAGATTGAGTATGGAAACTAACTTAGTGGTGAACTAGGGCTTGTTAGTGAATTTTTAAGAATTTATGGACAAATGTTTACCAATTATTTGTGAAAAATCATAATTTTATGAACAAATTTGGGTAAAGATTGTAACTTTTTAGTATAAAAATTCATGATTGACTGCTATCCTACCATACAACAATTTCATGCTTTAAAAAAAATATCAAATCCACAAATTGATATGTAAGGTAATTCATGTGGCTAATTTGCACTGATGACATCCTGAAAATAGTTTAAAAAAACTAATTAAAAACAAGTTAAATATTTTGCTAAGAGATATACTTGCTCTTGTTTTTCAGGATGGGTCCACTAAGAGTTTAATTTAAGAGAACAAGAGGAAAAGTTTCAAGCTCTAGCTCTTCTTAGGGGAGACAACAATCTCTAATTCTAGGGTCAGCAAATAAAAAGATATACAAGAAATTCCAACAATTCAAGATCTAACCTGAAAAAGAGGTGGATTACTCAAACATTCATGAAAACCTCTCTTTTTTTTCATATTCTTAATGCAAGAGGTGAGTTAGGAGAATTATACAAGACACAAGCACCAACAGACGAATAATGAGATCGTCCCAGAACTTTGTGCACATTTAGAGCCAACGATAGAGCAACAGAAAGCATATTCAATAATATAGGGGCAAACATTGCAATTTACAAGACAAGAGATATTGAACTCTACTCTGATTTATGATATACCCCAAGCGAAGCCTTCATTTTCCAATAGAGTTAATGATACGCCCACAGGGATCTCAGCCTTTAGAGAGCTCTACATGAACCTCAGTGATTAGGCCTTCAATATCGCCTATATGAAGTCTGAATTGTTGAAGAAGCAATTGCTGCTAGTATTTCTTTTTACCAAATACAACATTGCACTGTCATCCATAATAATAGAGATATTCAAGGGAGGCGGTGCTAATGAATTTGATCTTATGAAGGCGCCCATTCAATGTTACCTCAATCATGTACACCTCCATATTCTAGTGTATGGGGCAGGCAAGAGAGTGCATTAAACATCCAATAACGGCAAAGCTAGTGCTAAGCCTGCTACCCTTCATCGTACAGATCTGCCTAAACCACGGGGTAATTTGTTGTCAGTTGACACCAAAATCTGTTACGTGTAGCCCTTCACCATCGCAACTGTAAGGAGTAAGAGTGCAATACTAGAGCAACTGATATCGTCTGACTCCCAAGAATAATTCACTATCCAACCTACAGAAGCGACAGTGGCAATACAGAAAATGACAAAGATCAAGATCAAAAATAAGAAGGATCAGTAGTTTAGCCAACTCAACCATCTGGGGTAACTCTCACAGGCTTACAACAGTCGATCGATTACATGTCATAACTTTTGATACAAAGTTGATCAATATAGAAGAATAGCAATTGCACCTTGAGCGACGTCAAGAACGCAACCTCAAGCTCTTGACCAAGATGTACCAATATATAGCAAGTAGCGATGTCGTTATCTCCGATAAGGAGGGAGAATAAAAGCAAGCAATAAGAACACAGTTTCCCACCTGTATCAAAAATATGGCAACCATGTACAAAGGAAAAGGACAAAAATATTAATATTATTGACTATATATCAAGTAAGAGACCAACAAAGCCAGGTGATTTCTAACCATAACTCTTTATTATTTATGCCTAGGTATATTGCTTTCTAGCTTATATTATATGCACTAAGGACAATGCATTAAATTGGAATAAGATAGAAACACTTATAACACTTATAAAAAAATATTATTTGTAACATACGTATAAAAATTAAACCAAAATTTCATAAAAAGTTAAAAAAAATCATAAAAATGTTCTTCTTAAAGTAATAAGCGATATTAAAGATTTTACATTGAATATTTATAGTTTGATATCTTAAATTGATACTCATATGATAGTAATTCTTAGTTATTTTTTTATTGAAAACTTAAATCTGGCAATAAGATATGTTGATACTTAATATTAGAAACAATTATGCACCCAATACACTTACATAATGAGTCATAAAAAGTTGATAACAAAGAAAAAAACTTAAAAGGAAAGTCTATCATTTTTTTTAAAAAAAAAAGTGAGCCTGGTATAAGGTAATGATTTTTTATAAAGAAAAAAAGAAAAAGAAATAAATAAGAGGAAGTAACTATTAAGTAGTTCGGTTTGTATGCCGCGAAAGGCATGTGTATTCGTATGAACAATACTTATAGATTTTATCACAAATATAAGATCAGTAATTGGGCATTTGCACCTCGAGAAGCATGTATTCACATGAACGGTGAGTGTTTGTAATTAAAAAACACAAAAAAAGAGATGAATAGGGTTTATATAAGTTTGATTGGAGTTTGAAGCTTGATTGGTTCATTTACATGATCATAAGGGTGCATAGAAGTGGATAATCGAGAGTTAGGTATACCTATAATAAGGTTTAAGTGATCGTAATAGAATACTAAGAATACTGGATTAAAAGTAAGATTTTAATATTGAAAGCTTTATAAATATCTATGAGCATTTTCTTAATTAAGCTTCATATGGAAAGAAAAGAACACAAAAAGATTTTCTTAGTTTAGTTTTTCTTAGATTTCTTTATTTTACACTTATGCTTATTTTTTATTTTAATTCATTGCCTACATTTATATTTCTTGATTATTGTGGGTAATATCGATAGAAACTCTCACGAGATAACACTCATCTATTAAGGTAACCTAGATGTTTAAAATGCTTATTGCACATGCTAAGTACATCATGATTCCCATGAAAATGAGCTAAGATTTTATTTTCTTACTTTTCAGGATATTTTTCATCTTACTTAGTTTGGTAAGGACTAGCAAAACTTAAATTGAGAGTGTGATTATGAATGAAAAGTGCAATATTTAGTATCTATTTTATGCACTCATAATCCAATTTTGAAGATTAATATGGAAAATTGATTAATTATTAATCATATTATTCTAATCTAGATTTTAATGTTTTTATAGTATTTTATGAGTTTTATTACTGGATTTTAGATGAAATCAAACATGAATCGTATCTGAGCACAGAAGTAGTCCAAGAATCAACTTTCAGACTTGGCTATCGACTGTCACCGGGCAGGGATATCGACAGAAGGTAAATAGGAATGTTTGTAATTCTACCTGAGAGGAGTTGTCAAGCGGTGGCCAAAGCGGCTCTAATAGACCAAATACGCATATATGGCAGATTTGAAGACAAAAAAAAATTCCAATTAGATAGAATTCTTCTATTGGGCAATTAAACCCTAGAGAGATCTATAAATATCCATTGTACTTTGGAAATAAATAATGCATTATTTCAGAGATTAAAGGAGAGATTTTTGAGAGTTTTGAGAATTTTGTTTTTATAATCTCTCGTAGCGATTCAATAAAAGAATTTCTATTCAATTATTTATTTGTTATGAAGAGTATGAGTGATTAGATTTCTTATTGGCTTTGAATTAGATAACAAATCCTTGATAATAATTTGGTTTGAGTTTTAGCTTCTGTATAGTTAATTTTTTATATGATACTTGATTTTTTTTTTTTTTTTTTGTTCCTTATTTATCTCATTAAGTGATAGATATGATTTTTGAGACATTGAAAGCTTATAATTTCACGGTATAGCTGTACTTAGTTTTTGATATATCCTAGATTTTTTAGGCATAGTGTATGTTTTGATTTTAAACGGTTATTTCTGTTATTCATAGGTCTTGCTTAGGATTACCTCAAAATTTTATATACATTTTATTAAGGTAATTAACCAATTATAAATATTACAACTTTTTTAATATTGTGCAGTCATTGGTTTATTTTCTGATTGTATGATACTATTGATCTATATAACTGAGATAAAATAAGCATTAACTCAATTAGTGATTCAATCTTGGCATTAATCCATCTAAGCCAGCTTAACTCTCCTGTTTATTTTAAATTCTAATGTTCAGTTAGTTAACTCTTAACTCAAATCATACTTTTTATTTTTCTTTTTTATTTTTCATAACCTTTTAAATATCATACCACAATCATAAAGTTTTGTATCATCGAAAAAACAATTTTGGATTTACCACCGGAGTACTACTTGTCAATCTCTTTCACTTGAAAGTGCATATTTCAGATCGTATCACTCAGGTAAGCAGTGCACAAATCTAGGAATTTTTATGGATGTTGGCTAATTGATTAAGAATTCTATTAGTTTCTAGTGAGTTCTAAAAATGGTAGAAAACTTTGATTACATGAATCACATTTGATGGATGATTTGCTTTTTTACGTGTACTCTAAGTACAGGAAATCGTTAAGTAAAAGATAGATGAAGGACTCAACATCGTTCTTCTCAGAGACGCAGTGCTAAAACTACAGACTCTTCAAGTACAAATTCACAATAGAAAATATAGTAAGAAAAGTGTGAGAAAGATTATGACAGAGAGTTTAATGAGAGAAAGAGTGTTCAATAGATCAAATCTTATTACGATCTGAGTATAATATTAATTTTTTTTCTTAATTGACTATCTACTTTCTTATTTTTAGTAACGCAATTGGATTCGGCACCTACCTTAACGTAATCAGATAATTTAATATTTATCAATTTTTCATTTTAGACTTACAATTGTTACCTAAGATTATTTCTCCAATTTAATCTCAATTTAGATATTATTAACCCTAAGTATAATCTCCAAAAGTTAGTAATCAACTATTACGTCAAGTATGATATATGGTATAGACCTACCTATAGATCGCCAAGCATAAGATTAATTGATAGAAACCAAGCAAAAACTATCAAATATTATCCTAATCACTTATCCCTTAACAAATGTTGAGATAAATCAAAGGTGCAATATTTATAAGTTTAAGCTATAAAGGAAAACTAAACAAGTCTATCGATAATTAAATGCTAGGTTACCTCTTCACCCATGCAACCAAAAAGATTTAACTACTCATATCCACTGAGATCATCATCTAAAAAAAATCTTATATTAATCAAACTCTCAATGTTCTTACAACAAAAATCAAGTTATTCTCCCAAAAACTAAGAAGAAGAAGAAGAAGAAGAAGAAAATAAGTCTCAAAAGAGTTCTGATCACGATATTTTATAAATAATATATACAAGGCGTATTTATAACCCTCCTAGGCTGAAACTATAAGTATTCTAACCATAAGAAAACACATGGCTAACATGATCTATAGTCGTACCTATTAAATCAGCAGTTGTATCAGTGTCTGCACTGTTAGCAGTTTCAACAGTTACTTTGGTAGCCAGTGCCAGGAGAGTTCAGGAAACCAACATTGTCGAGATGCTCAATAGCAGACCTATCAGGGAACTATCGACAATCCTAGTTTGGTTGATCTTCATATCATGTATCCTTCTTTGTCGTTCCACCTAGTTGATGAAATATAGATCATTGATTGGACATGTTATCTATCCTATTATCAAAACTCGAGTTTGGAATTCAGAGCATTAAACCTAGCAAGTAATATATAAAGACGAGTAATTATACTATCATAATATTAGAGACAAAATCATATGAGCATCATATGTCTGTTATAACTATGATAACATAGAGTAAGTATGATCCAATAAAATTTGAACATAGAAGTTTTGCACAAGTGAACATGTAATAATTATATATGCAAATGGTATTGGTCAACGTCAAAGTTAAATTATTTGAAACTAAGATAATGGCTAAAGAGCAACCTATTCGGATCGCAGAAACGCATAGCGTTGAACTATAATTTAAGTGCTTCTAAACAAGCCTCATACTGTAACAGTAATGGGCGTACCACACGAGAGTACTTAACTATCAAATTGTGGTTCAGTATCACATAGAGTCACTGCAATATGAATCTAGTACCTAACAGAATTGCCAACTAAAACCTTATATAATCTATTCTTATCCATCATATAGTTTCTATCGTACCTGTGTTTATTGATTGATGATACACAAGACTCTACTTGAGATATACATGGCATATCCATATACATGTCTAATATCAATAACAAGAATCCATAATCATTCATTTTGGAGCTATGTACATTAATACCACCATGAGTTTTCAAGATCATGCTATATCATCATATCTCATTTTTCATGTTTATCATGTACCAAGCATTAGTTAATTATATAAGTAGTTAGTAAAGTAACATGTGTAAGTGATGTCATATCCATATCATACTTCTCATATTATACTATCATCATGTCATTCATAAACCTATATATTTCCTAAAATAGTTATATGTCCACAATTGGTGAGTAAGAACAGTTAACTTTGCTATGTCGTGAACACGTGCTTTGCAATCCCCTCAAGTTACTACCTATCATAGACTCTCAAGTATGCTATGATATGAACTTGTTCTAGAATAATGTAAATATCATCTTCAATCCATAGCCATGAGCCTTGGCTCATCAAACTAAGAATCACCACTGGCTAGCAGTTGTCTGGTACTTGAAAAGTACTAAGGTTTTATAGCATACTCAACTCAATCTCGGATCACCAATTCTCATATTAATTACTGATTCTGAACCTCAAGCAAATATTTAACAATAAGCCCTAATTTATTTTAGAATCTGATATTGAGAAAATAAAATCTTAAATGGCAATTCTTAACCAACAATGCTACAGTTACAATTTCAGAAAATCAATATGCCAAAAAGATATTGATAAATAACTAAATTCTTAGGGAGAAGTTTCAGAAAATCAAATATACCGATAAGATATAGATAAATAACTAAATTCTTTTAGAAAAGTTTGTCTGCACCGGAGTTAGCTGAGTTGCTGGCTTGCGGTCTTGACAGTTAGCTAGGGACTTTGCTATTCTAGGGATCCCCGGACTCTTTTTAGTAGTAACAAAACATAGTCAAACCTCAATATCCCCTCCTTAGATAATCTAAATCAAAATCATATGGAGATTTGATTTTAAAAATGCTCCTAAAATTCGATAACAATAATACCTTATTAAGAATGACATTGTAATCATTAATCTCCAATATATGTAATACATTCTAACTATATATTATACTAACTAAATTAAGCTCCAGAATAAAATTTTATGGTAACTAACCATAGTTTAATCATTAGCTAGCAGTTTTAACTATTGGCTAACAGTCAAACTATGGCCAATCATCACGAAATTTACACAACACCACCTATACCTCATTCACATTCCAAATCCATAGCCAAAACTATGAATAGATTATAACATCCTATTTTACACTGGAAAACAACAATAAACTATGAATGGAAATCCATCACATTACAAATCCATAGCCTAAACTATAAATAGATTACAACATCCTATCTTACACTGGAAAACAACAATTAACTATGAAAGAAATCGATTTTTAGGAATTGCATTATTCACTTAGGTCCTTTATTCCCCTTACTTGCTCCTAACCTGCTACTTCTCTTTTTCCTCTTACGGCTGTCTTGAGAGGGAAAAAAAAAGAGAGAGAGAGAGACTTTGAGATGTGATGTGAGCTGGAGAGGAAATGAGTGGATGGTAAGGGTTTTTTCTTTTCCAAAATTTGACTCTAAGTGAAGACAACTACTGTGTCTTTGAATGGGCATGTCCCCACGCACATGCATTACATGTGTTTTTTTCTCCACCCAATTTGATCATCCAAAAATGAGTTGAGTGGACTTTGGTGGAGAGAAATGAAAAAATTAATAGTTTATTTGGCTTCCGAGCTCGTACTTTTCAAAGTTCCTAGAAAAATTTCAAAAAACTAATAACGATAAAATGGAGCTACATAATTTGTGAAATAATTTTTAGATATGAATTTAAAGATAATAATTATTGAAGAAAGAATCGATAAATCGACAATCGGACATTTCCTTCGACTCTTATACTCTTTCGAATTTAGAATCACGTTAAATCTAGCAACATAGAAATTTAATGAACTCGAAGTTGGAAGCTCATTTTGGATTTTAGAATTTAAAATAGATTTCTATGAATTCTACTAGTTGTTAATCAGACCGAATTAGGATTTTAATCTGATCAATTCACATAAACCGTTATATGCAACAAGATAATAGAGATATCCTAGTTTACAAGTGCAACAAGGGTCATGTTAGATGAGATCTAAGGGTCATGTTAGATGAGATCTAAGTCTCCTTTCTAATAGTTTTTGAATCACCTCGATTGGACTTTAAGTTTTTATTGAAGTGTTGCATGTTGGCCTAACAAGAAGTCATCAATGGCGCTCACTGGCCATTGCAGGATATGTTGGTTATTTTAGTATATTTTAGATTAATATGGACAGAATTACTATTGTTATTAGTTAACAGATTTATTTTATATTTCAATCAGAAATAAAGTTGGACAATATTAAAGAAGAATTACGAATTGATATGTGTATAATAGCAGTCTATATTTTCCAGATTAGAAATATATAGACATATAAATCTTATTACCTACTGTTTATACAGAAAACTATTAAACTGAAATTGTTTAACTAGTTTATTATCCTCAGAAAGAAACAGAATAAAAGGATTACTGGATTAGGAAAAACTTTACTGATTGAAGGATGAGCGTATGCAGAAGTTTGATGCAGATTTGATGAAGACAGAAAAATGATCGAGCCTTGTGTTGGACTCTATCTCTTTAAAACAGGTTCGCCCTCCGCCGCTTACTTCTGGATTACCCTGGGCGTCGGTCTCCCAGGATATACCGATCGGTCTGTAAAAGAAAGGAAGCTGTAATTCTATTGCTATAGCGAATCTGATAAAGAATACTCTCTCTTCTGTATGGTGTAATGCAGGACTGATTTGATAAAGAACTGTTCTTCTGAAAATAGAAAGCTTCTTTCGAATGAAGAAGTTTATGTTTGCAGAAGAAGGGAGAATAAAAGAAAATTTCTGTGTAATGAAAGGTCTGAACAGAGGCCCTATTTATACGCTTCTGGGCTAACAGTCACAACGGTTGGCTGTTAACAGTTGTGACCGTTTAACGGCAACGGTTAACAGACAACCATTAGATCTCAACGGCCAAATCCTAACGGCTAGACTCTTAACGGGTGCGGGTGGGTCGAATCCAAGTTTGAACCAATAGAGGTAATCCGAATCCAATAGTACCAAAAAATCAAAGGCTCCTCAGCTCCTCGCGACGATGCGAAGTGCAAAGTGCGTTACTAAAGCGCCCTAAACGCCCATTCGTCCTCGCACACACGTGTGCGGTCCGTGCGTAGCACCACCCGTGGTGCTTAAGGTTTCTCCTCTTTTTACATAAGTAATGACATGGAACAAACAATCCTATATAAACCCACATCCTAGCAACACTCTAGCTAATGTGGGACTATTTTTTCTTCTTTCCTTTTTGTTTTCTTTGCTATGTACTCCTCTTTAAAATTATTTTCCATTCACCTAATTCATTTATTTTTGAACTAGTGAATTGA
Organism: Dracaena cambodiana; assembly: GCA_036321105.1. NCBI lineage: Eukaryota > Viridiplantae > Streptophyta > Magnoliopsida > Asparagales > Asparagaceae > Dracaena > Dracaena cambodiana. The sequence continues at coordinate 19,493,716 of JAYEPQ010000011.1, read as the reverse complement.
CTCAAAAATTCAATGTTCAAATATACATGAATTCAACAAATCCCCCACATGAATGAAAATGACTTAGACTCTAATGTAAATAAACGGAGAGTATAATAGAAAGTTACCGCATCAAGAGAGGTGGCTTTTGGCTTTGAACCTTCCCTAGTGAAATATTATCGAGTTTACTCACTAACCAGTGAACATGATATTTTTTAACTGTTTAGCTTTTGATGTAAACTAAGACAATAATATTCACACAATTTCTTTTAATCTTAACAGATTCTTTATGTTGTGTCGGTTTTAGCCCTAAACAACTTGGTAATTCTATGAGTGCTCTGGGAAATTTAGCTTTTATCATTCTCATAGAAGCGGTCCCTTCACACTCATATAGATAATCTCTTATTAAGAGTATCCTGCCATACTCTACTTGGATTTCCAAGATATAAGGATTATTAAAAGTTTAGTTTATCTTTACACATTGCAGGTTAATCACTATTTTACTATAGAAATGAGAGAGGAATTATTTTCTCAGTGATTCTTACGAGTTTCCTCACAATTCGGTTGTCCATTTGAACCTAGATCTTGGGATCTCCAGTCAGTTAGGTTGGATTGCCATTATGGAGTTATTCTATTTAGTAGACTGTAATCCTATTCCCTTCGATAACTTATATACTTGATCTCTGGTCATGCTTTTTGTTAATGGATCTGTAATATTATCTTTTGATTTTATATAATCAAGAGATATTATTCCGTTTGTAAGCAGCTGTCTTACAGTATCATGTCTACGACGTATATGTCGTGACTTTCCATTATACAATACATTTTGTGCCCTTTCAATTGCTGATTGATTGTCGCAATGGTTGCAAATTGCTGACACAGGTTTAGGCCACATTGGAATATCTTCTAAAAAGTTTCGAAGTCATTCTGCTTCTTCTCCAGCTTTATCTAAAGCGATAAACTCATATTCCATAGTGGATCTAGCTATACACGTTTGTTTTGAAGATTTCCAAGAGATAACTGCACCTCCAATAGTAAATATATATCCACTTGTGGATTTGATGTCTTTAGAATCTGTAATCCAGTTAGCATCAGTGTATCATTTTATCACCGCTAGATATCTAGTATAATGCAATCCATAATTAGTAGTGTACCTCAAATATCTAAGTACTCTAATTATTGCTTTCCAGTGGTTCTCCCCTGAATTACTTGTAGACCTACTCAGTTTGCTTACTAAGTATGCAATATCAGATCTTGTGCAATTCATTAAATATATAAGATTGCCAATAATCTGAGAATATTCTAATTGAGATATACTAGCACCTACATTTTTTGTAAGATGTAGACTCATATTTACAGGTGTCCTAATTATATCATTATTTTCCTTGTCAAATTTTTCGAGTATCTTCTCGATATAATGTGACTGGGATAAGGTATATCCATCAGATGTCATGGAGATTTTAACATCAAGAATAACATCTGCAATACCTAAATCTTTCATGTCAAATTTCTATGTTAATATGATTTTTACCTCTTTAATTAAAGTCACCGTGCTACCGGTGATAATCATATCATCCACATATAAACATACAATGACATAATTGTGCATATCACCTTTTACATATACACATTTATCGCATTCATTATAACAAAATCCATTTGACAACATAACTTGGTCAAATTTTTCATGCCATTATTTAGGTGCTTGTTTAAGTCCATAAAGTGACTTAACAAGTCTACACACCTTCTTTTTTTACCTAAAACTATAAATCCTTCAGGTTATTCTATGTAAATTTCTTCATCTGATTCACCATTTAAAAATATTATTTTTACATCCATTTGATGAAGCTCAAGATTATATAATGCAGCAAAAGAAATTATTAATCTTATGGATGTTATTCTTATTACAGGTGAATATGTATCAAAATAATCAACACCTTCCTTTTGTCTATAGCCTTTTACTATAAGTCTAACTTTGTATTTCTCTATAGACCCATCAGGTTTTATCTTCCTCTTAAACATCCATTTATAACCTAATGGTTTACTTCCTGGAGGAAAATCCACAAGTTTCCAGTGTGATTTTGAATAATTGATTCAATTTTACTATTTACGACTTCTTTCCAAAAAGAAGTTTCAGGTGTAGACATACCTTCTTTATAAGTTTGAGCTTCCTTTTCTAATATATATGTTAGAAAATCTGGACCAAACGGTTTATTAACCCTGGCCCTTTTGCTCCGTCTACATTCATCCTCATTAGTTTTATTTTTAGAATCAGATTATGTTTCTCTTATAACTTCATCACAAGTCCTTTTAGGAGAACTTGGTTCATATTCTTTACTAGGAAAAATATTCTCAAAGAATACTGCATTCCTAGATTCAATAATAGAATACTTATGTATCTCTGGATGATCTGATTTGAAAACAATGAAACGATATACACTGCTATTATGTGCATATCCAATGAATATACAATCAATAGTTTTATGTCCAATTTTAATCATTTTAGGAGTAGGAATTGCAACCTTTGCAAGATACCCCCACACTCTTAAGAATTTATAGTTAGGTGCTCGACCTATCCATAATTCATAATATGTTTTATCTAGTTTCTTTTGGGGTATTTTGTTGAGAATATGATTGGCAGAAAGCAAAACTTCCCCCCACATGCTCTGAGGTAAACCAGAACTTATTAACATGGCATTCATCATTTCCTTTAAAGTTCTGTTCTTATGCTTAGCAATTCTATTTTGCTGAGGAGTGTAAGGAGCAGTTGTTTGATTTATAATGCCATGTTCTGCACAAATTTGTGTAAATGGTGACACATATTCACCACCTCTATCACTCCTTAGCATTTTAATATTTTTGCTAAATTGATTCTCAACTTCATTTTTATATTGTATAAATATTTCAATTGCCTCATTTTTTGTTTTCATTAGATATACATAACAATATCTAGTACAATCATCTATAAAAGTAATAAAGTATTTCTTTCCACCTCTAGTTTGAACAGATTTTAAATCACAAACATCTGTATTAATTAATTCTAAAGGTTCAGTACTACGTTCTGTAGAATGAAATGGAAGTTTAGCCATTTTTGATTCAACACGTGTTTCACATTTATCATCGAAGTTTATATTAAAATTAGGCAACATATTTAAATTTATTAATTTTTGCAAAGTATAATAATTAACATGTCCTAATCTACCATGCCAAATATGAGGTGACTCAGTCATATAAGCAGAAGAATCAATTTTATTATTAACTTTAGGGGTAATGGTCATTACATTTAATTTAAACAGACCATTAGTCATATACCCCTTACCTACATATACACCATTTTTTATAAGTACAAACTTATCAGACTCAAATACAAGCCTAAACCCTTTCTTACTCAAAACTAATCCTGAAACCAGATTCTTGCAAACATCTGGTACATGAAGTACATCAGTGAGAGTAAGTTCTTTTCCCGAAGTCATTTTTAATACAATGTTTCCTCATCTTTCAATCTTGGAGGTTGCAGAGTTACACATGTATAGTAGTTCTCCTTCCATATATTCATATGTAGAGAACATCCACTTGTTGGCGCAGATGTAGCGAGTGGCCCCAGTGTCAACCCACCATTCTTTAGAATTGCCACCAACTAGGTAAACTTTTGAGACAACAGATATACAGTTTATATCTACATTTGCACAAAGATTTTCCTCTTCGGTCAAATTTGCATTAGAATGCTTCTTCTTCTTCTTTAAAGAATCTGGTGCTTTGCACACAAGGTAGTCCTTTGCACGATGTCCAGACTTGTCACAGTTGTAGCACTTGCCATTGAATCTCTTCGAGTTACCACTCTTAGAGTCTTCACCATTGTGCTTTCGCTTTCTGTCATTAGACTTATTGAAATTTTTCATAACGTTAGCTCTAGAAACATTATATGAATTTCCAATTTTCTTTTCAGAAAGACGGTTATCTTCTTCGATCCTCAAACGTACAATCAGATCTTCAAGTGTCATTTCTTTTTGTTTATACTTTAGATAATATTTGAATTCTTTCTAAGATGTTGGCAATTTTTCAATAATTGCAGCCACTTGAAATGATTCACTAATAGTCATACTTTCAGCATGAATTTCATGAATGATCACTTGAAAATCTTGTACTTGGTTGATTACATTTTTAGAATCAACCATTTTATAATGCAGAAACTTACCGACTACATATTTTTTAGAGTCGGCATCTTCTATATTATATTTCTTATCTAAGGACTCCCAAAGTTCTTTAGCAGTAGCAATTGAACTATATATATTATATAGTATATTGTCCAATCCATTAAGAATATAATTCTTACTCAAAAAGTCAGCATGTTTCCATGCATCAACCACCTTCACTGACTGTTGATCTTCTTCTACAAGAGTCGGCACAGTCTCCTTCAAGTAATTGGCCAGATTTAGTGTAGTGAGATAGAACAATATTTTCTATTGTCATCTCTTAAAATCTGAGCCACTAATTTCTCTGGTTTCTCATACTAGTTTGAGGGCACAGTTGGAGCAACCATGACAGGAGTTACCATAGTGGACATATCAGATGTTCACACAGTGGCCATCTACAAATATAAAATTTATCTATCTTAATTTTTTTGTAACAAATTTAACTTTCTAATAAAACTTGAAAATCAATTCTTCACTCCAAACCACAAAATTACATAAAATTTCTTAACAAAAAATTTCTTTTCGTTTACCTCTAAACTGAATTTAACTATCCTTTTCCAGAAGCAATTAAATTCAAATAAAATAACTAGTATTCAATAATTAATCTAAAACAAAAAATTCGGTTTTAAAATTGTTGGTTATTTTAGTATGTTTTAGATTAATATGGACAGAATTACTACTGTTATTAGTTAACAGATTTGTTTTATATTTCAATCAGAAATAAAGTTGGACAATATTAAAGAAGAATTACGAATTGATATGTGTATAATAGCAGTCTATATTTTCCAGATTAGAAATATATAGACATATAAATCTTATTACCTACTGTTGTTTACAGAAAACTATTAAACTGAAATTATTTAACTAGTTTTGATGAAGACAGGAAGATGATCGAGGCTAGTGTTGGACACTATCTCCTTAAAATCGATTCGCCCTCCACCGCTTATTTCTGGATTACAGTGGGCGTCGGTCTCTCAGGATACAACGATCAGTCCGCAACAGGAAGTGGCGGTGCGTAGCACTACCCGTGGTGCTCAAGATTTCTCCTCTTTTTACATAAGCAATGACATGGAACAAACAATCCTATATAAACCCACATCCTAGCAACACTCTAGCCAATGTGGGACTATTTTTTTTTCTTTTCTTTTTGTTCCCTTTGCTATGTACTCCTCTTTGAAACCATTTTCTATTCACCTAATTCATTTTTTTTTGAACTAGTGAATTGGCTCAAAGATTCAATATTCAAATATACATGAATTCAACAGGATAATCTTCCTATTTTGCTCTTCCTCACAGCCTAATCATCAAACTGGATAAAAATGACCACTTCCGTCAGATTTCTATCATCACATTCTCTAGAATCAAAAGAGAAGGGCTTGTAATTCATTTTTTTCAAAGTTTATCAATAAAATTGCAAGTTTCTTTTTTTTTTTACTTTTTTTTTTTTTCAGTTTTCATCTTTTGTTTATCGAAAACTAAGCGAAAACACTGAAGATGTCGTTCATTTTAATTGTTGTCTAAACAAATATTAGAATTGGCGAAAAGATGTTGCAGTATGGCCTCTTTTTCAAGAGTCATAGAAAAAGCAAATCACATTCCCTCTTTAGTAACTTAAAGAGATGCATAAACAAATTGGGGAGTTTCCAAAAGCACACCACTTCTCCTACCGAGCCCACTTTATAGTGTCTGAACTTTCAGCTCAGAAAGCTATAAAGGGGCTCACTAGGAAAAAGGTGTGCTCCTTTAGAAACACCCCCAAATTGTAGTTGGGAATATGCTCTTGGGATCAGTAATCCTATTGCGTTTCTTAAGAATTCCAACCCCTGCTCCAAAACCCCCACCCTCCATAATTACACCATTAATATATTAAATATTAATTTTAATTTTAATTTAATCAATTTTTACTCTTTGCTAATTTCCAGAAACAATTAAAACACTTAAACTCCGCCTCCTCTACGCTACTATAAATAGAGAGTTTCTAAATGAGCACACCTTTTTACCTAGCGCCTCCTCTTTGACTTCCAAAATACGACTGTAAAGTCGGCTTTCAAAAAAACACTATAGAGGGCTAACAAAGAAAAATGGTGTGCTACTTTGGAAACTCCCTATAAATAACATCCCCCAACGCCAACCCCTTTGCCCACAGCTACACAATAATGTTCTGCTGCACTCGCCTCAGGCGCCGCTCCCCTCCCCAAGATGCCCCCCAACAATCCCAATATCCCCTCCATGTCCCCTCCTCCTCCTCCTCCGATGCCACGTCATCCTCTTCCGCAGCTGCTGCTGCCGCCGTCTTCAAGAACTTCAACTCCCTCTACGATCCCGCGGCAGCCTCCGACTTCGAGACCATTACCGGGTTCGGATCCGGATCCACATCGCAGACCCTAACGACTTTAACTGATGAGGACGTCGACGTGGCGACCTCCGACTCCGAGCCGGATCTCTCGACGGTGTTTGCCTCGAGGAGGCTGCTGAGGCCGGGCTCGACAGGACGCTCGAACTCGATCGTTGACATGGCCGGCGAGGGTGGCAGGGTTGGGTTCGGGGCGGTGCCAAAGCTGTCGCCCGACCCGTACGGGGACTTCAAGAGGTCAATGGAGGAGATGGTGGCGGCACTTGGGCTGGCGGAGGAGGAGGACGGTGGAGACTACGTGGGGCAGCAGCAGCGGCGGGAGCAGAGGCTGCAGCAGCAGCAACTGAGTGGGGCCCAGCGGATGCGGCTGCAGGAGCTGCTTCTGTGCTATCTTGCGCTGAATCGAAAGAACGCCCACAAGTACATCGTCGGGGCGTTCGTGGACGTGCTCCGGGGCCTGCCCCCTGGGACCTGACTGGCTATCATGCTCCGATGGAGCTAGTGTGCGCTGGTTAATTTCATACTTCTTTTTGTAAAAAATATTTCCTTCCGGTAAAAGGGGAAAAAAAAATCAGAAACTTCTTTTTTACTTACTTGTAATCTGTAAATATTGTCGGGATACGCTAATTTGTTTGGTGGATGGAATACGGAATGGGAGCCTAGCCGCCTAATTTTTCTTTAATTATTTTTTTAAATTTTTAGGATTAATTACAGTCAGACCCCGTAGTACTGGGGGTGTGTAATTTAATAGTCCCAAAGTTTGAAACTCTCAAAAAAAAAATTCCTGGACTGTTAACACTATTAGTGATATTAGTGAGGATTAGTTATTTTACTCTTCTTTTTTTTTTACTAAAGTATACTCATATCTCTGAAATTCTTATTCTATCATCATCCCTCCCTTTAACCAGCACACTCCCTATTTCTCTATCTCCTCTCTCTATCTCTCTCTCAATCCCTCTCTCTCTGACCCACTCTCTCTCTATCCCTGAGAGAGACTGAGAGAGAGAGAGAGAGAGGGTACTCTCTCTCAATCCCTCTCTCTCTCTCTGACCCACTCTCTCTCTATTCCTGAGAGAGACTCTCTATTCCTGAGAGAGACTGAGAGAGAGAAAGGGAGTGTAACTTCAGGGGTGTTAAGTTACACACCCTCAATACTACAGGGGTCTGACTGTAATTAACTCAAATTTTTATTTTGAACTTTTTCGGAGAATGGTACGTGTGAAATTTTGGTACTTATACATGTAGAAGAAAAATATTTAACCCTATACAATTAAATTGTGTAGAGAATCTATACAATGAATGTAAATAGGAGCTCCCCTACTAGTTTTTTATGTGGTCCTGGATGAGACCCATATTGTCATTCACCGTAGACGCATACAAGGTAAAATATCTACATATATGTAGAAACCTTGAATGGGTAGAGTTTAGATCTACATATTTGTAGAAACATATAGGTAAAATATCTACATACCTCATAAGCATAACCAAAATAAGTAGACACATTACAAACTAGTGCAGTATTTGTGAGGTGGTCCGTAGATTGTATGTTTATTGTAGACTACTAGAAAACAAGATAGCGAGATTATCTCCACCCCATGCTCCAAAATAAAGGATGGTTCTAAGTTCGATTTCCATGTCCATCAAAAGATTATGTTGGATGATTAGTTAACTTATGGCTATATTAAAAAAATATATAATTGTTAGCCCATAACTTAAAGTGCAGTTTTCAGGGATATCGATTGAAAGACTTGTATATTTAATACCTCAATTATCAAGAACAAATTGTTAGCGTGTGAGCGTAATCATTTGCTATTTCTTGTGGACATTGAAAATTGGAGTTTATTCGCATTGCTGATGGGAGGAACTTCATCCTTGGACTTGCGTTCCTTGGACCTGCCCGCAAGCTCGATAGCCAGCAAAGGAGTGGCGTGGATTTTGAGTAGCTGGAGAGGCTTTCAATTGGATGGCGAAAGGAACTCACAACAGGCTGTAGCGTGTCATTACGCTGAACCAGCTCGGATTGATTTTGATTCATTTATTTTTAGGAGTATTTACATATCTTTAAATCTTTATAAATTATAATTTAGTCCCTCATATCTTCATATTTAGATTTAGTCTACCAAATCCTTTAAGTTACTACAATTTAGTCCCCCAATTTATATTTTGGCCCGATTTTTCCATTTTACCTCTAATTTTCTTGACTTAATTCTCCTCCCTCTTTCCCTTATTTTCTTAATTCTTATTGAATTCCCTCATTATTCTTCATTTTTCTCTCTCTATTCATTTATTGGATTCTCGCTCTCTATATTGAAACCAAATGTATTATTCTCCACTAAATGTATTAAACCTTTGAGTCTCAATATAAATTTATTTATTGGGTTCTCTCTCTTTATATTAGATAAATTCATTTCTAGGTTTAATACATTTAGTGGAGAATAATACATTTGGTCTCAATATATAAAGAGAGAACCCAATAAATGAATAGAGAGATAAGAAAAGAAGAAAGGGAGAACCTAATAAGAACTAAGAAGAGAGAGAAAAGAGAGAAAGGGAAATTAAGTGAAGCAAATCAGAGGTAAAACTGAAAAATTGGACAAAAATATAAACTGAAGACTAAATTATAGTAACTTAAAGTATTTGAGAAACTAAATTCTAAATATGAAGATTTGGAGGACTAAATTATAATTTATAAAGATTTGAGGAACAGATATGTAAATACCCCTTATTTTGAAGGTGAGACATTTGTAACATGGGCTGTTGGTTTTAATTTATGAACTGACCCCGACACCATCCTATCACGTTCACAGGGCTACGCTTCATACATCAACCAACAAACCCGTCTCAACAGTGTGTGTTCATATACACGTTCTTCTGTCGACTTCTCTACCAGAGCGATAATCGATCCAGAATTCTCCTTAGCCATCAACTGCAGTTAAAAAGAGATTTTTTTTTTTTTTTTCTAGTCGTGATCTCAACTACATTCTCCCAAAACAAAAACCAAATGCATCCTTCGTCGCAAGCTTCGCAAATAAAAAAAAAAAAATCGTACCAATTAACCTTCGCAGGATCCCTCGCATTCAACTGAGACCTGCATTTTAACTTCTCTCCACATATAAAGAATACAAACTTCATGAGAATCATAAGCACAAAAATTTCTACTTCATCCTTTATTTTTCTTCATTGCTTCCTTTATTTTTCTTCAGAGCATCACTATTCAATAGAGTTGGAGATTATTTTGGACAAATCATGCATCCAGAAAATAATATTTTGAAATGAATCTCGCATAAATGCAGAGCTGCGAATGTACTAAGCATGTACTGATGTCTTTCTTTTCAGAGATTAACAATAGCCTTAAAGCTTCATTCTTTTACAATTCACACAACATACACATGATGGTCAAAAGCTCCTAACTTTTTTGTATTTGCAGTCTGTTGTTACTTCCCAGCAGCAAGCACAGTAAAGTTATCTTGGTCACACAATCGTAACCTAACACATGGTATGATATTATGATAACAAAAATATACTACTAACAATGTTACACATAGAACCAGGACTACATGGATTGCTCAACAAAGGGTCACCAATATAACTATTTAACACTCCATGGAGAACATCTTCAACCACTTAATAACTTCATTAACTCCCTAACACAATATTCAACAAGTATTTCTTGCTTTTTGCCAAATGTGTGATCCATCCAATTGGTTGAAAGCAGCCAGCATAGCAATCCTCAAATAATTAACTCTACATCAAGATAAATAATCTCAAGATCAATCACATCAAATTAAAATCAAAATCAACACTGGTAGGAAAAATCAACGCCAGTTGGATACAAAGGCCCAGTTGCAGTTGCATCGCCAAACCCTCGATTGCTGTCGATCCATAAATCTACAGAATATCAATGTGAGAGGCTGCTTCCAGATAGAATAGAAACATCAGTGTTGATGCACAGCTAGAAGAATCTTAAAACATAATCTGAACTTTTAACTATACACTAAGATTCAATTTTGCATAGGGTAAAAACAACCTGCACGCATTGTTCACTTAATAACATCATAACATCACATAATCAAACAATAGTATGAGTTTGGGTCACTTCATCAAGCAGAATTGACAAAAATCAAAGAAAACAAAAATACATTTGCCACAGCACTACCCAATATGACAAACCACGTGCACCTGAAGAATAATAGACTTCTACTTGATTAGCCTCTTTCACAGTTAGCAACTAATCAATAATTTTGCTAAACAGAGACCACATAGACTAGATTTCTAGAATCTATCCAGATGGCAATTTGACAAGGTTAATTGAACATTAAACTAACCTTAGGTACGCAAAGCAGAAATATGATCCAAAATATTTCCATCAGTACAGAGAGGTCCAAACGCTAGTAACAGCTGTTTCAGACCTTGCAGCAGCGAAGGGCTTAAATAATTTAAAACACACCACAAGTCAAACTAAGCAGTTCAATCTGAACCACCATGGAAACTGGTCCAACAGTTTTTGCACTCTAAAAGCACACGGAAGTTCCAATAAATTAAAAAAAAAAAAAAATCGCCTTCTGGAAACTATTCAGAAGGATCGAACTCCCTTCTACTCTTGAGAACAGCTCTCTTCCTCATATCGAAATCAAGCTTCTCAAGGTCAGAAGCTGTTGCCAGGTAACCATACAAGATTCTCTTCTTCTCACCGCTCTTTGGGTCCACCTTGACAAGGGCCGTATTCTCCTCATTGCCCCCAGATGGAGTGGCTTGAGCCCTTGCCCAACCTTTGCGTCCATGGTTGTCCTTCTCAAAGTAATCTGCCAAACGCTCTGCTTCCTTCAAGCCAACCTGAGTGTTCACATATTTCACTATAGTGATACCCAAATGACCCTCCTTACCATATAGAGACTTTGATTTGCCACCACCAAAACCTAGATCTGAAGGAAAGAAATGAACAGGAGAGGAAAGAGCATTAAATACACAAGCAGCTTCATATGAGATCAAGGTAAAAATCATCCATAACAAAGAAAATAACAATAACACACACTTAGCCTACCCTATTGCATATTACTTTTCTAGTTCCTAAAATCTATCTTCCAAACAGACATATAACAATGGGACTCGTGCCTATGGATTAAAAGAGAGGACTTGTTGTATATAGCCTGTATCTCATGTCTTGAATACCATTGAGCAGAGACTACATCCCCAGAAAATACAATGTTACAGGTTAAGGCTGCGCAAATTCACAAAAAAAAAGCGTACAAAACGACAGCATAATGTTGCAGAAAAGAGAATGTTGATGGTGGGTAAAACAAAAAAGGAAAGGCAAAGAATGAAGATTTTCGAGGTATAAGACAAATAAAGGGATTAATGCAGTAAAAAGAGAGACAGAGAACCCAATAAGTAAGAGAGACAGACGTAGAGAAATTATTAAGGATGAAATTTGCAATGATTCAAGAAAAGTTCTGCTCACAATAGATGATGCCCTAAGAGGAATGATGATGAAATTTGTTAATATGAACAGATTGGCTATTGGACCAGCTTGACATTAATTGTTAATTATTAAGCTTGACATTAATTATTTATTATTATTCAGTATGCTGTTAACACATACAGACATGCGCTATCTGCATCCGAACCCATATGGACATCTCGAACACGGTTTCGTGCTCAATACGTGACTGACACGGTCGGGCATGGATTTTCCACGTCCGGTGAAAAGTCAGCAGTCAAACTGACCAGATACGGTCACCAACATGCTCCGGACGCATCATGGTCACGTTGCAGGTTGCGGGTCGTAGGATTGGATTTTTTTTTTTTGAATGTTCCAACCTACAAACTCATTAATCTAATAAAATCCTAATCTTTTCTGATTCGACGCTCAAAACTCTCTTCGACCTCTCGGACCTCGCTGTCCTCCCCTCCACACTGTTGACTGCCTCCGGCCCTTTCTTCCCCGATCATCGACAAATGTCACCTTCCGTCCACGATCATCGACCCTCTCCCCTCCTTTACGTCCACGGTGTTTCCGCTTAGTTGTTGTTGTCATCGACCAACCAAAGTCCACCATCCACTCTGCCCTCTCTCTCCCATCCTTCATAATCGTCGACCGCCTCCGACCCTTTCTCCCCCATCCTCGACCACTGCCAACACCTAGGGATCACCACTGACCGTCATTTAACCTCATTTGCTGTTGGCTGTGGTTCGCCACCAACGAACCAAAGGTAATGTTTTTTTTTTTTATTTAATACATTTCCTAAGTTGTTGCTCTTAATTTCTACTCATTAATGACTGAAATTGAATTGAAATTGAGATTCAATTGAATTCGAAAAATAGTTGCCATTAGAGTTGAAGTGGACTTGAAGTTGAAATTAAAAAATGGCTGAAATTAGACTAGATTGAAATTGAGATTCAAACTGAGATTGCTAGAAATGAACTTGATGTTGCAAGAAATAATATAATAACATATATATACATGTGTGTGTCTACACTTGAAGACAATGAATAAATATGTTAGAAATGTACTTGAAATGGCTTGAAATATATAATAAAATATATATAAATATACTTTAAGATGTATAAATATGCTAGAAATGGACTTGAAATTGTATGAAATATATAATAACATACATACATATATATATATATATATATATATATTTGAAGATGATGTATAAATATGTTGGAAATGGACTTGAAATTGCTTGAAATAATAATCATATATATAAATAATTCTTCAAAACGATGTATAAACATGAGAAATGGACTAGAAATTGCAAGAATATTGACATTGAGGGACTACCAATCACAAATTTTGGTTCCTTCACAAATGAATAAGCAAGAGTTCGAGAAAGGCGACACAAAAGAGCTTATGACGTTCCCATCAAAAAGACGAGACAGGGTTTGGGCGATTAGACAGTATATTATATAAAATTTATATATATATATCTTCAAGTATTTATATATATATATATATATATATATATATATATATATATATATGTGTGTGTGTGTGTGTGTGTGTGTGTGTGTGTGTGTGTGTGTGTGTGTTAAGCAAATTATATATATATATATATATATATATATATATATATATATATATATATATATATATATATATAATAGCATAGAAATGATTATGTTAGTATATGTTTTTATCTCTAAATATCTTATGTTGTTATTGTGAAGATATATTTACTTGCATAAGAGATGTCTACATCAGAAAATGCATCAAGTGGTGCCCAAGTCTTAGAATCATGCACCTTTCTGGAAATATACCACAAAATTGTAAGAAATGAGGAGGAGAAAATTGGCAATGGACTTGTCACTAATGCCGTAAAACTTTCACCTCTTCATACTCCACAGTCAGGGCGCATCTCATGTGAATCGATAGGTAAGAAATAAAGATATGTAGGGCAATTAAAACCAGTCACTTGAATGAAATAAAATAAGTAATGGATTAAGCAGAAATGAGGTTAAGAGCTTCTACGCCTAAGCCCGTAAATCTGCCTACATCCTCAACTTCAAGTGTGACAGAAGGAAGTAGAATAAGTGGTAAAACCGGAGCAAGTACTAGAATTATGATGTAGTCACGACAACTATCTAAGAAAAGGGAGAGTAATATGGTGGAGCACACATTCAATACCGAGGAAATAGAAGTATTGAATTTGATAATTGTGATGATGTTATATTACAGTGAATTGTAATTTAATTTGATAAGGAATCTATACTAGTCCATAACTTTTACACACTTCCAAATAACAGCTGAATCGACCGATATATCGTCCAAGACCTCGGATTTGAACTCGAGCCAATACAAGTTGTTGATATTGGATGGTGTTATCAAGAACGACCGACATCGACCAGTTTTTCCGATATCGACAGAGAAAATTGGCCAAGAAAATCAGCCGAGTCGGTGCGGCCTATATCGGTTGAAAATAAGGTTAAAGAGTCGGATTTTGGGTTTTTTGGGTTCAAATGAATTGAACCCAAACCTGATAACCCAATACCCTAATATTAACCAAAAATTTCCTCTATTTCTCTCTGCGACCTGTGATCTAATTCCCTGAGTTTTCTTCTCTCTCGGCAAAACCTAACCCTCGACTCTCTCATCGTCGACTGACTGAGCGACGATCGTGCTTTCTAGCCTTCGATCACTGAACCGAAGCTTCCTTAGAGGCTTTCATACCCAATTCTCCCTTGAGGCGAGCTAGATTTGGCAGCTATCCCGCAAAATCAAAAATACATTCTTTTTTTTTCCCCTTTTTTGGATTCTAATTACTTCAAGTTTGCTTCTATCAGTCTCCGAACAAAATTTTAAAAGTTTAACTAAGTTGTCCATCCAAGAACCGAGGTATGTCATTTTTTGTTTGATTTTTTTTCCCTTTTAATTGTGTAAATACCTTTAATTATGGCTTATTTGGGAAGGAGTTATAATATTTGTATTGGATATATGAATTTTGGGTGATTTGTATTGAATTTTTTGGAAGAGATTGTTTTTGGGAAGGAATTCTAGTTATCACAATGAAAAAACTTGTTTTTCTTCACTGTAACAGCTCCAAAGTTGCTACTATCAACTAGGAGATTTTAAGTAATTAAGGAAATTTTAGTTTGATTTTAAATAAACAACTCAGTAAAGGAGATTTTAGTTTGGTTTTAGTATGATTTTAATTTTTTAAATACCTAGTTGATTTTAAATAATTAAGAAAAAGGATTGTAGTTTTGTAGACTTGTAGTTTGATTGTAAGTTGTACAAGTAATTGACTAAGGAAAAGGGTTGTAGATAACTAGTTAATTTTAAATGTTATTAAAAGAAGTTGTGATTTTTTAGAATAAAAATATTTGACAATTTGAATATTTGGGATTGTTTTTTATAGGATATTGGATGTCTTCAGAAGCTAATAGTAGTGCACCTTAGAAATTCGATAAAGATCCATTCTAGATGCATGCAATGAAGGATGGGAATAAAATTAAGTGTCTATTTTGTGAACATAAATTGGATGGATAAGTTGAATGAAACAACATTTGGCCAGGGAAAGAGAAAAATGCTCGCCATAGTGATTGATGTTTCATTTTCTCAACCAGTGTTTTAAATATCGGCCGATATACCGGTATATCGGCCGATATATCGTTAAAACTGAAGAAACGAGACGATATGAGCATTTTTTTACCGTATATCGTTTTGGACCGGTATGGGCCGATATATCGGCCACGTGGCGATATATCGGCCGGTATCGATATGTATTATACCGGCCGGTATTTAATAATATCGGTTATTGGGTTTTGGTTACGGTTTAAACCCAATAACCCGTTCAGATCCGACCCGTTAAGATATAAAACGGGTCGGGAGGGGAGAAAAAATCTATTTTTTCGCGTACTCTCTCTCTCTCTTTCTCTCCCGGCGATCCGAGGCTCCCTCCCGCGACCAAAACCCTAACCCTAACCCCAAATCCGCCATAAATCTCTCTCCGATTCATTTTCTTCCACTCTCTAGCTCTCTCTCTCGTTCTCTCTCCTCGATCGTCGATCAATCGAGACGAACGGCCGAACCCTAACCCTAATTTCCCAATCCATCTATAAATCTCTTTCGTGTTCTCTCTATCTTTCTTCTCCGCTCTCCATAGCTCTGGGAGTCTTCGAAGGGTGCTCGCCATTCGCCAGTGGAGCAGTCGCCGTCGGCCAGGTAAGTGCAGTTTGTTTTCTTAATTTAAATTTGATTTAGAATTATAAATTTCTTCAATTTCTTTTATAATTGTGCTATTTAGGTTTAATTGATTGCTATTTATGTTGGATTTTTTTTTTTTGTGTAATTTGAGGGGAATTGTTAAATTGGGAGGGCTGAACAGTGAACCTGCGGGTAGGGGTAGTCTACAGTGATTCCTTGAATCACTGATTCACACTGAATCAGTGAACTGAATCACTGATTCAGTGTGAATCAGTGATTCAAGTCACTGATTCACACTGAAACAGTGATTCAAGGAATGATTTTGTGTGAATTTTGAGTATTTATTATTTATATGTAATTATGTATTCACTGATTTTGTTTCATGCTAGATTCACTTTTCATGAGATTCCATCTACGTCAATAACTAGAGTTTAGGCAGACCTGATCAGTAGAATTAAGAAAATATGTTGTAAAGATTGATATTTAAAGTTTCCAGTATGTTTCAAATAAACTTATTTAAAGGACAATGTTGTAATTTTATAAATTATATCACTTATGTACTGTAGAAACACTTTTCTTTTCTCTTGAAAACTTATTTTTCTTAATTTTATAATTGTATGTCGCTCTGTGCATATGCGAACGTTCTAAACGGTATCTGCAAATTCGTTAGTTGAATGTAAATAAGCCAATGTAAGTACTATAAACTTATTTTATGTATTTTATTATGTTCTATATAGCCAATTATATGATTAATCTTTAACTGGTATGACACCGATATGACACTCCGGTATTTAGGGTCATATCCCGATATCCCGCCCGGTATCCGGTAACCGGTATGTAATTTGACTGACCGGTACGAGACCGGTATCCGATATTTAAAACACTGTTCTCAACTGATGTTTACACTATATTAAAGATCAGATAGTACATGCTTCATTTCTGATAAATGTCTTCATTTTCCAAGTAAGTCTCATAGTCGAAATAAAAAATGCAAGAATTTCAACTTCTTTCGTCCAATAATTTCAAGATAAGTATCTTATGTAACATCTGATTTTATACTTTTTTCTGGAATAACTTGTCTGTTGCATACCTGCATACGCAAGTACATTATTTCTTATTGCCTCTATTTAGCTTTATATGCTTATTGCACTATTTTATTTGCGACATAATATCTATTTACATTAAATCACCTTTTAGTTATCATAATTACATAATATATATTGTCCAATATGAACGCCTGATATTTGCGTGTATCCCGGATCTCTCCCAATATCTGATATCCGATATGTAATCCCAATCCGATATATATCCGATATTTAGAACCTAGTTTACACATGCAGCTAACAATCCAATTTTAGTCACACACCTCAAGGTTACAACGTTTTGAGGACCCCTTTTGCAAAGTGAGAAAGCTCACATAAAGAGGATGCTGGAGCTCATAAAGGGTACGTGGAAGCAAAGGGGGACTACATTTGTAGTGATGGAATGGTCAGATGCGCAAAGGAGGACAATACTAAATTTCATTACACCGATCGAGAGTAGACCAGTATTCTTGAATGTCGTAAATACTGAGGATCATAAAAAGCAAGTATTATATTGCAGAAAAGCTCAGATTACGTCAAGGAGGTTGAACATCAAAATATGGTGCAAATCATTACTGATAATGCACAGGCATACAAGTCGGTCCTGCAGGTGCGATTGTGGAGGCCAATCATTCTCATATATTTTGAACCCACTGTATAGTGCACACCCTTAACCTTACTTCGAAGAATATATGTGCGCTAAAACACTGAAGCAAATGAAACATCTATGAAGAATGCAACTGGATCACCGAGGTCTCAGGAGATGCCTTCTGAATTTTATTATGAACCACTCCCTGAGAATTGTTATGTTTAATGAACACTTGAAGATGAAGCTTTTTGCAGTTGATGATACTAGATTTACATTGGTGATTATCATATTGTGAAGGTTTAAGACTATTAAGTGAGGTCTTCCAGATTTGGTGCTTATTGAATAATGGGCTATATACAAAGATACTGATGTGGAAAAACCTCAATTTGTCAAAGAAAAACCCCAAGATGATTTGTGGTGAGACAAGATCGCGTACATCATTTCCTCTAGCGAACCAATCTATGAAACATTAAGGATCCCCAACACCGACAAGTCATCTCTCTATCTGGTATATGATATGTGGGACATGATGAACGAGACATCAAACTTGCTATTTATCAACATGAAGGAAAAAGAGATGAGGATTCTTTCTATGATGTGTATAAAATTTTGGTGGATCGCTGGAACTAAAGCAACACACCATTTTATTGTCTGGCACACCAATTGAATCCAAGCTAATATCTAAAGTGGTGCTAGTTTTTATTGAATGTTAGTGTTATTTGTATTCATTAACAATATTCTTCCTATACTTTATGTGAATAGGTATTATCGTCAAATATGATTTCTTGAGAGCATAACTTAGGTAGCTCCCCACCAAAATGAAGAGATGTCTTCGGAAAGAACCAAGTATTTGAAGAGATACAGGCGGTAAGCATAGAGTAGGCAAAATTTTCAACCGAAAGAACCGCATCCAACATATGCTTTTGCTGATCCTGATTCACTTCTTGACTGTGGACTTTGGAACCAAATTATTGGTGGGTCTTTTACGAATTTTTAACTCCTCAATTATAAGTGCTGACCCTCAGTATTTTAAATATCGATCGGTATACCGGCTAGTATATCGGAAAATACAAAGAAACAAAACGGTATAGTGAATTTTTTACCGTTTCTCGTTTTGGACCTGTATGGGCCGATATATCGGCTATGTGGCGATATATCGGCCAATAATGGTATAAAAAATACTGGACGGTATTAGTGAATATCAGTTTCAATAGAAATGGATTTTGATTGCGGGTTAAACCTATTAGTCCGTTTAAAATCCGACCCGTTAAGAAATAAAACACCCTTAACGAGTCAGAAGGGGAGAAAAAAACACAAAAATCGCTCCTCCTCACCCCCCCCCCCCCCCCGCGCGAGGCAATCGGTCCCTTCTCTCCCCCCCCCCCCCCAGAGCAAACCCTAACCCTTATTTTCCAAATTCAGCCAAATTCCTCTTTCTCGACAAACCCTAATATTCTTCGATTCCTCTTCTCCCACTCTCCAGCTCTCTCTCCCGTTTTCTCCCCCGCGATCGATCGAGAGCCCAAACCTAACCCTAAAATCAAAATTTCTCTCTTTCTTCTCCCACTCTCTGATTCCTCTTCTCCCACTCTCTGATCCTCCAACAGCAGCTCGCCGACCGCTTCGACTTTGACAACAGCTCGCCAGCAAATCCTAACACTCTTTGATTCCTCTTCTCCTAGTGGGTAAGTCAAGTTTGATTATTTTCATGTTAATTTTAATTAGGGTTACAATTTTCTTCAATTTCTCTTATAATTGTACTATTTAACTTGAATTGATTACGTTTTGTATTTAAATCTTTAATTTTTGTGCAATTAGAGGCAAAATATAGATTTCGACCCACTGATTCATTGAATCAGTAGCCGAACAGTAATAGTGAACAGTGACTGTGAAGAACAGTGATAGTGAATTTGATTGGGAATTTGTTTAGTGATGAGTAATTAGAGTGTTTGAGGAGAGTATTTGTTAGATATGTAACATATGTTAGGCCTATGGCTATGGCTATGTTGTATTAGAGTATTCTCAAATTAGAGTGTTTGATCTATTGGGAATTAGAGTGTTTGAGAATTAGAGTGTTTGATTGAAAATTAGAGTGTTTGACCTATTGGGCCTATTGCTATATTGTATTAATAATTTAATACTTGTATATCTCTAATTGAGCAATTGTCAATTTTTAATTATATGACATTCTAATATTGCTCAATTAATATTAAAAATTTATAGTATTTGTTGGACATGTTAGGGTTTGAAATTTTAAGTTATAGCTTTATAGGACAATGTAGTTTGGTTTATGTAGTTCTAATGAAATAATTTTTTGTAAGATATAATTTAGTTTTCCCTACTCCTTAGTTATATATAATTATATATATATATATATATATATATATATATATATTGGATAATTACTATTTAGTCTCTTAATGTCTTAAATTTTTAAGTTTGGTTTATATTGGATAATTAATTAATTAGTCTCTTAACTCCTTAGTTATATATATATACTTTGTTTGATGAAGTTTATTTTTTATAAATTTTGAGGACAGAAACTACTTGAAGGATGTCCTCTTTGAGCATATGCGAATGTTTATCTACAAATTTGTAAGTTTAATGCAAATAAACCAAGGTAAGTACCATAAACTTCGTTTATGTGTTTTAATATATTCTATATAGCCATTTATATTATTATTCTTTAACCGATATGACACCGATATGACACTCCGGTATTTAGAGTCATATCGCGATATCCTACATGGTATCTGGTATCCGGTATGTAATTTGACTGACCGGTATATCACCGGTATCCGATATTTAGAACACTGATGGCCTTATAGCTTTTAAGTCGGCCATGTTCCTCCTCGTGCTGTGAAAAAAATTGGAGTAACTTTTATGCACTCATTAAAGAGGAACAAGTTAATCTTGGTATAAGCAAAGGTTTATATGTACATACCAACCTTCGTTTACTATCTTGAAATACCCAACAATATTGTGAAGGGAAAACAAGATTGTGGAATATTGATGGAGATAACTTTGACTCGTTTGATGGTTCTCGTATTGTAGAAGTTGCTAATATTCTCTTGATAAAACTACTATGGAGACCATCTAGTCTGACGATGATGGAGAGTGGTCGCTGGAGTTACTTCATCTTGAAATTTTTGATGTAATAATATTTTAGTGTGTTATAAATGAACAATGAACATCTTGTTACTTTGTAACATGTTGATATATTTTGTTGGTTGAATTTTATGAAGTTTTATATATTATAATATTATTAAATGTTGCTTGTCCTATTCTTGTTTTTTTTTTAAGATTTTGCCACTATCCTATATTCATGCCGTGCAGTATCCATGTCCATGTCCTGTATCCCTACTCGTGCATCATAGCTTGTTGTGGATTGCCTGTATATCTCACACTGTTTATACCTTTTGGGGGGAGACTACATCCACTGGAAAATACAATGTTTGAGGTTAAGAAGACTGCACAAGTTCGGAAAAGGGTATAAGACAACAGCATAATGTTGCATAAAAGAGAATGCTGATGGTGGGTAAAACAAAAAAGAATCAAGGCGAAGAATGAAGATTTCAGAGGTATATGACAATCACATACTGACAATGGATTAATGCAGTAAAAAGAGAGAGAACCAGTAAGAGAAACAGACAAATTATCAAGGATGAAATTTAGAAGGATTCAAAAAAAAGTTCAGCTCATACTAGATGCTGCCCTAAGAGAATGATGACAAAAAAAGACTTGTATAATGAACATATTAGCTATTGGGTAATTGTTAATCAGTATACCGTTTAACACATAAGATGATTTGGTCCTCAAGCATTTACTCATGGCAGATATTCAACTGGAATATTTCCCAGTCATTTACAATCTATCAAATAGACATCACACAATAATGAGGATCAACAAACACAAGACAGGCACAGTAAGGATGAAGCTGGTAAGGTAGGAAACAAAACTTTCAAGGATTATTACAGAAACTGGAAAATTACACAATCGGTACCAAAGAAGAATATATTAAGTCCGATACTAAAGTGCAGCATTGGCAGAAAACAATCTAGTCAACCTTGAAGTTAGTTACATAAAAGGAAAGAGAAGATGGATTACGTGAAAGAGGGGTATGCAATTGGAAGAACAAATATGTTTATTGGATGGGAACAATCAGAAATTCTATAGGGAATTTGCTTCAACTCCAAGTCACACAATACCAAAGGATCCAAAGAAGAATGAATCCCATGAAGCAAAGAATATCAGACTAACTAGAAGGAAACTAATTCAACTTTTAGATTCAGAATCTTTGTTCAGATTGTGAAAGGGATGGCAAAATGCTTAGTGCAGTAGAAAAATGAGAGCCACACAAAACAATAAAATAAAAATGATTTACAAACAATACATTTCATGCTAAATAGCAACTGATAGTAAATTACAAACTGAGCACAAAACTTAGCTTAACCCTTGAAATAGGCCAAGATAGCATATTTAATCTATAGACCTAATAACTCAACAAACTCAAATTTTATCATCATAAACAAACTAATATCCTTCTACAAAACAAGTAAAAAAAATCTAATGTCATGACACAACTTCTGAAGAGAGTAGACAAAGAAAGCAGTAATATAAGGAAACCCAAATGGGAACAAGGATGAAAATACAAGCTACTTACTTTATAAGATAAAGAACAACGCAAGTGAACTAAACATGAGTCAGACATAAAATCAAATCGAGGGTCTGGGCGAATATTATGCAGCGCAAAGTAAGTAGATTACCACAATCCTTCCAAGTTTCGAAATTCCAAGTGTTAATACTAAGGAATCTTGGCTACATAATATGCAATTGATATCTACAATTAATATGTCACTGATTTCACTCTCTTTTAATTTTATTATTTAAATTTATTTTATTTAAGTAAAGCCCACGGTGGCATTACATCATTACAGAGAAATCCTGCAGTGGAGGTGGCATCCAAAGATGTTCCATGGAGAGCAAAAAGAAGTCCCGCTCGGGAAAAGAATTCCAACAAAGGGACAACTCCACTACAGAGAGAATTATTGTCCTCTCAATCCTAGTTGGTCCTGCTGCACACATGGACTGCAATATGCTGCCACAAATTCCTGGAAGCAAAACTCCAGTCAGTGTAATGAGCTAGTATTAATGCGACACTATCATCATCATCAAATCATTTTCCCATCAAAATAAGATCAACTACGGGGCAAGTCTCCACAAACGATTTTTTCGACCAGCCGTCCACATTATGACGTCAATCCACTTATAAATAGTGTCAATGTCCACACCAAGGAAACTATGGACGAGAGAGCGACTTGCTATAATTCTAAAAAGGCAAGTTAGCGTTTCCAAATTCTCCTAGACTTGGAAAAATGTCTAGAAGGAGAAAAAGATAATTTAGCTATAGAGAAGTGCATTTGACTCAAGACACATAAAGACAAGAGTCAAATAAAGGTAAGAGTCAAACAGAACAATTTCTCTTGCAAGAGTGCGCCTTGCACATTAGTACAAAAATCTTCCCATTCATTGAGGTTAGGGAAATTCAAACCTACAACCTTCCTCAAGGAAGAAAGTGATACCACGAGTTAAGCATGTGTGGAGTAGGTATATCTAATTGGTAAAAACAAAATAACCGTGAATTTCGCATATATAAAATGATAAGGTTGCTATCCGGATTGGTGAAAACAAATATAGATAGGACCAGATAGGAAAATAATAGAATATATGAATAATAAAAAAAGTTTGAAGCTGGACAGTGAAAGAATATACAAGGACTTGATAAATGCTAGAATAGATAAGTTATTGAACCCACTAAAAATCCGCACCTGGGTTTCTGAATTTCTTCTTAAAAATGTGCAGTAATCCTAAGGCACACTGTATTCATACACATTGTATTCATACTACTGCTCCTATCTGAATATATTTGCTCATAATCATACTGCTCATAGAAAATATCAACAATAAATATCCAGTCCACATAAATCAGATCAGAGTATGTTATCCAAAGCCAAGTTGCATATCACTATGTACCAGCCCATTGAAGAACATTGGACACTTAGCTTGTCCAAGCTAACATATCCTTAAACAAATCTTCAAACCACCAAAAATCATTGTGGTAATGGATATATGATACAAACATATCAAAGTTCCCAAAGTTCTAAATGCGCCAAGCAATAATATAACTTAGTTGGAATATACTGGTGCCACATCACATTCGATGGTCTAGACACATTTAAGGCATATGCAGAATATAATTGGCATGCATAGAGTAAGATCAAATGACACAAGACCTCTTGTGGTGCTCTTGAACAATGAAGAAACATAGAGATGGAAGGAGTGAAGTGGGAAGACAGGACCAAAGGGTGAGGAAAAAAGGAAATGGGGGGACAAGGAGCAGCAAAAGTATAAAAAACATAAAATATAAGACTCCCATCTGTTTCATACACAACAAGCCCAAAACATTACAAGTTACTGCTGTTATAAGACTTGGCTTCTTTCACGCATTTGAATAGGAAAACAAATTTACAATATTTTCTATAATTAAAGGGGTAATACTTATACCCAAATAACTAGGGGAAAAAAAAGAGTGCAAGTGATATGCATGCAACAGCAACACTTTAAAAGTGTTTCCAAGATAAAGATGAGCGACGATCTAGCATTAGATTTGGTACAGCGGCACTAAATGCTGAAGGTTAGCAAAAAGCCTAGATATGGTTAAATCTGATGGCAGTGAAATGGGGTGGGTAGATATGAGTGAAAAAATAATGGCAGTTGATGATCAGGATGTGACTTTAGGGGAAATGTGTGGATACAAGCTTTTAAGGAAGCTACCATATGGCAGTGGGGCTGAAACCCATACTTGCAAGTATTATTTACCCAAAAACGAAATTGGCTTAATTGCAAGTCCAAGCCCACTTGCAAGAAACAAACAGACAAATTAAATAATAAGGTGAAAAGCTCTCCAAATTTTAGTGCTATCCCAGCTAAAACAGAAAATTTTCCTGTAGGCATGATCCAGATAGCTCCCTCACCAGAATAAAAAAAAAAAAAAACAAGCATCAAATCCTGATCAAGCCACCTAAGAGGCCACCTGTGCAACACTCATACACATGCACGTACACTTATTTTTATGCATCCAAAGACATAAAAATACCATGTGCCTTTGAAGCAAGAAACCACTTGATAGCTTAATCTTCCACATAAAAAAATATGAATATGCTACGTATTTCCTGTGCATCTAAAGACATTGAAAACTTCTACAATGTAAGATACTTCTGATCCCATTGATTTTCATGAAATTTATTCAGCAAGACCAACTTAAAGCATGTTCATCTTTCCAGGAATGTAAGACAAGATGGGGATACAGATTCACAACTGACAAAGCCTATTATCATGCTCCAGCAGCCCCAAGGACAAATATTCAGGACAGATGTTATCTTGGCATGAATTCAGTATTGGCAAAGTTCCATATGCCTCACCTAGTTTCCAAAGATTCATGAAACTTTTCTCTCTTGTCCAACATCCTTAAAAAAGAATTCATTATAGGCAAACGCAACTGGCATTTTTCACTCTTGAAAAATAGGTTGTTACTGGCAAATATGCTGTCCTCCGACCAGTTACTTATAAAGCAAGTTGATGTAGTGTTGACAATCCAATCATTGCAAAAAATCATAGTAATAATAATAATAAATAACAGTGTAACATTCTGCGAACTAAATAGCTAGCTTCACCCAGAAATTATTTAGTATTGCAGTTGTCAATCAAAATTATTGTACAACAATGATAACTCGACAAAATGATGGCAATAGAATTCAAAACAGAATCTACTATGGGCACAACTAAAAATGTTAAGATAAACACCATACAGAGGATGAATAACCTAACCATATCCCATTGAGACATGCAACAGGCAATAAAATAAATTTTGCATATATTGCAGCCAATTTCACTTGATATTGGAACGAACAGTTCATACTGTAAGATGTGAAATCTCTAGATTCAAAAATTAATATTGAAGATTTTAGGGAAGACACTGACATTGAGAGAAATCCATTTAACAGATATCCAGTGGCAACAACTCGAGTCAAATTTGTTCACCAGTATACCTTAATGAGTCAGCAAGAGCATGCAAAACCAAAACAAACATAAACATCGTCAACTACCTAGAAGTTTGATCAGAAGTGAAGCAAAAACAAGCCCTAAGGACACATTTCAATTTCACTGGCATCATCCTCAACACAGTAAGATTTAATATAAAAGTTTGCGCTGAACACTGTAGATCAATGGCATAAGTTTTAGCCACCAAAATAGAGTCCGGAAAACATGCATACCAAATATAACTACCTCAATGCCTGATAAGATGTAATTTGTAGCAGCAGATTGTTGACTTTGTATGGCGCTCTCTCAAATACAGTTTGCATACCAAAACTTTGACACAACAGGAAAATTACGTGAATAAGTATGAACCTCATTAGAAATTTTGTTTTAGCTGCCTTTTTTTGTCTTAGTTGTTTCCATTGGTTTACTATCTCTTTCTCCTAGCAATTTTCCAAGTAAATGAGCTTGGGCTAGTTGGCGAACGAATTAGCATCAACCTTTTTAATGTAAGAAATTTGGGCATCAACATCAATGTGATTTGTAATGCCTAGAGTGAGGTTCCCATTAAGTCACCTATTGCTAGTAGCAGGTCCAGCTAAGTATGCTTAACAGTGGAGTTCCATCCAGGATTCATACTTAAAAGAACTATATGCCTATATTACACTCTCGTGATATACTTGATTTTGAGTCATGATATTATTTGAAATGGCTCACAATTGAGCATTCCCTAAACTTTCAATTCATCAGAGGAAGTTAATCTAACCTAGCTAGCTTTCATGAATTAGAAACCAGAGAACCGGGATAATTATTCTCCTTTCTAACCCTGCAAAACTGATATATTTGACTGGTGTGCCTGAATCCATACTGCTCCACATTCTGACATATTTCGAACAACATGCCTGAATATGTACTGGACATTATTTTCCATGTCCACCACTATTATAATGTTTCCAAAGCTGTCACATTAAGGAGACTCCCCTATCACCACCACCACCAGTATCTCCAGCTATGCCTTTTCCCATTCGATGAATCAGATACAAAGCGCAACTGGAGTCTCACAAGGAAAATGATAAAGTTCTACCAGAGGGTTTCAACCAAAAATGAACCCTCTTACTTGCCGTAAAAACAAAGCAATGGTGAAGTAATATCACCATGCTTTTTGTTTTCTATGAATACAGCTCAACTGCATTACCCAAATCCTAACTGATCTAACTCTGGCGACCATGTCCAGACACAAAAATCATGTTGAAGAGCTCTTCTTCTTGTTCATCGTTTGAACTGTCCATTATTTGAAATCTTGAGCTGGTTATAAAATAAATTGATAGATTTCCAACCACCGCAAGTTACCCAAAGAGGGATTATACATAAAAAAACCAGTTACAACTCGTCATGTAAACAGGGAATGAACAGAAAAGGTGAATATGTATTGTAAAACCATAGTCAACTCCGAAGATTATGGACAGCAACATGGATGCTCATGATAACTTTAAATTAGATGAGATTAGCATCCACCACTTGCATATGGAAAGAGTGATTAGATAGATATGCTGCCCATTACTGAAGGCAACTGACTACAAATATCTTTCAATGTAAGGAACTATTCAAAGGGAAAGGAGAAATGAACAACTTAATGCAACCACCTGAAGGCCTAAATTGGATTGCATATGATTTGTTCTTGTAGAAAATGGAGTTATGCAAATTGGATTGCACACGGTTAAAGAAACTATAAATATAGGAATCAAGATAAATAGAGGAAAAATGGAAGCAATTTATTATTATTTGAACAAAGACAACAAGCTGAAATTGAACTTGGGATTTCCCTCTGCCCCCTTTACCACCTGAGCTACGCCTCAGGGGCTGAAACCAAAGAGATGATAAAATTAAAATAATCCTGAAAGATTTTAAAAGGATTTATTGTCACGCACTTGAAGTGAATACTCATGCATGGGGAGGATTTAACCAACTTGAATCTCAAAATGTTACCCCACAAGCCATAAGGGTGTCATTACTGATGTCAATGAGGCTACAAAAAAAAAAAAAAAAAAAAAACTTTTATGAATTCAAGTTACTCCACCAACACAGTTCTTCTACAAAATAAATTTGTAAAATAGTATGGACTAAATGAACTATCATATACCATAGAAAAAGGGCTGCAAATTAGGCAAGTTGGGTTGGGTTGCTGCCCCAGCTTTGAAAATCCCAATCCTAGCCCAAACCAATCCAAACTCTAGTTAAGAATTAAACAAACTTGACACAACTCAACCTTTAAAAAGATTAATTCGGGTTGGCTCAGGTTATAATCAGATTGGAACGGGTTGGGTTACATTGAACTGAGTTGAGTTTCAATTGAGAGAATTGTTAATCTCTCCCATGTGTCATAAAAAAATAATATAGAAAAGAAACTCATATGGATAACCACACATAAATCAAAATTAAAATATTTAATCCATAATCTACGAATAGATTCATGATAGTGATAAGGAACAACCAAACATTCTATTTATCCATAGAACAAAATCACAAATAAAAGGCATACACTAAATAACCAAGTTCAGGCAAATTTGAAATGGACAAAGGTAGGGACAGGTTTGGTCCTGATTCGAGCTACCTTACAGGTCAAACTTAACCAAACCAACCTAAAATCGGATTGGCTTTTCGTAATCCAAGCCCAAACCAAATTAAAAGCTCCAACCCACCCTATCCAGAGAGCACGAGAGAATGATCAGAACCGAAGTTTCACCATAGCATAAAAAGGCAACTCACTGAAGCACCAAGGCAGACACAAGGTAAGGCCTACTTACAAAATATATGTCACGAGTTGTGGGAAGATTATTTCAAATCTCAAAACCAGAGAAAAGGACTTAAATTCCTGATTGATGCCAAAATAAGATAAAAAATTTCAAGCATTACTATACCATTTCACTTTCAACCTTAGGTAAAACCTATAGCTTAAACTGATAACAAAATAAGACAAACAATATTGAAAATAACACGTTATAAAACCTTTCATCTATAAGATTTTAAATATTGGCTATAACGAATGTTATCGGATTGGAAAATTTTATAGCAATTATCGTTATCGGGGAAATGTCGGGAATATTTTTACAAATATCGGAATGTAAATATACATACATGCATCATACAAAATAAATATGAATAAGGTAATTAATGCGTACCTCAAAGAAAGCTATATAAAGTATCATACACATAGAATTTCAAAAGATACTTTCCTCGAACATAAACCTAAGTCTAAAAAAAACCTAAACCTAAAACTGAGATTCTTCTTTAATACGAAAGAGGTGTTGCTGAAAGAAAAAAAAAATTTTAAAATAATTAAATAAATAAGAGATCGACGGAGAGCTTGTTACTTACTGGTCGCTAGAGATACGGCTTCACTCCGAATTTCAATTTGTCTCTACTCCCACTGGAGACACAACTTCGTTGGTCGCTATAGTGGGAGGAGGGAATCGGGGATCCATCGTTGCTTCTTGCCTTCTTCAATCGTTATTGAACGATCGGCAATGGGTCGGTTCCCAAATGCAAGAGAGGGGAATTTAGGACTTGATAAATGAATGAGAGAGAGAGAGAGAGAGGAATTTGGGGCTCGATCGTCGATTGAGCGTTAATTCCTGATTGATATTTATGTATAATAGTTCGGGTTTGCTTGACAAGTAGGTAATTAGGCTTGGATCCAATAATTTTTTTAATCAATTAAGTCAGATCGATATGAGTTGATTTCAACCGATTTTTTCATCCCGGTATTGCACCCGCAATATCGCCTCCAACTCGATATTACGCTTTTATTTACCCAAAAATGATAAAAGATATAAAATATAATATATCATTACAATTAGTGCTCCAAGATGCAATATCTACCTCAATATTGATATTACATCCGATATTTAGAATACTAGTCATCTAATAGTCAAAAAATAACGCAATGCACCATAATGATGCTTTTTTAAGTTATTTCACATTAATTTACATTACGTTATGTTATTCTACGTTATTTACTGTTATTTTTTTAATAATTTCTAGATTGATGTTGATTATTTATTTTGATTGTTAGCTAATTGTTGTAATTTCTTTACTTGGTCACTTGGTTACTTGCTTTCTAGTCTGATTGTTTATTTACTTAGTGTTATTCCATCCAAGTGCTAGAATTTCTTACTAGTTATTGATTCTATTGAATCCCAACTGAATTAAAATGATTATAAAAAAGATGAATTGAGAATTAGAAAATACGAATTACAACATTTGTAACTAAAATGAAATAAATAAATTCGAAATATTGTTTTCTTATTTGGTAATGACTGAAATTACGGTTGCAAATTTAATATAATTTATGAAAATAAATGAGAAATTATTATGAAACTTATTGGAAATTTGGAATAGTTTATATGTATTATAGAATATTTTTATATTCTTTTTAAATTTTAAATAGTTATAATAATTATTATATATAGTTTTATACAATGTTGAAAATAATGCACTATGGAACTCGTTATATAGCATTATGATACATAACGAAACCTCAGCACCATTTAATCTTAGAAAATAACTTAGTACACAGTAATGACATGTTGTTTACGTTATTTTATACTATTTTATATTGTGTTATGTTATGTTATGTACTGTTATATGCTTGACAAATGTTTAGAATGTTGCAGATT
This sequence comes from Dracaena cambodiana, assembly GCA_036321105.1. Taxonomy (NCBI): domain Eukaryota; kingdom Viridiplantae; phylum Streptophyta; class Magnoliopsida; order Asparagales; family Asparagaceae; genus Dracaena; species Dracaena cambodiana. Next base: position 19,463,098 of record JAYEPQ010000011.1, on the reverse strand, counting down.
ATTTGCTATTTATTGTTAGTTGATTACTGCAATTTATTTACTTCACTGTTTATTACTTTCCTGTTTGATTACTTGTGGAATTGATAGTTTGCTAATTTATGATTGCTTACTTATTTGTTTGTCGTAACTCCTCTCAGGTAGTTGAAATTTCATGATTGTTGATTTTATTGCTATCTCAACTAAACTGAAATGAGCATCATAAAATATGAATTGAGCATTATAAAATATATATCACAGCGTTGGTGATGACAAAAACTGAAATAAACAAATTTAAAATCTTATTTTCTTATTTGGTGATAACTGAAACTACGATTGCAAACTTATTATAATTTATCAAGATAAAACTATTAAAATTATTGAGAAACTCGTTTGAAACTTAAAATAGTTTCGATGTGTTATAGAATGGTTTTATTCTTTTATAGAATTTTTAAATTTATAAAAAAAATTATCTATAGTTTTATTTTTATTTTTATTAAATAAATATAAAATTGCATAACCTACTTATGTGTTAAGTTATATGTGATATAATCTAAAGGAGGCAAAACGTTACGTTACTATTTTAAACACTGTTTTATTTATTTTTATTAAATAAATAAGAAAGTATAACCTATGATATGCATTACGCTATATGCGATATAACATAACAGAGGCAAAATATACGTTATTGTTATTGCTATTTGAGAGAACACAAGAAATGTGTAGGCGGTTCAAGTTTATCTATATTCATCTTAAATTAATATCATCATATGAAAAGAAGGTCCATAAATGCATTAGCATCATCATATGTGAAGAAGATGTATAAATTTTGCAAGGAGCAAGAGGACATAATTCTAAGCTCAATCCAAAACTTTTGGTTGCAGACAAATCAGTTGCTAGGAGGGAAGAGAAATTTGCATTCACCATGAACTAGGCATACAAATGAGATTCCAGAATGTAAGCAGCACGCCAGACAATAGACGTGTTTCCAGCAGTCTAGGAGTACGTATAAACAATAACAACCCATCATATAGAGCACAATAACAGTGAACAGAAAACCAAAGTGAAGAATGAAATAAGATGAAAAATAAAAGACCTACTAGATTTATTGCTTAGCATCTGCAACTAGCACGTCATTAGGGAATGAAGCTACGCTCTAAATTAAATAAAATAACGTGAACTGAGTTACCTTACACTAGAAGAAAAGAAAATAATCACACCCACTGTTTCAGAAAAGAGTCGACAAAATAATATATGTAAACCAAGATAAAGTGAAAAGGAACACTTATCAAGTTATACCTTTGAGTATCATATCCATCTCTTTATTACCCATACCCTCCATGCGGCCATCTTTTCTCTTACCAGAACTTGTGTTATGAATAATTACTGTTGGTGGCCAGATAATCAGATCCTCTCTATTTGCCGATGCATCATCAGCAGAAAGCGATTGATATGCCTTAGAGTTTTCAGGTGCCTTTGCATAGTTCCATCCCATAAGAACACATAAGGCCTTATGTAACCCAAGATGATCAACTCGTAGTTCTGGATTCTGTGAGCTGTAAGCATGCATGATGAGCCCATGAACATCTGGGAATTCTTTTGAAGCCCTGAAAATGTGCATGCAAAGTGCATCGAATAGCAGAGAAATCAGAGATTCCTTTTAACAAGAACATAGTATGCTAAAAATTTAACTACTCTTACTAAATATATTTAAGTTATACAGAAGCTGATATATCTCATCCTAATCAAGCTAAGGATTGAATCAAAATAGTGAAACTACTTAGCTTTTGGCATTGTGATGCTCAACAGAACTCCCATTGAACCCCCATCATAAAGTTAAAACAATTCTACCAATAGCAATTTTTTAACTGTCAGATATTGGTGAAATATCGGTCAGCTAATTTCTATACCGGATATTGTAAATCAGGTACGACATCAAGATATTTACTAAATATCGGATGTCATATCCAACGTCTTATCGGATAATAAATGTACATGTCATGTCTACATAACATATAAAACTATTCAAGATAAGTTTAGAGCCTTGAGAGATAACTATCTTAGCCATTTGCATTGTCTATAAACAACTAGCATTTGTATAACCTTCTCATATGTGCCAAGACATAAACCACCTGAATGCCCAACCTTCAAAATCCAAAAACAAAATCAATACATATGTGTCACTTCTCACCGCAAGAAATGCTCAAAGGTGTCGCATATGGTAGTCACCACTCATGATGAACGGACAATAAAAGGGGCTTGAGATTGCTAATCAAGCCTCCTCTATATCTTTTCATATACATAAGCTGTGTCAGGTTTATGAGCTAACAGATTCAGTCAGTTTTTTGCATAATTACAAAACAACCCGGTATTACTGCTTCCTGGGTGATATTTTGAGGCTGAAATATTGCCCAGTATCTCACTTTCAAGCCAATGTATAGGTCCAAAACGAGAACTGGTATAAATATATACATCTAGTCCGCTAGGGATTAGAACACTGAGATATTGGCAATATTCTGACTGAACAATAACGCAGTCTGAAATTAACCCAAACATCCCAGAATTGATAGCACCAATATAGAAATATTAAACAACAATTGCAAGATTGTTCCTTAACCACTTGTGCCTCCCTTTAAGACAATTACAAAAATTTAAAACTCTATAAAGAAAAAGGTTCAGCACCGACATGAATTCACCAATGGGGCACAGTATTACACAACAACCAAACTAACTGAATTCACCAGTGAGGTCTGGTACTATGCACCCACCAAAAAACAGGTATTTTAGATCAACTAAATACCAGGTATTTCATGAATGAAGATGTTCACATATCAACAATTATTTCAACAGATCATCACTATGACATTAAAGAGAATAACTTTTTATGCAAGGATAAACAGGTTAGAATAACACATAAGTCAGCAGCCAATAACAATACAAAATTTATTTCCCTAGACTGCGAGCACTATAAAAACAGAAGCATGTAACAATGGGGAAATGGAACATAAAGACAATTATCAAAGAGTTGCAACTAGGAAAGAAGAAATAAGCATATACAAAAAAACCAATTAATGATAAGAATGCAATCAATTCAAATCAACCAGCTAAGAATGCAAACAGGACTTTGGCTAGATGAGTAAAAACGGAAGTGTGAAGTAAATCATTTTCAGCCACCTCAGGTGTTTGGTTGAAAGAGAGTGAGTGATGAAAGTGCGTGAGTGGCATTCGACATATAGTAAAGAGAAGGCATCAGTTTCAAAGATAACTTTCTCACAAAAAGAGCCAATCATGGATGACAGTGAGCGAGCGAGGCTAAAAAAATCTACAATAAGAAAACCAGTGTTATAATGGAGAGAGAAAATAAAAGTTAATATGAATATGTCCTGTCATCTCTTCCTTTGCACTTTCATCATCTCACGTACAAATTTTTTCACTCTCCTACATAATAGGATAATGGTTCTACTTGTTAAAGCAGACACTTTTAGACTCTCAGACTTCTAGGTCACTCCCGTCTAGCCAAACACCCCCTAAATTCAAGCACCAGTTGGCAGGAATATGAAACAGAAAAGCACCCAATGGCAGTCTCAAACCAAGAAAGCTAGTGAGAAGCAAAAGAATAGCAACAAGAAAACGAAAACCAAACGTAACTACCAAAGCTTGACCTAGTGAAAACACAAACAGGAAAAAAAAAAAAACTGTTGGAGAATGAGAAGACAGAGAGACAGCAAAACAGTCGGTTGCAAAAATGGAAATAAGATATCACAGAGAGAGCATTCAGAGTCCACTCTCACTCTCTTCTCAGTTATGCTCAAATTTCAGACTAAAAACTATGATTTGTGCCTCCAAGTTGTTGAATCAATATGACAATTTTATTTGAAGAGCAGAGTGTATTACTAAAGGGCCCTCAGCCTCTACAAAGCAAATTATTTCGCAGATTCCTGCTTCACTCATGGGAATCAAAAATACATGATTGCTAGAGTGGACATGATTCCTCTTTTGTCCCTTTACTGTTCCCCATTTCCACTACGAGATGGACCCATGATAGGAAAGAGAATAAAGAAATAAAAATAAAAAATAAAAAATAAAAAAACAAATTCTGTAGGGTCATCATGCATAAAATTTTCATGGCTCTAAATAAAAATCAAAGGGTAGAGTAGTTGCCAATTTGCCAAAGGCCGTGATCCATAAGGATCAGAATGGACAAAAACAATTTGAGTAGCCAATAGAAGTATCATGATAACTGACTGCAACTCAGGGTTTCTCCAAAATATAAAGAAGACAAACAGATATACAAGGAACTACTAAATTATTACATGCCTCAAAAACTAGACGATCTACTCATCAAAATTAATTAATTAACTAAACATGAAATTACCATCATTAAAATGTTTCCGGACCTGCAGAAGAATATCATGTCGAAAATTGCAAAATCAGGAGCTCATCAATCTTAACAATTCAAATAGTACACCAATATTATTCCTTTACATATTACATCAGTGCATATTTATATTCACATATAAGAATAGCCATATACTCCCGCCAGGTTCTAAGAGAGTAACTCTCATGTTCTTCCAACCACTTGGAAGATACTGCATCACATGTGACACATCCAACTAAAAACTACTTGCATAACTGATGTGGCAGTTTCCCTGCCCCCAACCAGCCTAGACTTTAGACATCATAGAAAGCCAGGACAAAGAAGTATCCTGTAAGTTGGTGACTTAAGGTGATAACACATGCCTGTGCCGCAAGATGCTTTAACGGAAATGCCATCTGCAATCCATTATCAAAGATCTTTTGGGCAAAAGTTCTTTATTGCTAAAGTAGTAGTCAATAAATGAAAAGCTCCTCATAAGAAAAATGCAGTTATGCAATCATCCACAAGCTCAACCGGTCTCTCATTCCAAAAAGCAATGAAAATACATACTCAAATATCAGCAGTAAGCTTAGGAAACCTGGCTGATATATCATTCAGTACTCATTTTGGGTTGGGGAAAAAGGAATAGTGATGTGTCTTGTGACTCGCTCACTGTAAAAGGGACACACCTACGAAGGGAAACACTATGCATTGACACAAAAACACTTGTGCATGTGTGCACACATACACTTATTATTTATAGATAAAAGTCTAGAGATAACATCTCACACCATATCTCAAATCGAATTTAAGGGACAACAAATATATTTGTGGGAGCAGTGTAAGCAACAATAATAGAAGCATGGTGACCAACCAGAGAAAGAATGAGGGTATGGTGGTGGTTGGTTCTCTTCTTTTTCTTTTTCCTTTTTTTTTTTTTTTTTTTTTTTTTGGTTGGGGCATTGGGGGTTGGTATTTTAATAAAAAGCTGTTGAGGGCTTGAATGTTACCTGAAGAAGCTCTAATGGGTGTAGATCTCTAGCAGCATGACTTAGATTCTCTCTGGTTTTAGTTAGAGCTAATTTAATATTCAACTGCATATAGGGAAAAGGTTAAACAGTCTGGAACTTCTCTTATAAATAGATGCTAGTTTAAGTATAAAAATTGAGCCCAAACCCATTTCTAAGCACACAAAAAAAAAAAAAAAACCAATTGATACAAAAATGAACATCATCGGGCAATATTTTGTAAGATATCCCATACTAGCACAAAATGAAGTACCTTTTTTCACCGTGTTTGTGAGGGTTGCCCCTGTTATCAATAGATGTTTAAAGCAGTGATTTGTATTGGCAAAGATTTGAGATACGCATCTCATTAACAATGCACTTGTCTAGTTAATGGACGACAAATATCTGCAGTGTGAAAACAAGTCTATAGTTTCTAGCAATGCCCAAGCTTACCTATCTAGTTTGGCCACAGCACAAGCACGGAAAAAGAAAAGGGAAGTGGAAGGTCATTTGCGTATGTGCAGTGTTGACTAACACCGCTATTAAATAACTAAAATTCCAATAAGAAAAATGGTGAGTTTCACTGCCCATTTATGGTGAGGTTATATGCCTAATAACAATTTTACTTTCTCTAATGCAGCAAACTCTCAAATTTGAATGTATGATCCTTGAAGCTACTTGCTCCAATCCTTGATTGGAAACCGTTGTTGTTCAGCTATACAAACACCAAATTTGTATGTCTGTAGTGTTGACTGACACCGCTATTAAATAACTAAAATTCCAATACGAAAAAGGGTTTGTTTCACTGCCCATTTATGGTGAGGTCACATTCCTAGTTAAAATTTTATGAATAGAAAATCAAACTAGACGCTCTAGTGCAGCAAACTCTCAAATTTGAAGTGTGATCCTTGAAGCTACTGGCTCCAGTAAAGTTTCAAATATTAGACCTTTATTGATTGAAAACCATTGTTGTTCAACTATACAAACACCAAATTGGCATACTTGGTAGTTGAAAAACAAAAATTACATACTGGCATGAATTGAGAGAGAGGGGATTCTGCACACCAAACACTTGTTCAGTTATGTCAAAATGGTTGATGACTGACTGAAATACCAATGTTAAAAATTATCCTTCTGTAGAAAAATATGAGGTAAATAAACATCCTTTTCCACGTTCCAGTAGCCCATTAACACTATAACGATACATGACATGTCTCGATTTGATAACTATGTGTTTTTATATACTCATTTATGAATATAGTTATGTCATTGTGTTCCCATGTCCTAGTTTTTTAAGTTTGTCGTGTCCCTATATTAGTTTAAAGTATGTGCTTCATAGTGGTTAATATAGAAGTGGATCCAGCATATTCTGGTAAACAAAATCAGCCAGATAAACAAAATATCTAGTCCAGATCTATCAAAAGAGGAAGGTAATCAATGAAACTACAAAAGTATGATATCTTCCAACCTATAAACAAGGAGGAATTGAGAAGGTAGCAAACAGGGCATTTCTAATGGCAATTGACAAAGAAATATGATATATGCACTTGACACGGCTCCTCTATACTTTCCCTAAGAAGTTTCCAGTACAACATTCCCAGTGTTTAAGCTTTTTGCCTGTTCAGACCTTCCTTTATGTAAAAGCCTCAATAGAATATCTTCGCATCAGACGGTTTCACAACCTTAAGACTTTCGGGTTGACAAAATTCTTCATTTTGCCAGCTGTATTAATCTCACCATACAATTCAGTTGACTTTAGAAGAATAAAGCCTTTATTCCAAATATGTGGGATTAAGCTAATGATCTCAAGTGAATACCACAAAATATAACGCCCATTTGAATTGAAGGATGAGGATTAACCTCATACCTAGAAGATGGGATTTGCACCAATGGTGCATAAAAAACCAAGCAGTCAGATACAATATCAGAGGATGATTCACCTTAAAATTTCTCTGTACCCAGAAACTGAAGTTGATGGGTTACAGGCCAACTGTATACCAGGCAATCTAAGCAAATATAATAATAAAGAAAAGAGATTACATTTATATCTGCAAAAAGGATCGAAACAAAGGACATGTTTCTGAACCAGAAGCAAATGCCTATAGTATTCTACGCATGAATATCCTGCTGATACCAACAGAGTCGTGTAGTTTAATGCTAAAAGCATTAACGCAAAAGGAGAGAATAAACAGATAATACCAAAACCTTCCGAGCTTAACAACATTAAAGCAGACATGTTGATGAAAAATAAACTTAATGCAAAACACCTATGATAAATCTAGAATTAGATTAATGCCATAGCCACTATGAATTGCATCCACTTCTAATTCTATATTTGGGTTGAACAATTGCAGGATAGCAAGAGATCAACTGCTTCCCAAACAAAACTTGCAGCAGAAAAAAGAATACATTTAGATAAGCAAAATCTTTTCTACATCCCTTAATATATACTGTTATACACATATCAGAGAGATCATCAGGAACAGCTAACAGAAAATAATTTGAAATAAAATAGCATACATCATGAACTAGCAGCAACAATAACAGACTTAAGGAAAAGTAGGTCAAAGTTTGAAAGATAAAACTCTGCAAAAAATAAAGAAATTGATGACCAAAACAACTTGCACAGCATACACCATTAAATTGTATTTACCGCCACAAGAAAAACTGAGTAGAAATATATCAGGCCACAGAACTTAGATGGCCTATCCTAGTTACTTACATTAACAGCCAAGACAATGACCATCATTGCATTAATCAATGTTCTGGTGAAGCATCTTCAAACTCCAGAAGAACATTAAATAGGATGCAATATTCAATTGGCATCTAGCAAGTTCACACAAATATAGCATATAAGGTTAAAGTATCTATATTGTCTATGGGATAGAAAAGAGACAATTTTAGGAGGAAAAGGTAAGTAGCTGATAATGCAAATGGAGAATAGAGTACCCAACTATCTAACTGTGCATGAAAGCACAGATAAACGAAATTGGACAAGTTTCCGGACAGGCCAAGCATGCACAAAAGACAAAACTCAATTATAAGCTCATTTCTCATATGCTATTGTCCCTGCTGAGGACTGAGACAATGGATAGCTGTATCTGGCTTAGCAAGCAAAAATATGCATCAACCCAAACAAAGCTTCAGCTCACTGAGATCTGATATGATTGGAAAACTGATACCCCTTAGATTCCAAGCTTAACAAAAGATTCCCACCCAAATTGGCAACATAAACAGTAAAGTTTGTTCATTTTTTTTAATTTTTGTAATAACAAAGTTTGTTCAGTTGCTTCACAATGCTTAACTAATCATCTAAGCTTTTCTTACTCCTCAAGTGCTGCAATCACTCCCTGTATAGTTGAATTATAATGAATAAATAGGCAGATTATTCATGAAAACATCAAATAACAATTGATTGGATAGTCCAGCAGAAAAAATGAGATTATAAACTTAGACTCAATGTGGATACACAAATCAACTAGCTACTGGTTAAGAAATTAAAACAACCGAACCAAAAGTCTAATAACAAGCTCAGTCAAATATCTAGCAACTTCTGAACAAAGTCCACCTGAACAGGAACTTCTGAAATAAGAAGCTTAATGCGAAGAACTTGATAATAAACTTTAAATCAGCAAGATTTTTGTCAACTGTAATCAACGACAAGAGACCAAATAATGCTGAGTAATGAAAAGCATTGCACCCGGATAAGATTAATATCCACTGAGACTGAAAAATAACTAAGGTCATTCTACAAACTAAGCATTATCAAATTAAAATCATGATCGCAATTCAGACATACGTCATACATCTTTCAGATTTATGAAACTAAAGAAACATAGATCTGCCCAACAAAATACATAAGCCATTCAATTACAACTGCAGACAACCATATTCATGAGAACCCACTAGTTCATACCCTAACCCATGAAACCTAATAGCAAGCTCAACAGAATGTAAGAATGCTGAATACCAAATGACAGGCAAAGAAGCTCCATATACGTGAAAGACTGAAATCCAAATAATATTTGCATTGCTACCTCCACAAAGGTAACAATCTAGGAAAGGCATACAGTTAGCGCCAAGCAAGAAATGCCTAATCTAAAGTAATTTCTGAAGTATAACTGTTTCGAACTAATTTATCTCCTTTTTCAAACAAAAAGGAATAGAAGATAAACTGAGAGTAAGACAAACACACAATTGATGAACAAGAATCATCAATTAAAATCAATACCCATGTCCAACAATTTTCAGACTGGCAATCATTAATGAGCAGGCAGGAATATTCAATTCACCAAGTCCGGATACATGGTTAGCCAAACCCCAGTATCAGTTAAGCCAAAATCAAACCAGAGTTTGCATCCATACAAACCCTAGTTTCAAAAAAAAAAAAAAAAGGAGTTTTGACCAACTCCATTTTGGTAAAGACTTTGGAGTTTGGCAAATCTAAATTGGGTATACCACAGCATAAGTAAGAGAAATCAATACAAGAAAAAATAGTGTTAAAACATAAGCAATAAAAGCCGATTCACCCAAATTACAAATATATTAACATAAGCTAATAAAGTCCCTAAAAGTCCCTGGCAGTTCATGTCCAAGAAATAAGAAAAAGCACATACACCACAACAATAAGCAAAAGCAATAGAAACCCAGCAATTTCCCGTGCATATCATGATCAGTAAACTAATAAAGTCAAACCTGCCGCAGACATTGCACTGCAATGGCCTGTCCTTCCCATCCTCCAGATAATTCTCCCTCTGAGCTGCATTTTCATTTATCGTCTTGGCAAACTTCAGAAACGCCCTCTTCAATGCCTGTGGGTCCACATCGACTACAGCAGGCCCTGCTGGTGCCAAATCCTCTGGACCCCTCCCTCTCCTCCCGGGCAGCTCCCCGTATCCATCACCTCCATCGAGTCTTAACTGCTTCGATGCCCTCAGGTCGTCATCGTACCTCCTCATCTGACTCCGATCCAAATTAGGGTTCAAACTAGGACTCGAGTTCCCATACTGCGAAATGTGCTGTCTATGCCAGGCAAACTCGTCTTCCTCAGGGAACTTCCTCTTCATTGAAGATGGCCCGCCCTCCATTGCCTCCCGTGGCCCATCAATCCAGAATTCTGACGGCCTGCCGAAGTCACGCTGCGGGCCGCCAAAATCTCTCGGCTGCGGCGGCTGTTCACGGAACCTTTCAGGCATGAACTTTTCGAATTCAAACAGCTCCCGGCGACCACCATGGCCGAAAGGCTCTAATGGGTAATCTGCCGGAAGAGCGAAGTAGGACCGGACGTTACCATCAGCGAGAACTATGGTCCGGCGCTCGAGGTTTTGGAATCCGTAGGTGGGCTGAGCTGGGGCGGTGAATGGGGAGGCTCCACCGCCTCCGGCGGCGAGTTGAGGAGGAGGGCCGCCAGGACCGATGGCGGCGGAGGGGGCGGGTGCGGAGGAGGAGGAGGGGACGTTTTTGCTGTCTGATTCCTTCTTAGGGTTAAAGTTTGATTGGGGTTTGGGTGGCTTGAGCTCCTGGGGAGTTGAGGGGCCATCAGAAGCGGATTCCCATCGAGATTTGCGACCGGAAGAAGAGGAATGGGGCTTGTGAGATGAGGAAGATGATGGTTTTGAAGAGGAGGAAGTCTTGAGATTCTTCATCTGGGAGAGAATTTAGGGCTTGGATTTGGGGATTTTCTCTGCTCCTTTAGGAGAGAGATTAGGGTTTCATGGTACTTAGAGGCAGTGGCGAGAGGGGGGGCCTGAGGAAATACTATTTGAGCACGCCACTTTGTCAGTGAGCCCACACTTCTTAGTTGGAGTAAGTCCGTGACTCGACATCTTTGGGATAACATTTAGACGCCCAAAAATAAAGTGTTTTAGAATATTTTTAAAGGGTATGTTTTTGGAGTCATTTGATTAGTTATGTATAGTCGGTCAAAGAGGTATCGAATTGGAAAAATCTGATCGATTTCGATGAGGCAAAAAAGGCAAAATTTTGATCACCGAATAAGGTCTGAATCTGACTGAACTCCGACTACATCTACTAATCATAATCCAACCAATTTTGACCAATGTTATTTGTAAAAATACGACTCCAATCGAAGAGCTTCAGAACTTCGACCAAGTTTAATTGGAGTCGGATGACTTGGTCGGATCGACAACACCGGTACATCCCTAATTTTGATGGTATGTGTTTTGAAATGTTCTGATTATGAATTTTGATGTATTCAAACTTACACTTGAGAGTTTAGTTTTCTCATGAATTGTCATGGATTTTATAAACAGATAAAAGACAAATATACCCAATTAGGAAAAAGAAAAATATGTGGAAGAGAATTGGAACAAGAAAAAAAGAGGATATTTTTGGATAAATAATTTATAACACTCCAAAAGCACTCCAATTTGGAGTGTTCTAGAAAACACCCAAAAACATATATCCAGATATTTTGGGATACTCCAAGAACAATCCAAAATATTTGTAAAAATAAAAATCACAAGTAAGTACTCTTATGAACACTTTATAACGCATTCCTCCAAAACACCTCAAAGCACTTCCAAACTAATTTCCTAGGCACAGAGATAAAAAGAAATAGCAACTCACTACACTAAGCTAAGTGGGGTGCTCAAATAGAATTTCTCAGGGACTATATATATATATATATATATATATATATATATATATATATAAACAAAACGGAAAACCTATTTCATAAGGGGCTCACAAGTGAACTAGGAAATTAGAAAAGAGAAATGAGTGGATTTTTTTCAATTAAATCTTTTTTTAGAAAAGTAACAATTATAGTATGAGACGCCACGAATCCTTTCTTTGAACCTTTTTTCTCTCCAATTAAATGATGGACCTCCTCCATAACACTTATGTTCTCTCTCTCCCTCCCTCCCCCCTCCTATCAAATCCCACTCACCTCTCGAGATCCTCAATAACTCTTAATCCTCAACTTGCTCGCTTCGTCATCCCTCACCTCTCCTTCCTCCACCTTACTATCTCCTTCACCGTTTACTCTGTCTTCGTCATCTTTTTAACTATCACCTCCGACCTTGTCACTTCTCCTCCCTCTTGCCCCTTCTTCCTCCCTCCTTTCTTACTAGCCACTGTTGTCATCACCTCCGAGAAACAACAACAATTGCAAGAGCAAAAGCCTCTCCCTTCGTCGCCTCCTCTCTGCTTCGTCTCCTTGTTCGATAAACAACAATAACGACAAGATGCTTCATCCCCCTACTGAATAAACAACAACAACAATAACAACAACAAGAGTGGCAATCTCTACTCTTAATTGGATGGCTTTATAAGTTTGGACAGTAGCTTACCTCTGCAACTCCTCTTCGCTAACAGTCAAGTTACTTGAAAATTAGATTTAGGAATTTCCAATTCTGATTGCTTAGCCATATCAATATCTATTATGCCAGTTACTTGATTATATTAAAACTGGGTGTACCAAATATATGTCCCCAATGCACAATATGTGGATCCACAAATATTGGAGACTGTGATGGTCACTTTGGAATATAAAGCTGCTTATAACCATTTATCATCCTTACTTTATCTATGAAGTCTACAAATCAATTGTCGACGATAAAATTTGAGAAGATAACAATGCCACCGACCCAAAATCTTTTATCCTATGTAAAGCACTTGAGGTTTTCTGGGTCTCCAAAAAAATGGGGAAAAATTGAGAATCAAGCAGGTGTAAATAATATTCTAGAAATTCTAAAAAGTGATATCCTACACCAAAATTAAAGCCTTGTCAAAAGATATAAATGAAAAGAAATATATTGCAATAACTGCAAAGATTAATGAAATCTTGACAAGAAAACTCACCATATAGTGAAGCAAAACAATTCAGGAAGGTACTCGCAATTATATAGAACTTTCGAACAAAATATTCCTTTTTAACGAACCTGACAGTAGGCAAGTTACATATTTGCCAATAACCATGGAAAATGCTAAGGTTACCCCAACATCTCTAAGAAACATACCGTCTGGAGATCTTTTTTAATGCCAATCCATGTTTGCTGCATCAATCAAGGAAAATAATAAGGAAAGAGGTTGGGGCAAATCTATGACAAAGTGAGCTATTCAAATCCAAAATGTGGATCACAGGTCCTTGGAGACCCACGTTTTAAATCTAAAAGACTTACTTTTTCGAATTGTCTTAAAAATCGAAAACGCGGATCACAGGTTTTTGGAGACTCGTGTCTTAAACTAAAAAAAAAAGACCAACTTTTCCAAGTTGCCTTTCAAATCTAAAATGCATATCACAGGTACTTGGAGACCCGCATTTCAAATCAAGAAGATCAAGTTTCTCAAGTTCTATCTTCCAGATCCAAAACGCGGAGCACAAATTTGTGTTTTAAAATTAAGAGAAGCTTCTTTTGAAACTCTGTATTTCAAATCAAAAGCATGGATTATAAACCATGTATTCAAAAGATTAAGTCAATAACAGCCTGTGGCTACGAATCACCAAAATTAAACGAGGCGAAACTCGTTAGCTTAATGCAAAGAATGGATTTTTCCCGAACCATGGCTGGAGAAGAGCCACAGGCGACTTGAAGATCTTGAAAGCCGCTAGCGGCTTGGCTAGAGGATAAATATTTCTTCATCTTCTTTGTAAAAGTTCTAAACGAACTCAAGTCAGAAATGCTCGAAGGCTAAAAGAAGATAAGCTTGAACACAAAGAGCTTAAAGAAGCTTGGAAGTGAAGAAAGTTCAAGGGCTCGGAATGTTTTTAAGTTGAACTCACTTTTGACAGAGACTTGGCATCTTATATAGAAGATTTGATAGCCAAGATTTTCAGCCAGAAGATTTGATGGCCAAGATCTTCGGCTAGAATATTCGATGGCTGAGATCTTAAGCCAGAAGATTCATAAAAATTTCATCATTATGAGCGTAAGGGCGCTTCGATCTCTGCATCTGAAAGGCAGCTAAAGCGACAACGCTTCAAATACGCCGCCTAAAGTGCAGACCCGCGAATTAAATGCAGGGTCGCTTCTAAAAGTGAGTCCGCAAATTTAATGTAGAGATGCATTAAAAACTATTTTGGATACTGAATAAATTATATTCAAAGTATTTTAAAACACCTTCAAAGTTATGAAATTTTGAAAACTTTGGAGCGAGTTTTATTAGCAAAATTTTTGAGAAAAGAAAAAAAGAATAATTCAAGCCAAAATGACTATCACGCGGATCATCTACTATACAGAGATCTATATTTTGGAGTCAAGAAAGGCTAAAACACGACCTTTATAGAGTTACGTTTTGTCTCAATAATATCAAAAGAGTTAAGAAACTCAAGCCAGCTAAATTACAGTCCTCATCAAGAGAGACCCGCATAGAGGGCTGAATAAAGGCTGACAAATATGGGCTTCTCATGGTCGTGTTCTGTCCTAAAAACCTTTTAAAAAATATAAGGTTATCCACGTGCAATTTAAGTTGAACTTTAACGAAAAAGCAAATCTAATAGACGATTTAAATGCAAGATTGCGTTGTGGCCCACAAAAGCTTGTAAAAAAACTAAAGATTACCCCGTTTCAATATAAATGTGGGCCCAGCTAAGAAACTAACACGTGGATTATCAATTAAAAAGAGACCTATATTTTTATTTATCTTTTGAGCTCATAATTATAGCTAAACATAATTAAAGCGCGAACCCCAAAGGATTGCATTTTCATTATAAAGTCTCAAAGGATAAAATTTATCCTTATTTATATCCAAACGCTAGTCTAATTGAGCAAGACACGTTATTGGGAGTTAAAACGCATATCATAAACATAGAAAGATTTGTATTTGACCTTTCTTCTAAGCTCATATTTGGAGCTAAGTATAGCCAACACACGGACCTTAAAGGGTCGCGTTTTCATTTCAAAGTCTTGAGAAGTAAAACTTATCTTCAGTGATACTCAAATGTGGGTCTAAGCATCCCATGCAAGTTAGTAGGAACTAAAATGCAGATCTAAACGCTGAGATCTCCGTTTTAGTTATAAATTCAGAGGGTTAAAGATGTCAGTTACAAATTCTGGAGATACGTCTCCAGACCTCTTTAAATATCTAAAAACTGGTCTAGAGAAGGGGGACTCATTTAATTGGTTAATTATCTCCACTTGAACACTTGTGCTAAAAATCTAGAGTTTTGCATCCAAGAGTTTTACGAAAACTGCCAACTGAAGAAGCTGTTCGGAGTATCAACGGAGAGCAGGATCGTCAGCATAAATGAAGAGAAAATTAGATATTCCTTATTTTATGTAAACGAGCAAACATTCTAATTATAATATTTTATTGAGAAGTTTTAATAAAAATTCAATTTCATGGCAAACATCATGCAACTGATATATGACAGACAATAGCTATCTGAAGACTGTGGATAACCATTTGAGGGTTGTCTAGCTATCTAGAAACTTAGACAGTGAGAAGTAAAAGAGAGCCACTGTTGAAGCAGTTATTGAAGTTGGTGCGGATAACAATAGAGCTTGATATGCTGATATGCCATTTTTAAAGAGAAAAAGAGCTTCTATATGGTAAAAACATTTGAGTTTCATAACCATGCCCTTTGGGGGTTATAAATAACTATTGTATCCATAATAGAGAGATATAGAGTTTTTTATAGTAAATTTTTCTTTGTTTTAAAGAGATTTAGAGATCATTTTTTCTTGTGATCTCTAATAGTTTGATAATAAAAGATTTTTTTTATCTTATTATTTGATAACTATATCTAACATAAATAACTAACTTGTTTTCGGTCTTGGATGAGACGGGCTAATCAAGCTAGGGAAGACTAAGGACATAGCGCTATACTAATTACTCTCACCAAAAAAAATTGATGACTTGCTCACTAAGAGATTAGAGATGGTGAAGGCCATGGAGGAAGTATAAGAGAATTGCGAATTTGAGAGCTACAAGAACATATTACCTGAAATTGTCCAACTCCGTTTGCCTTCAAAAAAGTGCTCAAAGAATAAGCTAATACATTCAACGCAATTCCTCAACCAGTGAATAATCTTTATTCCTCAATACAACCCCAGTTGGAAGAATCATTTAAATATTTAGTGGGCACAAAATCCTCAGCAGCGATATACCTAGCCTGCAACGCTAGTTGTGAATCAAGCAGCACAGCAATATATTCCACAAGTAGCCACAACATCGGCTCCAGTGTATTAACAATTACTGAAGCACAACTTGGAGGATAACATAGCTCAGATCCAACAACATATGGATCAAATGATACTAGCTCAATAACAATTTATACAATCGCAACAGACTATCAATAGTCACAACGCGATAGCATTTAGTGATATTAGAGCCCAAATAAGGAACCTTAAACTCAGTAATGCATATACAAAAAAAGATAAGCTTTTGTTCGAACTAGAGGCAAGCAATTCAGACAAGATTGAAGGTATCAACATTCTCTTCTATGGTATATGATAATACACTTGATATTACTACTGTAATAAGTTTATAAAGTGGTAAAGTTCTTGATGAACTGGCTTCAAAGAATGATGAAAATCAAACGAAGCCAAGTGATGATTCAGTACAACAAAATAATAATGATACAAGCATCATTATACCAACTTACAAGTCTGTTGTACCATTCACACAACGTTTACAGAACAAGAACGTAAATACTTCTTAGACTAAAATTATTGATGTTTTAAACAGGTGTAGGTGATAAATTTTGCCCATCGCTAAGATAAGACCAACCAAATAAAAGTGACGCATCGTCACGCTAAGTTGGTGAAAGTACAAATCAGAACAATGACCATCTTTGCCATATAAAGATCTCAACCCCACTACAAAGAATTTTAACTCCTCACCAAAGCAAGGAATTCCAACTTCGCCAAATGAAGCAATATTCCTCGCCAACCGGGATAAGTTTAAGGAGTCAGAAGTTTCAAGAGATAAAATCTACTAGTCAGCGAAGAGATTCCATCCTCGCCAGACTGAAAGAAAATAAACACCCAAGATAGCCATGACAAATGGTTAAAATCAACTTCGCCGAAGAAAGCAAACCGACCTCTCCAACTAAAGGAGTCAACTCCACCAACGAAGTCATCCCATCTTCATTGGTGAGTAGTTATACAAACCGATCAAATTATGATACAGTTCTACCATGATCTCTCAGATTAGATCGTGATATAGTTCTACCACGATCTTCTACAAATCAACGCAGTTACAACGGTTCAAGCTATAAAACCACCCTGAGTACATGAATAAAGGAGATCAGAAAATTAATTCTAAGAAGATCTTACAGAGAGTATTCTAGTTCAATAAAGTTTCTTCATCGGATAGTCAATGGAAGTAAAAAGGGTTGCTCTGATCATACTTCCATGGTCACGCTCCTTAGAAATCTTGATTATAATTTTCTACATTAGTAGAAGAATATCTTGAGTGTTGCAATTTCCAAAATCCCAAATAGAAATTTTGTTTTGTTTTTGTAATGGTTGCATTCTCTGCTGATATTTGCAAACGATGGAAACAACAAGTACATATTAATATACCACTATTAGAGGCAATTAAGTAGGTGCCTGCATATGCCAAATTCCTGAAGGACACGCGCATCGTGAAGATATGCCACAATATATAAAAGAAGATATTTCTTATGGAGTAGGTAAGTGCATTATTTCGTTCAGAGATGACGCTTAAATCAAGTATCTTAGATAGCCTACAGTTTTGTTTGTGATTGGGCAATACAACATTGATAAAGCTTTCCTCAACTTGGGTGATGGTGCTAATTTCTTACAATATACAATTTATAAATAACTGGGTTTGTGAGAACTAAAACCAACTCTAATTACACCACAATTGATAGATAGATCCATGTGATATCCAAAGGAAGTAATCGAGGACTTACTTGTACATATCAATAATTTTTATTTTCATGTAGTTTTTATTGTTATTGATACTGCACCTTCACTAATGCAAGTTTGTAGATATTAGAAAAGAATGCCCATTTTTAGCCATAACTAATTTGCTGATAAATTACAAGAACAGAATGGTAAAATTGATGTTAAGCAATATGACCATAGAACTCAATGATTTCAACATTCGCAGGCAATCCAATTTTGCCATGAAGAAGTACATGATGTTAATATGATTGAAGAAGTTTGTAGAGAGGATGATATTATGTCCTTATGTATCTTTGATCTTTTGGAGATGATGTCAGTGACTGATTCAAAATTTCTTAACAAATTCAATCTACATAATGCTATTTAATTCATAAACTATGTTAATAATGCTCACTGTATGTACGCTACATGTGGATACCAAAGAAGGAAGTTTTCAAAGAGTTTCCTCCACAAATGAAGAGTTAATTCTATCCATAGTAGAAGCCCCATCACTCGAACTCATACAACTACCTGAGGACTTTAAGTATCCATTTTTGGGACCCAATAAAATCTTTATGGTGGTCATTTCAGTGCATCTTGAAGAAAATCAGGAAAAGCGTTTGTTCTCCGTACACAAGGGAGCTCTAGAGTAGAATATGGCACACATAGAAGGCATGAATCTCCTCATTTGTACAATTCTCATAGCATTGGAAGATAATGCCAAGCCCACCAGACAAATGCAGTGTAGGCTTAATCCTGCAATAAAGGAGATGTCAAACTGATGTATTAAAGCTCCTCAATGCAGGTACTATCTATCCAATTGCATATAGTAAGTGGGTGAGTTCGATCCAAGTCGTATCCAAAAAGAGTGGGGTGACTATAGAAACGAGAATGGAGAGATGGTGCCAACTCGTATTGGTACGAGTTGACATATGTGTATCGCTATAGGAAGTTAAATAAGGTAGCATGAATTTTATTAATCAGATTCTTGAAAGAGTTGCATGTCATGAATTGTATTGCTTTTTAGATGGTTATTCTGGTTACTATCAGAAAATGATTAAGAGTGAAAAGTATATTTAATATCCATTTTATACACTTGTAATCCAATTTTAATAATTAATATGAGAAATTAATGATTTATTATGCAAATTACTCTAATCCTCCTCTTTGACATTTTTCTAGTGTTTCTTTTTACATGGTTTTAGAAGATAGGAAATTGAACAAGAAGCGTACACATGTACAACAGGAGCTCGGGAACAACTGCCAAGCTTCGCTGTTGACAATCGCCTGATAGTGTTGTTGACAACCGACCAATATTCAACACTGAACAAGCTACCCAAGAAAAGATATTGAGGCAGCCATCAAAACCACTATCGGTAGCCCATGGCAAGAAATATAGAAACACAAGTTTTTGAAAGACAAGAAATTTCCTATTGGATAGAACTCTATTATAGATTGATTAAACTCTATAGGGATCTTGACACAGGACAAAAACCAAATTAGAATTAGGGTTTTGAAATTTAGGGGTTTTTCGAGGAACTGAAGATGAACAGTTAAATTGGAGAAGAACTTATAAGAGTTAGGAAATACATGCAGGTGAATCCACGCCTACTCTCCACGAATCCACGAGGAAAGATTTGGCTCAAGCAAAATCCATGTAAGAAATTTCTCAAATTTTTCATATATTATTCATCATCCCCAATACTTCATACGAAGAATGTATGCATAAGAAAAACCTAACAAATAAAATCCTAATAGACTCCAAAATCCTAATCAAATATCCTAATAAAATCAAAAATCCAATTAAATATTCTAATAGGATCCAAAATCCCAACAAGATCCAAATATAATTAAATCTAATCTCCAGAATCAAATCTAATGTCCATCTATTCTTTCCGTTTGGAAATATGAACCTTCGATGAATGATGAAGGTGATAATTATCAAGTAAATTCGGGTCAAGCTGCTAAACTTCTTCGATGCGCAACCAAATGCAATTTTAGTCTGGACGTCTATACCAGCATACCAAATAACGTTGATATCCACCATCAGCAGTCAAAACAATCTCATCATCTAGAATATATTCAATCTGGTCTAGATGATGCTTCTATGGAGCAGGGAAAAGCGGTGTACAGATGGGAAAATTTTGATGTCCTGGTGAAGTTGATGACGGTACATCCAGAATGACTACTGGATAATCAAATGGAACATGATATAGAGTCAGGTCCTCAACATTAAAAACTGGATTGATCCAGAGATTGTGGAGAATTGCAACCTTATAAGTATTAGAACCAATTCTCTTTAAAACTCAGTAGGGACCCATATGTTGAGCATGAAGTTTCTTCAAAGTTCTTGGAGGGAATCTCTCTGGAGACAGTCTAACCATCACCTCATCATCAACAGTAAATTTCTACAATCATTTGTGCGAATTTACTGTAGACTTATAGTTATCATTATTAATTGCTATTTGTCGACGAATATAATTATGAAAATTATACAAATATTGTGTAAAAGACTCGACTGAGGCGCTAGGTCTATCACCTATGAGGAGGGAAAGAAGGTCTATAGGTTTTCTAAACTTATAACATGTAACTATCTCAAATGGACTCATCCAAGTAGACCTATTGACAGAACTATTATATGCAAACTCTATTATAGGTAGAACAAGATCCCACGTGGTTAAATGGTCGTTTACTAAATATCGAAGCAAGTCTCATAAACTATGATTGACGACTTTTATCTACCATCAGTCTGTGGATAATAAGCGGTAAAGAACTTAAGTGTGGTACCTATTTTCTACTAGAGAGTTCACCAAAAATGACTCATGAACTAAATATCTCTGTCATAAATGATCGATTTAGGAAGACTATGCAAATGAACTATCTCTTTATAGAACAAATGCGCAACATATGAGGCATCTGAAGTTTTGTGCCAAAGAATAAAATGCACCATCTTGAAAAATCTATCCACCACAACTAATATAGCGTCATATTTCCTAAGTATACGAGAGAGGCCTAAAATGAAATCTATGCGAAAGTGTTTCCAAGGTGCATATGGTATATGTAATAGTGTGCAGAGTTCTGTATTTTGCTTCTTACCTTTAGCTACCTGATAAACTCGACAATGCGACACAACTCGCACAATATCATATTTAATGCTGGACCAATAGAATTAGTTCTCTACGAGGATGATAGTCTTATCTCGACTAAAATGACTAGCGATCTCTCTCGTATGTATTTCCCAAATCAAATGATCACACAAAGAAGTGTTGAAAATATATAGACGGGTATCTCAAAATAAGAAATCATCAATAATGGTGAAGCCATCTACTATAGTAGAACGATTATGTATAAAAGAAGTGTATATATCACCAAAATCCTGACAAGTAGGATAGTCCAGGATGATTTGCTCAAATCCGATCACTTTTACACTCATCATTTGTAAAGTACAAAATTTCTTATTTAATGCATCATTGGCTTTATTTTCAGTTCCAACATAGTGTTTGAGCACAAAATTATACTCTTGAACAAACTCAAGCCATTTGATGTATCGGTACCCTACTCTCTTTTGGGAATTGATATAACATAGAGCTTGATGGTTTGAATATACAATGAACTCTTTTGATAGCAAATAGTAACACCAATGACACAAACATTATACTGCTGCATAAAACTCTCGATCATAAATATCGTAGTGCTATTTCATTTTATTCAACTTTTCGCTAAAGAAGACGATATGATAATTTTCTTGGCTCAAAACACCTCCTATATTTATGCTTGATGCATCACATGTTACTTCAAAAACCTTCGAGAAATCTGAAAGGTAAAGAACCGGAGCAGTAGTCAATTTTTTCTTAATCTTTTTGAGAGCATAAGTAGAAGATTTAGTCCATTAAAACTCTCTTTTCTTAAAACAATCATGATCGGAGCCATGATGATACTAAATTTCCTAACAAATCTCCTACAAAATATAGCCAGACCATGGAAACTCCTAGCCTTATGGATCGTACGAGAAGTAGGCCATTCTCTTATAACCTTAAATTTGTCAAGGTCTACTACTTCCCCATCTCTAGAGACGATGAACCCAAGGAAGTTAATAGAAGAACTAAAAATGCACATTTTTCGAGTTGACAAACAATTTCTCCTTGCAGAGAGTCTCTAAAACCTATATCAAATAAGAAAGATACTCTTCTTGGGGTCGATTAAAGACGAGAAATCGTTAAAATAGACAACAATAAACTTGCCTAAAAAAAGACGCAATATCTGGGTCATAACTCTCATAAATATGTTAGGTACATTCGATAAACCAAAGGGTATGACCAAGCATTCATACAATCCATTCTTAATCTTAAAAGCAAATTTCCATTTATCACCCTTGCGGATACAAATCTAATGATATCCGCTTCGAAAATCTATCTTTGAAAAGATTTGAGAGCCAGTCATCATATCCAATAAGTTATCAAGTCTAGAAATGAGAAACCTATACTTGATAGTGATTTTATTGATGACATGACTGTCAATGCACATCCTCCAGCTACTATTTTTCTTAGGTATGAATAGAACGGAAACAGCACAAAGACTCAAGCTCTGTCAAATAAAACTTTTTCGCAGTAACTCCTCGACCTGTCTTCTCAACTCAGTATGCTTAATAGCGTTCATCCTATAGTGAGGTAAATTGGGTAAACTGGACCTTAACATAAAATCAATGGCATGTTAGATATCCTGAAGGGGAGGAAGTTTATCAGATAACTCATCAAGTATGATATTATGGAAATCAGTGAGAATCTGATGAACCTCAGGAGGGTATTTAATAGGTGGACGAGGAGACTCCCCTAAAGCGATTATCACATGCACTAGTCCCTCTTCTAGACTCTTCTTGAGGAACTAAGATTGGTTTATTGGGTGAAGAGATTTTTCGCTCTTTGGACTCTCATCACTAGACTTAGGTGGTGCAGGTTTCAACATAATTTTCTTTCCATTAAATTTGAATGTATATGTATTTAACTTGCCGAAACTCGTCACATCTAAGTCATACAACCATGGCCTACTAAGCAAGATATGTGTAGCGGTCATATCTAAAATATCGTACCAAAACTGGTCCGGATAGCTAGACATTTGGATAGGCACTAGACAATATTGAGTAATGGATTGAGCGGTTCTATCGACCCATGTTATATTATATGGTTGCGGATGGGATTCAACTTTGAGGCTCATCTTCTCAACAGTTGTTCTTGAGATCATATTCACACAACTATCCCATCAATCATCACTCGGTAACATTTTCCTCCATGTGAGATGTACGTAGTGAAAATGCTAGATCTATGCTAATCATCAATTTTCATTTTAGTGTAAATACATCTAACGGCACTTAAGTGAACATTTGAAAAGACTATATTCTCATCAGACTCACTAGTGTTTCCTACCGGCTGATATACTTCTTCCTCAATATTATCATGATCATTTTGTTCTCCTTCCACGAGTAAAGCTCTAGTGGGATACTGTGAAGTTATGTGACCATACTCATGATACCTAAAACATTCTATACCTTTCATGCCATATTTAGAAGACTCACCTATTACGGTTTTTCCTTTAAAATATTTGTTGGTTTGGGTATTAGCTTTCATGTTGTCTTTAGAAAGGCATCTGGACTGCTCCCCGGCTCTAGGAGTAAACCTGCGGTCAGTAAAAAAATTTAAGAGAGCATTATATATCTTCTACTAACTAACAAGCTTATGCAAGAGAGTTTATATTCTAGAAATAAATATGAATGGCTCGTTATATATCAGTGCGCAATCCAGAACGAAATCTAGATGCTGCCTAATGTCGGTCCTCTCGTAAATCATAGCGAAGTGTTAATTCATCAAATTGAGTTATATACTCTTGAACCGACATGCTTTCCTGGCAAATACTTTGCAACCTATTTAAGAGACGACTTCTAAATGTGTTAGAAAGATACTTCTCCCAAAGTCTAGCTTTCATGTCACTCCAAGTCTCTATCGCATCCAGATATCTCTCACACTCTCTTTCTACCAAGCTCAATATATCCTAGCGGATCATGTAAGTCTCATCTGAGCAAATTATATTTTATACTCTTCGGACATGTTGTACCAATTGAAATAGTAATTAATGTCTGCAACCCAATCACTAAAGACTTTAGGATCATGAGTGTTGTTGAATATAGGAGCTTCTACCTTTATTTTACATGTGATGTCATCCTCAATACGCCTGGACCTAGGGACATTCTCATCTTTATATCTATCATTTTGTTCTCCTTGTCTCCCATACCGATTGTAATTTCTCTCATTATGATTAATCCAGTAAGTTCAATTATTACGTTTTTCTAGATCACCCATTTATTGTTCTAGTGAATCTAAATGTTTATTAATAATTTTAAATTCTTTCAATTGTTTGGTGGCAGTTTCTAATTATTTTATTATGATTTCTAACTTGTCCTTCATATTATTAGAACTTGGAATAGTCACTTTACCGTTGCAAAGAAGCATACAATCAAACAAGCGTATGCAATACAATTTCTAAGACCCAGTCAATTCTATATGCATGCACTATATGATCAAATAAAATTTTCTAAAGGTTTAGTATCTAAAATGTAAGGAAATAGACCTTAAAATCTGTGTATGCACGCAAGTAATGAGTTGGCAAATAATATTATTAATTCTAACTAATAATCTTGTGTAGAATTTTATGAAAATAATTGCAAAATTTTGCTAAAGAAAATATATTAGTTTAAAGATTACCAAAAACTGAAGAAGTTCGCGCATTTAGAGTAGGTCTTTAGAGTCTCTGGAAGATGGTTCACCTGCTGAAGAGCTCTAAGATTCTGCTACAATTGTTGGGAATAAGGCCAAGAATACAACGCTTCGAATCTGGCTCGAATTGGATTTCGAACGGGTTTCGAATTGCCAATTTTCCCCTTAACAGGCCTACACTGTTACTAGATCTGGTCCACTACTGCACTAAACTGAACATTAAGTGGATTGGATCCGGAGTTACGGGTCGGGTCTAAAGTCCAATTAAAATCCAACTTGAATTAATGTAGTTTGGGTCTGTTTTGTATGTGGGTTTACTATCCAAACCTGATTCAATCCAAATCCGAATTTTTTACTTTCTTCTCCTGTGCTGTTAACAGGACTAGCTGGAGTGGAGTCGGCGTGGCGGGATGCAGAGGTAGTTGGCCAGCAAGGTGGCCAGGCAGGGAGGAGAAGGGGCTACTGCTGGTGGTGGAGAGAGGAGAGCCAGCTACGGAGGTCATGCTGGGAGCGGCGACGGTGTGCGCGGTGGTGGCTCATTGTGGGGGTGGGCTCGGCTGCAGCTACAACAAGATGAAAATGGGGCAGGGTTGATGGGATGACGGCGTGGGCACTAGATCCGGAGCTTGCAGAAGCGACGCAAGGATGGGAAAGCAATGCAACTAGACGACGATTAGAGGAAGAGGGCGAGGGTGATGGGATGAGGGCATAGCGATCCGAGGACGATGGCTGGATGAGGGCATAGCGATCCGAGGACGATGGCTATGCGGCGAGGTAGAGAGGAAGTTCAGGTGGCAATATTGTGAATGATGTGATTCGCCGGAGAAGGGAGAGATGGTGGAGATCAGGTTGGTGGTGTTGAGGGAGAAAGAGGAAGGTGTGGAGGAGGAGGAGATGAGGAAATAGGAGGAGATGAGGAAGAGGGATTTTTGGTGGGTTGGGTTGAAAAGGCAAAGTGGGTTAGGGAAGAAGGAAGGAGAAAGAGAAGAAAATTTTGGTGGGTTAGGTTGAAGGGGAAAAGCGGGTGGGGGAAGAACAAAGGAGAAAGAGAAGAATCTTTTTTTTTTTAAAAAAAGAAAGGAACATATGACAAAACATAAAACTATGAGCGTTCTGATCTATGAAAAAAAAAGAAGACATAGGACGAAAGCCAAATTAGGGTTAGGTTTTGAAATTTGAGGGTTATTCGAGGAATTTGGGATGAATAGTTAAATTGGAAAAGAACTTACAAGGGATTGGAATTCATCCAGGCGAATTCATGCCCACTTTCCACGTATTCACGAGGAAAGATTTGGCTCCAGCGAAATCAACGCAAAAAAATTCTCAAACTTTTCATATATTATTCATTATCTCCAATACTTCATACAAACAATGTATATATAGGAAAACCCAAAAAAAAAATTTTAATAGAATCCAAAATCCTAATCAAACATCCTAATAAAATCAAAAATACAATTAAATATTCTAATATGATCCAAAATCCAAATAAGATCTAAATAGAATCAAATCTAATCTCCATCAGATCTTCAAGTACTCATTGTACTTCAAAAATAAAGGATGAGGCGAGAGGGGTGATATATGCGATATAGAGAGAGATTTTGAGAGTTTTTAGAGAGTTTTGAGATTTTGTGTTTTTAAACTCTCTCAAAGTTATTTAATAAAAGATTTTCTTTTTATTGTTCAATGGTTATGAAGAGTATGAGTAGTTAAATTTCTTATTGAATTTAGATGAGATGACAAACCTTTGATGATGATATGGTATGAGTTATTGCTTTTCTATGCTTAATTATTTTTATATGAAATTTGATTTTTTGTTCACTAACTATCTTTTTTGGCATTAAATATTATTTTTTGATAATTTGATGGATAATTTGATGGTATAATTGTTACTTAGGCGTTGATATACTATAAACTCTTTAGGTATGATATATACTTAGACTTTTAAATGTTATTTTTGTTATTCATAAATAATGCTTATGATTATCTTTAAAAGTCGCATAAGAATTATCTGAATTAGCCAATTGTCACTATTGTAACTCTCTTTATTTTCATGCTTTCAATGATTTATTTTGTGATTGTATAAGACTAGATGATTTATATAACTGAGATAAAATAAACGATAACTCACCTAGTGATTCTATCTTGAAGGCATTAGTTTATTTCTAGTTTGTTTCAAGTCTATTTTTAGTTTTAATCAATTTCCTTCCAATTAATTCACACTTTGTCTTTTATTTTTATTTCATTCTACGTAATATATATTTTAGTGTCGGACACAACATAAAGTACTGTATACTCAAGAAAACCATCTTGGATTACTTTTTGAGTACTACTTGTCAATCTCCTGTGCTTGAGAAGCATGATTCAGGACATAACAAGTTTTTAGCGTCGTTGTCAGGGATCAATACTATTGTGTTCTACACTTTAGTATATGTTTAGTTTGGACGTTATTAACAAGTATGATTTTGAATTTGTATGACCAGTTTGAGGTGAGTATCAACTGGTAGACTCGTTAGGTCATACTCAGATCTGTAACAAGTTCTAGTCCGTCCACCAATAAAAAAAATATGAGTACTAATAATCAAAACACAATAAATAACAATAATAACAATAACAGATTTGGGGGTTACAATATGAATGATGGGAGGACCCTATGCGATTACTTATAATCAGATATGATAATCCAACCTTCTTGTATTATTTTTCCTTTGAATATAGAGCACTTTGAAATAAAATCTGGAGTCATACAAATTTTACCTAAATTCTATGGAATGGATAAAAAGGCCCATATATACATCTTCGTAAATTAGAAGAAGTTTACGCTACTATTAATCTATAAATTATTAGCATAGAGTAATTAAAATTTAACCTCTTTCTGTTCTTCCTATAGGACATGTTAAAATGTGATTACACTCCCTAAGGCCAAATTCAATAAGGAGATGTGATGAGACGCAAGAAGATTTTCTAAAGAATTTTTTTTCTTCACATCGAAAGAATTATTTACGTAAGCAAATTGTTACCTTTACCAAAGGATAATGACACTTTCTTCGATTGTCGGGACATATTTAGAAATTTGCTATTCTTATGCTCATATCATGGCTTTGAGAAATGGTGGTCCGTAAGTACCTTCAATCAAGGGCTAAAACAGTAACTAGGCAATTTATTGAGACTATGTATAATGAATGAGTTTTTGAGAAAGAATGTAGAAGAAGTGTAGGAGACCTTGATTTTCTTGGCAAAAATTCACAAGTTTAGGAAACTGAAGATACTTCTGAAAACAAACAATCCATAGTAAAGCCTCAAAAAGAGATGAGCTTATTGAATTAGGTGAGATCAAAGATATTGCTGCAAGACTAAAAAAAGTTGAAGATTTTATAACAAAGAAATAAGAAATGGTTAGGTGATAGATAAAGTTTCAGAGATTTGTGACATATATGAGTTACAAGGACATGTAACTTGCGACTGTCCAACTCTTTCAACTTTTAAAGAAGTATTAACTCAAAAAACTAACACTTTTAACACGACTCCGCAATCAGCAAACAATCTGTATTCCTTACTATATAACCTCATTTGAAAAATCATCCAAATTTTCAATGGAAACAAAATCCTCAGTAGCATTATAATCAACGTGTGAACGGGCTGCGAGTCAAGTACCTCAACAATATGTCCAGCTAGCAACACCATCGACGCTGGTGTACCCACCACAATTGAAGAGTAATCTAAAGGATAATATTGCATAGACACATTAGCAAATGGATCAAATGATCCAAGCACTACATCAATTTATTCACTTGCAACAGATCATCAGAAGTTAGAATGCAAGGGCCTTTAGTAATATTCGAGCTTAGATAGGCCACCTTAACTCAGCAATGAGAACTTAAAAAAAAAGTAAGCTTCCACCTCAGCTAGAGGCTGCATTTCAGATAAGATTGAAGGTATAAATGCTACTTCTTCTAGACTTAATAAAGAGATATCTAAAATGACTGTTACGATAAGTTTAAGAAGTGGTAAAGTGCTTGATGAATCTATTTCAAACAATAATGATAAATAAGGTGATGATTCGGCATAGCAATATAACAATGATACAAATGATACCACTACCTCAACCTATAAACCTACTATACCAAAAGAATAACAATATCAAGGCTTCTTATGCTAAAATTTTAGATATCTTTAAATAGATGCAGATCAATACCGTTGCTGAGGCGATCAAACAAGTGACATCCTATGCTAAATTCTTAAGGGACATATTCTCTATAAAAAGACGCCACAATGTACAAAAAAGGACATTCTTGACAAAGTAAGTAAGTGCTTTATTTCACTTTGAGATGCCTCTTAAATACAAAGATCCTAGATGATAAGATGATGATTCGGCATAGCAATATAACAATGATACAAATGATACCACTACCTCAACCTATAAACCTACTATACCAAAAGAATAACAATATCAAG
Organism: Dracaena cambodiana; assembly: GCA_036321105.1. Lineage (NCBI taxonomy): Eukaryota > Viridiplantae > Streptophyta > Magnoliopsida > Asparagales > Asparagaceae > Dracaena > Dracaena cambodiana. The sequence goes on along the minus strand of JAYEPQ010000011.1, from coordinate 19,433,724 downwards.
GCTTCTTATGCTAAAATTTTAGATATCTTTAAATAGATGCAGATCAATACAGTTGCTGAGGCGATCAAACAAGTGACATCCTATGCTAAATTCTTAAGGGACATATTCTCTATTAAAAGACGCCACAATATACAAAAAAGGACATTCTTGACAAAGTAAGTAAGTGCTTTATTTCACTTTGAGATGCCTCTTAAATACAAAGATCCTGATGTCCAACAATTTCATGTGTGAAGGTCAATTCCACATTGAAAAAGTTCTACTTGATTTAGGTACTAGCATTAATCTGTTATCATACTCGGTGTATAAGAAACTAAATCTAGGAGAACTTAAACCAACCCTAGTCATACTACAGTTAGCTGATAGATCTGAATGACATACAAAAGGAGTAATTAAAGACGTACTTGTGCAAATCGATAATTTCTATTTTTCGATGTATTTTATTATTATAGATACTACATCTGTCATAAATATTCATCTTCAAATGTCAGTTATTCGCGGATGTCCATTTTTCGCTACTACTAATGTAGTTATGAATTGCAGGAATTGTTATTAAACTCTCATTTGAAAATATGACCCTTGAACTCAATATTTTTAACATTTGGAAGCAATCGAGTGTTGATTGTGGTAAAGTTCAAGATCTAAATTCTATTGAGGAAATCTATGAAGAAGAAGACATCATGTGATTATGTATCTCCCACCTGTTGGAGATGACATTAGTGAATAATGATGATTTTCTTAAGAAATTCAACTTCAATGATGTCATACAATCTGTTATATGAATGATGCTCACTATTTGTATGTTACATGATGGATACTAAAGAAGGAAGTTTTTGAAGAGTTACCTCCACAAATAAAGAAACTAATTCCTTTTAATATTGAATCCCTAATATTAGATCTTAGAGCTCTAATTGAGGATCTCAAGTATGTATTCATAGAACCTAAGAAAACTTTTTCTGTGGTCATCTCAGTGCATCTTGATGAGAATCAGAAAGACGGTTTGTTATCTGTGCTTTACAAGCACAAGGGAGTTTTGGGTTAGAACATGACAGACATCAAAGGTATGGATCCCCTTACTTATACACATCGAATCACTCTGGAGGATGATGCCAAGCCCATTAGACAAATGCAATGCAGGTTAGATCCTGCAATAAAAGAAGTGGTCAAAACCAAGATGTTAAGCTTCTTAATGTTGGCATTATCTATCCAATATCGGATAGTAAGTGGGTAAATCCGACCTAAATTGTTCCAAAGAAGAGTGGGATAACTGTTATAAGAAACGAGAATAGAAAGATCGTGCCTACTCATACTGCTATAAGTTGGCGTATATACATTGACTATCGGAAATTAAACCAAGTAATGAATAGGAGCGAAGAGAAATATTTTCTATCTAATTTATGCACTAGTAATCCATTTTTTTTATTAATATAAAAAATTAATGATATATTATTTTTATCATTCGAACTCTCCACTTTAATATTTTTATAGTGTCTTATGAAATTTTTATAAGGTTCTAGATGAAAGAGAATCAAACAAGAAGCATATCAGTGTGCATATCAGTCCAGAAATTAAAATTTCAGGTTTGGTTATCGATAGTCAATTGGAAAGCTGTGACGCCTCAAATCACACTAGTGAGTCTGAGTGTGTGTCCCAATAATAAGTAGGGTATCACTAGCGGGCACTATCAATATTGGAGTGTACGAGGTCATTTTTTCTTTTTCAAATATAAACACAGACAAGAGATATGGAAGCGTGAGTATAAGATATAAATTACAGGTCTGAATCTATCTGCCACACCATCACAGATATAAATATAACAATATCCAAAAATAGGTATATGAAAATGGTAAGCAATATGTAAATAAAAAAGTTACGTATATAGAGTCAAGTGAAATATCAGAAGAGAGCAACATAAGTACTGAATATATACAATAGTCTTTGGATACCACGGACAAAACTAGGAAAAAGGGAATACACACACACACATAAGCGAAAATAATAAATACAGAAAAGGAATGAAAATCTGACAAGAAACTGGCTATTGACACTCAACCTACTCTTGAAAATTTGAATCCTCAAGAGATTGGTCATTCTCCTCTGCTACTGCTATCTATGCTAGTAAATCTGGAGTGTGATAATCTTAGAGGTCAGAATACAAATTCGAGCTCATACAATACTATGTAAATCATATTAGTTAGACATGCTAGTAGGAACAATATAAAACATTTATGCATATGAATCTTAAAGTACAAAGTATGCAAAATATAACATAATTAAAGTATGCTAAATATAATATGAATTATGATGACATGAATAAAGTAATAAGATATGCTAAATATACTAAGAATCATGTGATACATGGTATCCATAATATGATATGATCAGGCAAATGGATGCAAATTCTACTTATAGGTTTGGAACTGAGTAGTGGAAATATTCACGTGTTCTAGAAGTGTACATGTATGCCCAGTACCACGGTCCTAAGATCAATCAAGTGTGAATCGGATTCTGCACCGTATGTGCAATAGACATAAGATTGTATAACTCCCACAATACGTGTTTTATTCCACTATTTATTTTCTCCATACCCACAACGCAATATATGTTAAGAGTCAATGTATGATAGGATGCATGTTTTAATAGCATATGAATATGAAACAATATGCATGATAATACTGACAAGTACAAGAGATATAAAACATGTTCATGTGCATGAGTAACTCATTTCTAAGCAAGAATAACTTGTACAAGTAATAACATACATAAGGAAATATATGTGCATGTATCTCATATTCTGATCAAGTGGTATATGCATGAATATAATATGTATGCCTAGATGTGGACTTTTATAGGTCTAAACTTACCATGTACAAGAAATAATAAGAGAGATTAAATATATGCACATGGTTATCATATCATAAATTAAGAAGTATATGCACAGATATAGTACATGTGCCTATGTTAAATTAGAGCCTAAGAATTTAGGTAATTGTAGATATTTTAATTAACTTTCCAATGAATTTTGAATGAGCTCAATCGGAGTTCTAAATCAAAAGTTATGGTTATTTTACCATGGACTTGCTCTGCTAAGCTGCTGACCTGGTACAGTAGCTATGATGCAATTTTCATGTTATTTTTAGTTAGGTAAATGGTTAAATTAGGATCTAATATAGTTAAAATAATTGTAGTTTAATAAATTTTCTTTCTAATAGCATATGAATAAGGTCAATAGGAGTTAAGATGCAAACGTTATAGAAATTCTAAGACAGCTCTAAGATGGACTGTCATATATGTATGGACAGCAATACATTTTGTGCATGTATAATATGCACGGTCTGATACAATAAAACTCAAGTGATATGCAAGTTTAGGCATTCATAATTATGAAATTTGGTGAACAATTTATATAAAATCATATGAGAGCAAATTACTTAAAGAAATCCCAAGTTTAAAAAGTTTTGAAAGTGTATTCATGCCTCTTGTTGAACCGGAATTGAAAATGAACTGATATTGATGCAATTACTTTTCAAAAGTGGAGATTTTTTTCAAGAATCACCCTAGGGAACAATATAGGTGCTGGAGAAGATTTTTTCATATTTGTAAAGAAGTTTGGAGTTGATTTGAAGAGAGAAAACTTAAGAACAAAACTCTTAGAATAATTTAATAGATTTTTAGTATACTCTCCGACAGAATATTTGATAGTTTGTTTGAAGAAATTGGAGAGGAAATTAGGGTTTAAGGACTGAAGAGAAAATGAAGAGGAGAACTAGAGAAAGAAGTTGGATTTTTTCAGATTTTTCTAAATTTACTTTGGAGGTCAAACAGTTAGTGTAAAGTGCTTACTTTGCCTTATTAAAAACTCTTAAATTTCACCTTAATTACAAATTTGGTATTGCCCGAAAATCGGCTGATCTAGAATAATTCAAGAAAAATATAAAAAAAAATCTAAAATAATAAAATAAGAGGTCTTTACTCTGCAGAATTTGAAATTGAAGTTTAGATTAAAATATATAACTCAATTTACTAAGTATCCCTCCGTTTATCTGGATTTCCGAACTAATATAGATGATACGGCATAAATCGATAGAAATGTTTAAGGATTAGGGTCATTACAAAAGCCACCTGGAAGGGCTGTCGATAATAACCTAAAAATTGAAATTATAATTCACCTGAGAGCCGCTGTCGAAGCAGCTGTTGAAGCACAGCCAGTCGATAATTTGAGTAGGTATGAAGATTTTAAAGAAAGGACTTTCCTTGTAAATAGAACTCTTATATATTGAGGCTATAAATACTCAATCTACTTCAGAATTTTGGGAGAGAGGATTTCAAAGGAGGGCTTTAGAGGAAGAATTAGAGATTATTTTTGAATTAAAGGATGAATTTTTAGATAGAAATTTTGAGCACTTAGTTTTTTTTTTTAACTTTTTCATAGTTATTAATAAAAGAATTTCTTTTCGATTATTTAATGGATATGAAGAGTGTGAGTGGCTAAATGGCATTGTTGAGGTAATAAATCCTAGATGATGAACTGGTATGAATTTTTGTTATTTTATGCTTAATTATTTTATAAAATTTTGGATTTTAATTCCCTATTATTTGTTAGGCCCAAATATAATTTTGAAATTTTGATGATTTATAATTCGACGATACATTTTTTACTTAGTTTTTGATATATTATAAACTCTTTAGGCATGATATATGCTTAAACTTTGAATTATTATTTTTGTTATTCATATTTCATGCTTAGATTCATCTAAAAAATTCATATAAGATTAACTTAGAGAAATTTAACCAATTATCAAAATTATAACTTTTTTTATTTTTGTACTTCAATTATTTATTTTCCGGTTGTAATAGGCCACGTGATCTCTATAATTGAGATAAATTAAATGTTAACCCATTCAGTGATTTAATATATCTGGGGGCATTAACCTATCTAGCCATTATAACTTTCTAGTTTAATTTACAATCAATCAATCAATCTTTGCTTAATTAGTTTTCAATCAATTCATAATTTTTAGTTTAGTAACATATATATTTTGTCAAAATATAATAGAAAAGATCCTTGAGAGAATGATCTTGTGTTTATTGCCTGAATACTGCTTATCTTCTATGCTTGGAAGTGCACAATTTAGGTCGAGTCAAGATTTTACCGCTGTTGCTGAGAATCTGTACTATTATGTTATGTACTTTATTATAAATTATGGTTCCTATCATTAACAATTGCAATTTTGAATTTGTATTACTAGTTGGAGCAGAACATCAACAGTAGACTCGGTCGGTCATACTCGGATTCACAAATAATTCTGATTCATCAATCACTTTACAATATAAGTACTAACAATCAAAACACTATGAATAATGATAACAATAATAATGAATTTGTGAGTCATAATACAGACGATGATCAAAATCTACATGGAGGCACAGGAGGTCCCTATGCGATTACTTATAACCAGATCAGACAACCAACCTTCCTTCATTATTTTCTTTTTGAATATAGGGCACTTTGGAATGAAATATGGAGTCGTTCAACATTTACCTAAGTTCTACGGGATGAATATAGAGGGTCCATATCTACATCTTTGTGAATTCGAAAAGATTTGCACTACTATCAATCTACAAAGATTAGCATAGAGCAATTGAAACTTAACCTCTTTCTCTGTAAGACAAAGCTAAAACTTGGTTATACCGCTTACACTTGAATTCAATTGAAGAAGGGATGGGATACAAAAAGAATTCTTAAAGAAGTTCTTCTCCTCACATTGGACTAATTATTTGCGAAAGCAAATAATCACCTTTCACCAAAAGGAAGACTATTGGATAGATTTAAACATTTGCTACTCTCATACCCACATTATTAGAAAATGAGATATGGAGGACCATGAGTTTCTTCTATCAAGGTCTTAACAATGCAACCAGGTAATTTATTAAAACTATATGTAATGGTGAGTTTTTTTAGCAAGGATGCCAATAAAACATAGAAATATTCTGTCTCACTTGTCGAGAATTCATAAGTTTAGAAAATAGAGAATACTTTAAAATAAAGCTAATTAACAGAGAAACCTCAAAACAGAGGTAGTCTTATTAAATTGGGATAAACTGAAGATATAGCTATACGATTAATTTATTAACCAAAACAAGTTGAAAATTTGATCACAAAAAAACAAGAAACTATTAAAGGTGATAGATGAAGTTCCAGAAATTTGTGAGATATGTACAAGGACACATAAGTCTCAATTGTCTAGCTCTCCCAGCTTTAAAAAAGTATTGAATGAACAAATGAACAAACTAATGCCTCTAACACAATTGAATGAACAAATGAACAAACTAATGCCTCTAACACAATTCATTAATCGATTATTAATCCATATTCACAAACTTATAATTCCAATTGAAAAAATTAGCCAAATTTTAATGGAAGCAGAATTCTCAATAGCAGTATAGTCAACCCAACAAACCACCTGTAAATCATGCACTACAACAATACATCCAAACATCAACTTCAACTTCGGTGTACTAACCACCACCAAACACAACTTGGAGGATAACATCACACAAATACAATAGAAAATGGATCAAATGATCCAAGCACAACAATAATTTATCCAGTCGCAATAGATTATCAATAGTCAGAATGCGACAGCTTTAAGCGATATTTGAGCTCAAATAAGCCACCTTAATTCAACATTGCAAACTCAAGATAAAGGTAAGTTTCCATCTCAGCTGGAGGACAATAGTTCAGGTAAAATCAAAGATATAAATGTTATTTCTTCTATGCTTAATAATGATATACCTGAATATCTGCTACAACAGTTTGAGAAGTGAAAAAGTGCTTGATGAGGTTGTTTTAAAAAGAGACAACAATAAAGAGTAATGAATCAGCACAACAACACAATGATGGCGATCCAAATGAAACCACTTTCTCGACTTCTAAACCGCTTGTACCATTACCTCAACGTTTGCAAAACAAAAGCATTAATACTTCTTATGCTGACATTCTTGAAATCTTAATACAGGTACAAATCAATATTTCTTTGCTGGAAGCAATCAAACAAGTGTCGTTGTACGCTAAATTTTTAAAGGATTTGTGCACGATTAAAAGATGCTACAATGTGCAAAAGATGACATTCATGAAAGAGTATGTAAGTGTTTTATTTCGCTCCGAAATGCCTCTTAAGTAGAAAGATCTTGGATGTCCAACTATTTTGTATGTGATAGCTAAATTTAATATTGAAACGCTCTACTAGACTTGAGTGCTAGTGTAAACATGTTACCATCCTCGATTTACAAATAACTAGGTATGAGAGAACTTAATCTAATATTAGTCACACTACAATTAGTTGACAGATCAAACAAGTATCCAAGGTGTCATTGAAGATGTTTTACCGCAAATTGAAAACTTTTATCTTCCTGTGGATTTTATAGTTATTGATACTGTACCTGTCAAAAAATGCTCATCTTCAAACTCTTATCCTCGAACATTCACTTTTAGGTACAGCTAATATAGTTATCAATTGCATGAATGAATGGTGCGGTTAAATTATTATTTGGAAATATGACCCTTAAACATAATATTTTTAATGTCTACAAATAATTAGATATTGATTCTGATGAAGTGCAGTACGTTATTTTAATTGAAGAAATCGTGAAGCGAGTGATGCCACATCATTATGCATCTCTCATCCATTGGAGGTTGTATTGATAATAGATGACAATTTTCTTGAATGAATTAATTTTGATGATGCCTCTCAACTGACAAAATTCATGAATGATGCTCATTGTTCACATATTGCAGGATGGATGCCAAAGGAAGTATATGAAGTGCTATCTCTATAAATAAAGAAACTTACTCCTTCCAATATTGAAGCCTCATTACTTGAGCTCAAATCCTCACCCAAGGATTTCAAGTATATATTTTTGGGACCTAAGGAAACTTTTTTAGTCGTCATCTCGGGTGCATTTTGATGAGAATTATGAAGAGCATTTGATATTAGTACTTCATAGATATAAGAGAGCTTTAGGTTGGAACATGGTGAACATCAAATGTATGAATCCACATATTTGTACTCATCACATTATTTGAAAGATGATGCTAAGCTAATTAGACAAATGTAAAGAAGCTTAATCCTATTATGAAAGAAGCGGTTAAAACCGAAGTGTTAAAACTTCTTGATACTAACATTATCTATCCAATAGCAAGTAGTAAGTAGTTAAATCCAACCTAAGTTGTTCTTAAGAAAAATAGGATAACTGTATTAAAAAATAAGGATGGATAGATAGTATCCACTCGTAAGGTACGAGTTAGCATATGTGCATTGATCACCGCAAATTGAACAAGTAGTATGGAAAGACCATTTTCCGTTACCTTTTATACACCAAGTACTTAAAAGAGTCACGGGACATGAGTTTTATTGTTTTCTAGATGGATATTCTAGCTATTATCAAATCAAAATTGCTTTAGAGTATTAGAAAAAAGACAACTTTTACATGTCTCTTTGGCACTTTTACATGTCTCTTAGGCACTTTTACACGTCTCTTTGGCACATTAACTTTTGAAGAAGCTATTTGGATTATGTATGCACCCACAACCATTCAAAGATGCATGATAAATATTTTTAGTGATAAGGAAGAAGATTAACTTGAAGTATTCATAGATGACTTCTTCGTACTCAGTAACAGTTTTGAAGCATGTTTGACTAATTTGGAAGCTATTCTTGAATGCAACCAATAAAAAATTTGCTCTTAAATTGGAAGAAATGCTATTTTATAGTTAAAAAGGGTATTATACTTGGCCATATAATTTCATCTAAAAGTATGGAAGTAGACAAAACAAAAGTTAAATCTATTTCCAAAATACTAATATCTAAAACCATAAAGGATATATGGTCATTCTTAGGACACTAGCTTCTATAAAAGGTTCATTAAGAATTTTAGTAATATTGCTAAATATCTTTCATACATTCTACCGCAAGATGTGCAGCTTGAGTGAATGCAAGCATACTAAGCAAATCTCGATAAACTCAAGGAGATACTCATCACCTCCTCGATTATGCAACCTCCGGATTGGTTACTATTCACTATAAATTGGAATTTTATTGAAATTCAAAGAAAGAATTATAATATGAATGGTTGTGCGTTTTAGAATATGAGGAATCTATCTAATTTTCACTTTATTTAATGTAGGGTTTTGTTATAACCATGGAGGTTGATCCTGCTCTTCGTTGATAATTTGAACAAAAGTTCAACAGTTGACAACTGTTGAAAGACTCTTAGAGAAGAACTCTGAACCCTTAGCACAAGTGCTTAAAGTGAAAATAATCAATCCCTTTTTCAGTCTAGTGTTTGACTATTTATAAGAGTTTGGAGGCTTTAGAATTGGTATAACTGTCCAATTAATAGCCTCTTTAATTGAGAATTAATTTTCTACTTTATCCATTAGATTTATATTAAATCTCCAGAATCTATAACTAAAATCTTAAATTCTCTAGATTTTATAACCGAAATGCCAATCTCAGTCTTTAGATACACATTTTAGCTCTATAAAGCTTGTATGGCATATTCAGACTAGCGTTTGGGTGTCAACAAATATAGTTTTTATCCTTCAAGATTTTGGAATGAAAATGCAACTATCTGGGGTTTGTGTTTTAGTTATATTCAACTCTAATTATGAGCTTGGGAGGAAGGTCAAACACAGATCTCTCTATGATTAATGATCTGCCTTTAAGCTCCGAGTAATATGTTTTACTTAATTAGATCCATGTTTGGATACAAATGAGGATAATTTTTTTCCCTTGAGACTTTGGAGTGATATTCACATTTTAATTATTTTTTTTGTTTTAATCATAAGCTTAGAAGATAGTTTGGAAAGCGTATATCTCTTTATTTAATGATCCACGTATTAGCTTTTCAATTAGACTCGTATTTGTATTGAAACGGGGTTAATTTTAGTTTTATAAACCTTTAGGGTTACAACGCGACCCTACGTTTGAGACGTGGGTATGATCCGCATTTTGGTTAAAACTCAATTCTAACACGCGGAGCTCTTCGAATGAGAATCTATGTTTGAGGATAAAAAGAAGTAACCCTATATTTTTAAGGTTTTGAAGACAAAACATGATGCTGAGGGGCTCACGTTTAATCTTTTATTTAGCTCAAAATATGAGCTTTTGTCAGACTTCACTTAGCTTAGAATGCAGATATTTTGGATGAGAATTCACATTTTGGCTCCTTAGCCATTTTCAGGACTTCAGTAACTCATGTTTCTTTATTTTTGGAGAGATCATCTCTTAATATTGTAGAAGCAAAATGCGATCCTATGAAGGTCGTATTTTAGACTTTTCTTGGTTCAAAATATGGATCTCTCTCTGGACAATGATCTGCGTGTTATCCATTTTGGCTTGAAATGTGAATCCCTCTTTTTCTTTCTTTTCTCTTCTTTTTAACAAAAAATTCATCAATAGTTACTACCATTTGAGATTATGTGTGATGCAAGTGATTACGGTATTAGAGTAGTTTTAGAGCAATGAAAAGACAAGAAGCCCCAAGTGATGTACTATACTAGCAAGACTCTTAATAACATGCAAATAAACTACACAACAATAGATAAGGAGCTTCTAGCTATAGATTTTGTTCTTAATAAATTTTGATTATATATTTTGGGCTCATATATGGTTATCTTTACAGATCATTCGATACTCAAATATCTCATGTCAAATAAAGACGCAAAATTATAACTAAGCCGATGGATATTACTATTTCAAGAATTTGATATCGGATTAAGAGATAAAAAAAGAGTAGAGAATGTGGTCACCGACTATCTTTCATGTCTAACTTTCGATAACAATAAGCCATTGCCAAAATATTGGAGTGCGCACAACAAACAAAATTGCTATATGAGGTACGCTACTTCTTTTTCAATGGTCCCTAACGGTCCCTAATTGTTTAAATATTGTTTGGATCAAATCTTTAGGACTTGTGTGTCTGATGATAAAATTCATATCATTATAGCTTTCTGTCAAACAGAAGCTTGCATTTGGCATTTTTCGTCTAAAAAGACGGCCATAATTTTCCAATTTACTAGTTTACAATATTTAAATATACGCATGAATATTGCAAACGCTGCTAGTCATGTCAGAAATTATTTGCATTGATCTAGAAGAATGATATGCCATTGACACCAATTCTTACAATTGAAATATTTGATTGTTGGAGCATTGACTTTATAGGACCATTCCCTATTTCTAACATATATGTTTATATTCTTGTAGTAGTAGATTATGTCTCTAAATAGGTGGAAGTTACAACATGTCGAAATAATGATCAACACACTATAATCAGATTTCTCAAAGAATATATATTATCAAGATTTGGGGTTCCTAAATCCATAATAGGCGATGGGGATTTCCATTTCATAGTCGAGCTTTTAAGAATTTGATATAAAAGTACCACATCACACATAATATCTCCACACCATATCACCCACAATCAAATAGACAAGTAGATTTTGCTAATAGGGAAATAAAATAAATTTTAGATAAAACAATGAAACCATCTTGCAAAAACTGGTCATTTCGACTCGTCGATGCTCTATGGGCTTATCATACTACTTATAAGACGCCCTTAGGTATATCTCCATATCGAATAGATTATGGAAAAACTTGTCACCTCTCGATTGAAATTGAACATAAACCATATTAGACAATTAAAATAATTAATTTGGATTTAAATTCCGTGGGCCCATTACGACTTAATGAATTGGAAGAGTTAAGGCGTGATGCGTATGAAAATACATGCAATTTTAAAGAAAAGATGAAAATATGGTACGATCAACATATTTCGCATTGTATGTTTAGTCATCCGATAAAGTATTGTTATATGATTCACGACTTCACTTATTGCCTGAAAAATTGCATTCCAAATGGGCAGGTCCGGTTATTGTAAAAACTGCATATCCACATGGCACAATTGATATTAAAAATTTGAAAAATGGTTACGTATTTAAAGTAAACGCGAAAAAAGTTTAAACATTTCTTAGACTTTTCAATACACATGGAGAAATCTTGCAACTTGGTGGATCCTCTGACATTTCTATAACATGTGCTAAAAGATGACACTATGTATATTAAGTACATTATTGTGCTAACACTCTTTGATTATATAGTTTTATATATCTTAAACTGGAAACCGAGGTAATATTTTAACTCTCCCTCTCTATTTTTTTCTTGTTCTTAACAGATTTACTTGATACATCAATTCATTGAGGATAGATGCTTAATTAATTTAGGATTTTGATGGTCACGTTGTTTCAAAATTTTTGAATTTTCTTTTATTTTTTAAAAAATTTAAAAAACTTTTCAAAAAAATATTTCTAAACTAAGTTTTGATCACTAACTTTAGAATTAGGAACTAACTAATAGGTTTTATTTTAGTTACTAACATAGAGTTAAATTAGTTTACGAACAAACTATAAAAAATTAATAATAAAAAATTAAACAAGCTAACAGTTCTCTCAACAGAGAAGGGCTATTGAAATGGTTGTTGACAGCCCAACCTTGTACATTAAGAAATTGGCTAGTCCTAGACGTGCTGTCGAAACTGTTCTTGAAGCGGCTGTTAATAGTGGTCGACAGTAACCCATGGGTATAAAAGGGCCCAAGCATTGAACTTTATCAAAGCAAACCCTAGCTCCCCCTTTTTAACAGCAACTCTAGAGGAGACTCATCCCCTTTTGACAGCCAAACTTGACCCCATGCATATCTTTTTGAATTTTCATCAATCCATAAGTAAGTCCTCTTCTCAACAATTCATATGGTTTATTTTACATGAAAAGTAGATTTTTGTCTCAAAAACTTAGATCTATGAACTATGTCAAATAATTAGAGCAGATTGTGGATGGAAATTAACTTCTTAGTAGCCTGGGGTTAGTTTGGTGAATGTTTATGAATTTTAGATGATTTTTCACTAATTATTTGAGAAATATGCTAATTTATGGATGAAAAATGAATAAAAATAGAAACTTTTGTATGGTTAATTGGTATTAATAAAGTAATTTAAGAATTATGCTAATTTTTACCATATGATAAATTCATGTTCTCAGAGTAGATCAGGATAGTAAAATTGATATGTAAAAGTAATTTGTATAGTTAATTTGTATTAATAAATTAAAAAATAATTGAAAAATAATTAGGAATTGAAATTCATCCTGAAAATTAATCAAAAAATAATTTTGAAAATAAAATATATAATGATTAGATTATTTGCTAAGAGATGTATTTCTTATTAATTTCAGTGTGACTCCATCCAAGATGACAGTCAAGAAGACAAGAGGAGAAGCATTAAGCTCTACTCTGTCTATGGAAGATAAACTCAAATTTCAGGGCTAGCAAATAAGAAGATGTATGCAAAATTTGAGCAATTCAAACTCTGCCCTGAAAAGAGAGGTGGATTATTCAAAGATTCATGAGAACCTTTCTTTCAAATTTTTCCTTCAATAGGTAGGTTTCGAAAATTATATAAGGCACGAGCATCTACCGGTATATAATGAAATCATCCGGAAATTCTACACACACCTAGAGCCACCAATGGGGGATTAGTCGGCTTACTCAATAGTGAGGGGCCAAATGGTGCCATTTAAAAGACAGGAGATATTAAATACTATTCCACTTCCAGATGTCACCATAGAAGAGCCTTCATTCTCCAATAGAGTCGATAATATGTCCTCAAGGTCCTAAGCTACAAAGAGTTGTGCTCAAATCTCGGCAATTAGATCTTCAACACCTGGTATATGATATCTGGATTGTTGAGGAAGGAGCTAGTGCTCGTATTTCTTTTTACAAAATTTAACATTGTGCAGTGATCCACCATAACAGATTTATATTTATGGGATATGGTGCTGATGAACTTGATCTTGCAGAGTCAACCATTCGATATCACCTCAATCACATACACCTCCAACTCCAGTGCATGGGACGGGCCTGAGAGTGCATTCAATTTCCAAGAGCCGTCAAAGTTGGTCTTGATCTTGTCATCTCTAATTGTTAAGATCTTTCTAAACAATGGGGTTGATATGTTGTCAGCTGACAGCACGACCTATCGCATGGAGCCATTCACTGACACAATTATGAGGAGCGTAAGTGCGAGAATAGAGCAACTGTCATCACCTGACTCTCAGGAATAATTCATTGCCCAACCAATGGGAGCAACAGCAGCGATGCAACAAACTTGGCATTGAGTGCAAGATCAAGAACGAGAAGGATCATTATCTCAGGTAGCTCAACTATCCGAGATAACACACGTAAGCTTACATAATTCAATAAAAAAATGTCTAGAGCCTTCAGTATGAGGTTGACTGCCATTGAGACCCGACAGAAGCACCTCAAGCAACGTCAAGAATGCAACCTCTGGTTCCTAACCAGGATGTATCAACATATAGTTGAAGACTCAGATGACTCATTGTGAACCTCGTACTCAAATGAGGATGAAGAGCGAAGGCATTAAGCAGGAACACGACTTTTCGCCTGTGTCAAAGATGTTATAACCAAGTGTAATAGAGAAGGATAGCAACATCAATACCATCGACTATCTACAGAGAGAAATAAGAGGACCAGCAAACCAAGTATTTTCTAACTATAACCATTTTATTTATGTATTACTGTAGTACATTTGTGCTCATATCATAGATGCACTGAGGATACTATATAATTTAAGTTGGGGGTACTATATAATTTAAGTTGGGGGTGGATAGAAACACCGCTACAAATTTTTATTATATTATATGTACAAGAATTTAACCAAAATTTCATAATATTTTAAAAAAATTGAAAATTTTCATTTCTTGAAGTAAAAAAAAGAGATTTAAAGTATATCACGTTGAATACTTATAATTGGATGTCATAAATTTGATATTTATATGATAATATTTCTTAAATATTTCTGTTTGAATGCGTAAATCCGACAATAAGATATACATATACTTAAAATTAGAAATGAGTATATACTCTATATACTTACATGATGCATGAAAAGTTAATAATAAAAAGAGAATTCAAAAGGAAATCTTATCATCTTTGAAAAATGATGAAAAAAATAAAGCGAGTCTGGTATTAAGACAAGAATTTTCAATACATAAGAAAACGGTGAATAAATGAAAAGAAGTAAGTATTAAGTAGTTGGGTTAGTGCACCTCGGTAAGCGTGCTTCACACGAACAGCCTTATGGACTTTTATCATAATCATAAGCTAAATAACTGGGTATTTGTAACTCGAGAAGCATAATTATTCACATGAATGATAAATATTTATAAGTAAAAAAAATTAATAATAATAAAGATGAAATGTATTTCTATGAGTCTGATTAGAGTTTGAAACTTGATTGCTTCATGTACAAGGTCACGATGATGCATAGAAGTTGATAATCGAGAGTTAGAAATATCTACGATAAGATTTAAATGATTATGATAAGATATTAAAAGTACTAGATTAACAGTGAGATTTTAATATTAATAGCTTTATAAGCATCCATGTCCGTGTTTTTAACTAAGCTTGGCAAAGAAAGAAATAAAAATAAAAATATTTTTTTCTTAATTTTTCTTCTTTTTATATTTTACACTTATTCTTGTTTTTCATTTTATTTTTCCCTTAGACATACATTTCTAGATATTTGTGGGTAACATTGCTAGAAACACTCACGTGATAACTCTCATCCATTAAAATAATTTAGGGGTTTAAAGACTTATTGCACATCTAAGTGTAATCGCAATTCTCAAGAAAGTGAGTTATATTTTTATTTTTCTTTCCTTACAATTTTATTTTTAGGACATTTTTCATTTTACTTGGTTTGCTAGCTAGGGATTAACAAGATTTAAGCAGGGAGATGTGATTAGGAATAAAAAGTGTAACATTTTCTATCTATTTTATGCACACGTAATTTAATTTTATTGATTAATATGAGAAATTAGTGATAAATTATTTGTATTATTCAAACTCTCTACTTCAATTATTTTCTATCTATTATATGCACACGTAATTTTGGTAGTGCTTTATGATCTTTTTATAGGGTTCTATATTGAAGGAAATTAAATGAGAAGCGTATCCGCGTGTATATTAGCCCAGAAATTAGAATTTCATGTTTGGTTGTCGATAATCACTTGAAAGGGCTATCGACAGTAAGTTAAAAATTGGAAAGTGTAATGCACCTAAGAGTCGCTGTCAAAGCAGCTGTTGAACCCGCTGTCGATAGCTAGTCAACAATTTACGCAAATATGAGGATTTTAAAGATAAAAGAATTTTCTTGTAAATAGAATTCTCATATCAGAATTTTAAGAAGCTATAAATACTCAATTGACTCTAGAATTTTGTGAGAGAGGGTTTTAAAGAAGGGTTTTAGAGGAAGAATTAGAGATTATTTTTGAATTAAAGGAGAGATTTTTAGATAGAGATTTTGAGAGTTTAGTTTTTATTGACTTTTTTATAGTTATTAATTGTAATAACCCCCCAAAATTCGAGCTACCTGTATTACTCTCTTGAGACCAGTCGTGCTGAATAAGTTCACTGAAGTCAATTTTGGACACTGAAATAATTTTCGGTGAACGTAACTTTAAATCCACAGACCCAAATTACATTCGGTCTTCGCGATTATTAGTTTTGTAATATTTAGGATTTTTGGAGATTTTTCTTACGAGGCCAAAAAATACTCCCAAAATTATTAATTTAATAATATTAAAATCATCCTTCTAATTAGTTTAAAATTTTGATTTATTTATTCTGGATATCGAAATAACAAATGAATAAATTTGTGGCGGTCCTCTCGTTGAGCACTACATCCTACATAAAATTGGGAGCATTTGGAAAACAGAACAAAAATAATAATAAATAAATAAAAAAAATTTAACCCAATTTTCTCCCAGGTCATTATGTGCTGTCAAGAGGAGCGGGAGTCAGTGGTGTGCTATCGAGTAGAGAATAAGAGTGGCATAGGATAAAGATTAAGTGTCACCCCGTAAAAATTTAAGGAGATACAATAGCAAGAAAATATAAAAAAATAAAATAATAATAAAAAAGTCCACACCCCTCTCTCACTTATCACTCTCTGCCTCACTCTCTCCCTCACTTTATATTCCCTTTCTCACTCTCTTTGCCAGCACCAACAGAACCGAAGAAGGAAAATAAAAAATAAAATAAAAAGACAAGAAGAAGGAGAAGAAACGAGGCTCCAAAAAATCGAAGGAAATTAAAAAGAATCGAATGTAAGTAACACACTTCCTTTTTTCTAGTGCACTATTGAATTGATTATTTTTCTCTTAATTATATAATTTTTCTTTTGATTATATTGTTGCAGAAGTAATTAAATGTTAGCTATTTTGTTTAAATTAAGTTTAGATTTAGAGTATAAATTTTATTTTTGACATGAGCATGCTCTTATTTACAAACATGTTCTTTACAGCAAACTTTGCAAATAGGTAAACAAATAAAATAAAATAAAAAGAAAAAGAAGAAGAAGAAGAAGAAGAAGAAGAAGAGAGGAAAGAAGAAGAGGAAGAAGCAGCAGCAACCGAAACGAAGTGTTACACAAGAGAGAATTTCATAGGCTGGGCCGAGAGAAGAAGAAGAAAAAAAAAAAAAAGAGACTGGGCCTAGCCCAGCCTAGAAAAAAAAAAGAATAGTGGGCTTGGAATATCGGCTTGGGCCAGAGAATAAAAAAAGAAATAAAAAGATACTGGGCTGACCAGCCTAGCCCAGTAAGTAAAAAAAATGGCAGTGGGCCTGGGCCTCGGCCGAACAGAAAAAAATACAAATAAAAATAAAGATATGATTAAATGAGAATTTAGTAGGCTTGGACTTGGATTTGGTTTGGATTAATTGAAAATAATTGATTGATTGGAAATAAAATAAAAATAATAATAGTAATAAAATTAAAATAATAAACAATTGATGAGTTGGGCTTGGATTTTAATTAGAAATTAATCAAAGAGAAATGTATATTAATATATATGATTGAGCCTGGAAATATAATAAATGCATGAGTTTGGGTTTAAAATAATATTGTATTATTATATGATGCACTTGGTTTTCAAATTGGGCAATTGATTGATATTGAGAACTGAACAAAATTATTGAAATAATTTTGATTATATGCATTGTGATACAATATTGCACTAACATCTATCATACTACAGGTCATGTGCCTTGATATTACAAATTATGTGCTATGTTACTATATGTCATGTATGGTCATGGAAATGCAAGCATGTTATCATGAGTTGAAAACAATTAGAGAAGAGAAAGGAAAAGTAAACAAATAAATATAAAATAAAATTTTTATGTGCATAATATATTATAAATACGGGGATGGGAGAAACTATATGATGGATAAGAACCTTACTGTATAAGGATTGATTGTAATATTAGGGCCGGAATTTTTTTATTGCAGCGGTCTGGGTGATTACTGGATCACCAATTGATAATTGTTACCTAGAGTGGTATGTCCGTTACTGTAATATAGTACGAAAATTGATTGTAGTGCCTAGCAGTATGTCATGGTTCAGTGCCATGAATATTGTGGCCGGTGCGGGGTATACACGGGTATTTATACGATAATGGAGAATAGTGCTATCTTATCTATTAATACAGTTTCTGCAATTAAATTGGACGGTGACTGAAACCAATATAATATAGGGTTAAATAGATAGATCAGTTATTATCATGTTTGTTTATTTATTTATACATTTATTTATGCTTACTTTCATGTTTAATTTATATGTATCGAACAATATTGACATAAACATGCTCACGCGCACTGATATTTCTATACTATGATAGTATACAATTTCTCTTTTTAAATGTGCTACTTGCTTAGTTTAATCCTCTGTGTTTTGAACCCAGATTTGAAAGGTGAAGAAGGGGATCCAGCCCCATTTGAAAACTCATACTTCGTTGGACAGATCGAATGACAATAGGCAAGCGAAGTGCCATCTGGAGAACCTTTGTATATTTTGTTATATTTTTTTTTTGTCTGGGCACTGCTTTCTCTTTTGATTTTTTGTGTTCATATTTAAAGTAGTGTGCCATTTTATGTAATGAACTCTTTATATAAATAAAATCTTTTAAGTTTCAGATATGTTATTTACTCATCTGATTGTGGCAGTAGTTACGGTTATTCCAAAATCCTGTGATTGTTGGGTTGTCTAGTGCAAGTATTAAGTAGCGTTCTCCGTTTTGGGAAGCAACTGAAAAACGGGAGCGTTACATTAATAAAAAATATTTTAATTATTTAATGGCTATGAAGAGTTTGAGTGGCCAAATTTCTTCATTGGCATTGATAAGGTAATAAATCCTAGATGTTGAATTGGTATGAGTTTTTGTCTTTTTATGGTTAATTTTTTTATAAAATTTTTTATTTTTATTTTCCTATTATCATGTTAGGCGCCAAATATAATTTTAAGACTTTGATGATTTATAATTTGATGATATATTCATTACTTAGTTTTTGATATGCCATAAACTCTTTAGGCATGGTGTCTACTTAGATTTTGAATGATTATTTTTGTTATTCATATTCCATGCTTAGATTCATCTCAAAAATTCATATAGGATTAACCAAGTAAAAATCAACTAATTATCAAAATTATAAGTTTATTTATTTTTGTGCTTCAATGATTTATTTTTCAGTTGTATGAGACTATGTGATCTATATAACTGAGATAAAACAAACGTTAACTCATCTAGTGATGCAATATGTGGGGCATTAATCTATCCAGCCAATATAACTCAATAGTGTAATTCACAATTAATCAATCTTTAGTTAATTAGTTTTCAATCAATTCGTAA
This sequence comes from Dracaena cambodiana, assembly GCA_036321105.1. NCBI lineage: Eukaryota > Viridiplantae > Streptophyta > Magnoliopsida > Asparagales > Asparagaceae > Dracaena > Dracaena cambodiana. Next base: position 19,413,901 of record JAYEPQ010000011.1, on the reverse strand, counting down.
TTTATAGTTTTATAACCTATATTTCTCAGTGTCAAAATACAAACACAAAAATTCTCGAGAGAACGATATTGAGTTTACTGCTGGAGAACTACTTGTCAATATCCTACACTTGGGAGTGCACGATTTAGGTCGAGTCAAGTAACAAGAAAAGACTATTTTCTTTTGGCTTTCTTAACCAAGTTCTTGGAAGAGTAGCAGGACTCAAATTCTATTGTTTTTTTTATGGTTGTTCTAGTTACTATCAAATTGAAATTGCTTTGGAGGATTAGGAAAAAACAAATTTCACTGTTCCTTTGGCACATTTGCTTTTCAAAGAATGCTATTTGGATTATCTTGAGGTATTCATGGACATCTCTATTTTTGGTGATAATTTTGAATCTTGTTTAAATCATTTAAGAGTTGTACTTGAATATTGCCAACAAAGAATTTTCTCCTAAATTGGAAAAGTGCCACTTTATGGTATAAAGGGTATTGTGCTAGTTCACATAGTTTTATCTAAAGGGATAGAAGCAGATAGGTGAAAGTTGAATCTATTTTCAAAATACCGATACCCA